>JAGFNQ010000268.1:0-138430 GCA_024364735.1 Boesenbergia rotunda | reverse complement strand
TTTCAAATTAAGGTCAACTTTGTATCAATCTAGAGTTCTAGAGATGGGATCATATACTTGTCATTCTTTAGCACCTCTAGTTGATATTCAAGATGATTCCCAACTCCCCCTTTTTCAAATAAATGTATTTATTTTTACAAAAACCCCTTTATGTTTTAATGATTATCTTTTCCAACCATGACATTCTCTTGATTTTCAAACAAACCATATTAGATAATAATCAATATAAAATTTAAACATATCATGAGCACTCATATATGATGATCATAACAGAGACCAAAATGTTTTGTCAAAATACAAGCATTTAAAATCCAACACATTATCAAAACAAGGCACAATCTTAATAGGATAGCAGAAGGACAGTGCATAATACATAAGGTCATAAGCTGACAAATAAGCATCCCAATAGTTCCTATGGCCAAAAAGGCCGAAAGTTAGCCAAATACGTACAATCATCAATCAATAAAAGTGTTTGAGAGGTATGATAAATCATCAGAACATGATACTCTCAACACTACAGCCAACAACTGCATTCAGCTGATCAGAAATACATGTGGTCATCACCATCTGGAGGAGGAGGTGGAGGAGCAGGAGGACCCTGATATGATAAAATCCCATCGCTGCAGCATCTCGTACATGGTATCCTGCCTGGTCATAAACCCCTGGCAAAACTCTGTCAGACCATGTACCTCCCTCTGAGTAGCTGCCTGGTCCTGCTGAAGACTCTGGACGCCCTCCTGATAGTATGAACATCCTGCTGGAGTCGGGTAAACTCTGCTCGTGTGATCGGCTCAGCGGGCTCCCACCGCATCAGCAGCTTCCTGTCGCTTCCTCCAAACGAATACCCCCTGGTCTAAACTCAATGCCTGCCAAAGACAATTGGCGGGTGCCAATCTGATCATAGTCTTTGACAGGTGTCTAACCTGACCACTAGTGACTCGAATCCCAAAACCAGTTGGAAGAACTCAGTTAACATATGACAAAAAGGCATATAAATCTTCCCATTCACACTCTGGGACAGGTGACAGATGGAGGCAAATACATGCAAGGGACACATCTATATCCAGTCGTCGCTCAAGCGCATACATCATCACTAAGTGAGGCAACCTAATCCTTGCCCTCCCCTTAGTGACGATGGGTAGGAGACATTCTACCACAATCTGTAGAGCACATGACTGGATGGATTCATGGATTTGCGTTAAAAGTACGTTCAGACTCATGTCTATGTCTCCTGAAGTAGTGGACATGAATCTGATCAATGGTGACACCTGGGGAATTCAAGTGGTTCAACAATGTTTGGAAAGTAAGTATTGGCATTGTTCGAGGCTTCTACATTCTAGGAAACTGGCTAAAACCATGGGTGTGAAAGGAATGTGACACCCGCTACCCTTGACTCATACACTCTATTGTCTAGATCAAGACAAGTCAAATTTGCAAAGAACTCTTTGCACAGATCAAGATTGACATCATGTTGGCAATAGACAAGTTATTCTATGCCGAAATGGGGTAATCATCTCAATAATGTGAGGCCCCTTCTCCTCAAAGTATCCTTATTGAGATATCGACAGGGTAGTTGAACAAATTCGTTTTCCTCAAATCGCTTCTTGCACTCCAGGCTTCTAAATCTAGACTCGTCTGGACCTTGGGGACCTGGCCGAGATGACCCCTCACCCCGATGTCGATTAGACACAACCCTATTATACCAAACACATGCATGCATACCAAAGTGACCCACATCAAGAGAAAATGGCAAACAAAAACACAGAAATCATCATATTAGTGTCAATGCAAAGCCTAAATGGAGAAATGAACTTTAAACACTATACCTCTTTGCTCTTTGCATTGTGACTTTTGAAAATCGCGTGTGTTGACTTGAAGAGGGGTTTTCCACTAACCCTAGAAGTAGATCGGAGTTAGAGAAGGCCTTAGGGAAGAGTTTTAGAGCCTTGGAGGAGCTTAGGACACAAGAGGAGTTGAAGGGAGGTGAAAATCGCCGGGAGAGATCAACCAAAACCCTAGATTTGGCTCTCCACGGCGCGCTTTTTCTTTTATAGAACCCGCGACCCAGTCGACTGCCCTTGGGGCAGTTGACTGGGCAGCATCGTAATTACATTCTGTGAACTTTGCCAGTCAACTGGCTTCCAGCCAGTCGACTGGCTTCTGATAATCTGAATTCCAGAATTTCAGCCCGAATTTCAGAAATCCCTAACTAATTCCACAAATTCCCATAAATTCTGAAATCTTGCGAGGACATTTGTGGATCCTATATTTACTTGGGAAAAATAAAATTCTAATAAAAAATATTCCGAAACCCAAGATTGATACAAACTTCAAAGGTTTCTCTAAAATGTATCATGAAACCTTTCCCAAAAGTTCTAATTTTGACCTTACCTTGATGCTTCTTCCCATACTTATTCATGATTCGTTCATGGCATCAGGTTATATGGTAGTTAGTTATTAAAATCGATTTGTCTTAACTGAACCTCCAATTTCACCTTTTTCTCTATAATTTTTCCCTTAGTGTGTCAATTCTCTAGGATTAAGACTAACCTTAGCCTTTTAAACCTCTTGGCACACCCTATACTCCTTTTTTAATCTCCTAAAAGCAATCCACCTGAGATCCATTGGCCATGGACCCTATTTTGGCCTCCAGAGCTCTCCTTTGAGCTCCTAGCCCTAATTTCCTCCTTACTTAACTCTTCCACTACTCCTCTCTTTATTTTCCAAACTTTGCCCCTGGTTAATTCTTTCTTTTTCTCTTTAAACGGATTTTCCTTACCATTGTTAGTCTTTCTCTATCATAGACAAATGGCATCTTAGAATATGACATTTTGTCAACCTTTGCCCTTCTAGGTTGGTATACTAATTCTAACCTACCATTCCTAGGTTGTTGATCCTTGTGTATCACATTTAATCCCTTGGATCCCTTAATGACTTTCTCTAAGTTCTTTTCTAATTGATCAAGCTTTGCCCTTAAGGCTTGATTTTCCTTTTCTAACATCCTAACCTTAGGATCACTATATTCTAGCTTGATCATTTCTAGGTCTACCTATTTTTCTAGACACATTTCTCCCTTTCTTAGAACTTATGCCTTGGTCCTTATTTCTAGAGGTCCTAGACTTATCATGAACTGTAAAATTTTTGGTGTTTGGCACACAAAATTGTTTCTATTCCTATCATGATATTTAAAACCAAACACATTCATGGGCAAAGCAATTACTATTAATTCTATCATTCAAGCAAGTATTGTGAGCATCCATGGTAAAACTTGAAGTATAAGTAGAGTTAGAGAATACCTTCCTTATCCTTGGCGCTCCCCCTTGATGAGTGCTCCTCTTTCTTTCTCCTTTTTCCCATTTCCTAAAGTGCTCCATCTTCATGAGCTCGTTACTCTTTGGACATTTTGTATGATAATGGCCGAGCTCCCCGCATGTGAAACACCGAATTCTCTTTCTTTTATTTTGAACTTCCTTATCCCTACAACCCATATTAGATTTAAATGGAATTGACTTCGGCTTAGAGATTACCTCCTTTTTACCTAGTGGGCACTTATCTTTGTAGTGCCCCTTTTTGTTGCAACCAAAGCATACAATATGCTCTTTTGACTTAGCTTTGATGGAGGTGGAAGTCGTTTCTTGCTCTTGTGAGGATGAAGGTCTCTCCTCCCCCTCAACCCTTGATATTAATTCTTCCTCTTCTTCTCTTGATGAGGTGAATGGTTCCTCACTTGATGACATGGGCAATTTCTCATTTTGGTCCTCTTGGACCATTGAACTTACTTCTTTAGATGCTTCGACTACTTTAGCTTGTGAGGGGTTCTTGTGAAGTTCTTCCAACTTATTCCATAATTCGCATGCATTTGAATATTTCCCTACACCACTTAAAATATGATTAGGCAATATATTAATCAAGATGTTTGTTACCTTTTCATTGACCCTAGCTTGTTCTTGTTGTTCACTTGTCCAATATCTAGGCCGAAGCCTTTTGCCATGCTTGTCCTTGGGGATTTCAAATGGGTCTTCAATGATCATTCTATAACCCCAATCCATCCCGAGACACGTCTTCATTCTATCTCTCCAATACTCAAAATTTTCATGCTCGTATGATGGTGGTGAGTTGATGTCGTCACCAAATTTGTCTTCCATGACCCCTTTTCCTCTAGCAAGTGCTCCCTCGGCGGTTAGTCCGATCAAGAGCGGTACTCGCTCTGATACCAACTGAAGGATCGATGTGGCGTGCTAGAGGGGGGGTGAATAGCACTTTTTTCGGATCTTTGATCTCTACGGTGTTGTTAGCGCAGCGGAAACAATAATATGCAAAGTAAATAAGAAATAAATAATACTAACAACCTGATTTACTTGGTATCCACCCCGGTCGGGTGACTAATCCAAGAATCCTTCGGTGGATCACTCCCCGGATAACCTCCGGCTATCTCGTGTCGCTCCTTGTGGGTGGAGAAACCTCACCACAACACCTTGAACACACTCTGAGAATAAAAGACTACTAACTCACCTTAACCAAGTGAGTTTCGTCGAAAGAAATAGTAGAAAACGAGCCCCTTTAAATAGGGCTCGAATCTGAAACAGCCGGGTACCAGTCGACTGCCCAAATGGCAGTCAACTGGTCCCACTCAGATTCGACCGTTACATCATAACGTTCGAATTCTGCTAGCCTGTTTAAGCCTATGCCAGTCGACTGCCCCTGGGCCAGTCGACTGGTACACACTTAAGCCTAGGGTCTCACTCCCGAGTACAAGTCTCTCCGCACTCAAATCCTCCCGGCTTAACCCCTGAGTACAAGCACTCATACTCAGCCTCTCTCAACCTAGTTGACTCTCCACCAGCAGTCTTGACTGTTGCCTTCACGCCCTCTTCATCTTTGGCCCTCGTCCCTCGGATGCGCACGCAAGCCTCCAGCTTGCCTCCTTGCCACCCTTCACGTACGTCTCGAAGTCCGCGTCCCTCGGCTCATCATCTCTGCTATCCAATGGTCCCTCGGATACGCACGTAAGCCTCCAGCTTACCTCCATGCCATCCTTCACCTGAAGACGTCAACCAAATCCACATATACCTGTACACCTGCACACTCATGTATATATGTGAGAACAACACAAATCTTAACATAACCATATTGCCTACTCATCTAAATATCATGATCCTCCAGATCATCTCAGGGCCGATTGCCCCAACAACTATTGCCTTCGCGCCCTCTTCATCTTCGGCCCTCGTCCCTCGTCCCTCGGATGCACACAAGCCTCCAGCTTGTCTCCATGCCATCCATCACGTACGCCTTGAAGTCCGCGTCCCTCGGCTCATCATCCCTGCTATATTAGGTCTCTCGGGTGCACACAAGCGTCCAGCTTGTCTCCATGCAACCCCTCACCATACCGAAGCCGTCCAGCCAAGTCAATATGTGTAAACCTGTAGAACCTGCACACTCACATACACATATTAGTACACAAGAGAAAGTCTAACTTAAACCCTTTGCCCAAATATCAAAACACATGATCACTCCTGATCACAGATTGCCTCAACAGTTCTCTGTCTTGTCAGAGCTATCATGTCTCATTAAGGAATGGTCAGTTGGCAGACTGAGCTAATGGCAGTCTTAGCTGCTCTGTGAGACTACCACGGCCGCTTGACAGTCTGTCCAGGTTGTCCCCTTTGCCCCCAATTAATGTTAGCGGCTCTGTCAGGTCATGATTATGTCAGAAATCCTTTTCTGACAATGGGGAGATTCGGATGCTCTTTACTGCTGCTGCCACCCTTCGCTCACTCTGGGTCGGCCACCCTGGGTTTGTCACTCTGGGTCGGCCACCCTGGGTCTGTCACTCTGGGTCGATCAACCTGGTCTGTCACTCTGGGCCGGCTACCCTGGGTCTGTCACTCTGGGTCGGCCACTCTGGGTCTGTCACTCTAGGTCGGTCAACCTGGGTCTGTCACTCTGGGGTGGCCACCTTGGGTCTGTCACTCTGGGTCAGCCACCCCAGATCGGTCATCTTGGGTCGGGGCCCCAGGGTCAGTCCCTTAGGTCGTGCGCCCTAGATCATCCTAGATCGGTCACACTGGGTTGGACACTTTGGTCCTGGCCAAATCCAGGTCCGACTCATCAGACCAAGGTTAACCCAGCTTAACCTTATTCGACCCAGGCCTGATCCGATCGGGCCCTCGACCCACTCTGAAAACTTACTCGCCCGGATCAAAAACAAAAAAGAATACTGCTTTGAAGAATTTGTCATCGGCTAGAAGGGATCACGAAAATCGAACCGACTCTTAAAGTTTATAAACCAAATTCCTCTTTTATAATTAAACAAATCAATCTTGAATGTTCTTCATAGCAACACCTTCTTTCTCGTGTGCATCCTACGAACTTTGCGTAGAGACCTTAAACACATGGGACGAACCTTTTGTCATTGATCTTGCATAGAGCTCGTTCACAACTTGTCTCTTCCGATTAACTCTTCATTGCATTGGATGCATACACATATATGAGGAGACGAGACATCTTCACCTTCCTCCATAAATAAAGAAATGTGAATGGGATGGAAGATGAAGGGGAAGGGGTGCCCCTCACACCTTCCTCTACCTCTATTAAATCGGTTGATTACATCAAAACCAACCAGGGATACTTACAGCATGGTCATGTGTCTCTTTTTAGCATGACTAGATGTTGTTTTCACAAGCTAAGGTCTGAAGCAAAATTGCAAATCTTGGAGTCCTCTTCATTTTGATAGGAAGAACAACCCAAGACTCCAACATAACAAGAGTTATGACCATTTCAAAATCGGTCCATAGTGTAGTTTGAGTGTACCTCCTTAGCAGACGACCATATCTTGCTGACTTTTATCCATACTTGCTCAATTTTGGTTTGAAAACATGTTCTATTAATGAAAACTAACAAAGAGTAATTCTTTGAACAAAGATAGTAAATGTAGCAAAATCATAAAGAAATTAGGAGTGATAAATTAGACCATGCTCATAAAATACAAGTAGATGTGCGTCAAATAATGCATAAAATCATATATAATCTACACACATTAAATATTATCCTCCTCCTCTATTGCAAATAAAGGAATCATTATCAACATTACCTCTTGTTGGGAACTCAATTTCAAGAAAAGTAGCATCTCTTGACTCTACTTGAGAGATTGTTCCATCTTGTTGCTCACCAATGAAAAATATAACCCTTGGAGGTATCAGAATATCTTACAAAGATACACTTTCTACCCCTGGGTCATAATTTTTATATTTGTGAGTTTTATCATGAACATAAGCAACTGACCCCCAAGGTCTCAGATGACTCAAATCTGATTTTCTGCCTATCCAACATTCATATGGAGTAGATGAAAAAAAATTAGAAGATACTCAGTTAAGTATATAAGGTTGCTATTAATAGAAATAGACAAATTAGTTTGAGTCATCGTAGACCTAGTTTTATCTAGAAGAGTATGATTTCTTCCTTCAGCAACTTCATTTTGCTATGAAGTTCCAGGGATAGTTAACTTTCTAATAATCTCTTTCTGATTACATATTGTCTTGAATTGATTAGACAAATATTCACCATCATAATCAATGCATAAGGTTTTAACTTTATATTCTAATTGATTTTCATCTTCATTCAAATAACGATTAAAGTAATTTAATGTTTTAGATTTATGAAAAATCAAATACACATGACCAAAATATATGAAGTCATCAATTTCATGTTTAGCCTTCACATTCATTGGACCATAAATATCCGAATGAATTAATTGTAATGATAATTCAACTCTAATAGCATTACCAAATGGTTTCTTAGTTGTTTTTCCAGCCAGATAATGCTCACATAAAACAAGTTAACTTTAGTATGAGTGTCAAGCATAACCTCTTTAGTTAATCAATTCATTCATTCTTGTCTTATATGTCCTAATATAGGATGCCAAACTTCATCGTTTACATTAGCATCGCTAGTAAGAGCAATCCTTGAAAAACAATCATTATCTCTATAATTAATATCTAGTTCTATATCAAGAAGCATGAAACCATTCGATACATAACTATATCTATTAATGCAGAGTTAATTCTTAGTTTCGCACAATAACTGTAAAAAATCATGCAATACCCTAAATCAAGAAGACTATTAACGAAAACCAGATTCCATCTAATCTTAGAAAATACAAGATATCATGTAGAAATAAGGTATGCCCATCACGAAAGTTATGTTTGCAAGTGTCAACTCCTTTAACTTCAATCTTTGCATTATTTTCCACAAATATCCATTGTTGCTAGTTGGTACCCGACGATACTCCACGTATGTGTAGGATCGTTGCATATGAGGGAAGGGGGGGGGGTGAATCATGTGTATTTTAAAATCTATCATCTTTTTCGAAAATCGGTGCGTAGGAGAAAATAAAGTGAAGTACGAAAAGAGACAAACACATGAACACAAGCTATTTACTTGGTTCAAAGCCTTCGATAACTCCTATTCTAAGACCCAAGCTCATTGGACCTTTTTTATGGGTAATCCACTAATATCCTCTACCAGTAAACTCTTGGCAGAGTAATCAAGTACAAATGAACAGGAACAGTGTAACAATCTATACTTTCCTTTAACAGATATGGAAAATCAATACAGAACTTTAAAGGCATTACCAACACAAGTGTAGTAATCCAAATGTGATCATATGTTGGTGTCGAGCTTTCGGCAACGGTCAAGCATAGTCACGTAGTAGCAGGGTTGTAGCACAAAGACAGAGTCACAGAATAATCATCATAGCTTATGTGAGAATTATTGTTTAGAAAGCTACTTGAACAGTGCTTATAAAGGACATTGAGGGTGTCCTAGTTCCCAACTAGGGCGCCTCAGATCCAAATTCCATAAGATCCAAAGATTGCAATCTTTATTCGCGCGAGGGCGCCTACAATCCACTTCAGGACACGTCCAATCTGCTCTAGGGTGCCTCCCCGTCAAACTTTATCTTCAAATTTTTCCATCTGAGCATTTGATTTTTCATTTTCAACTTTTAAACTATCAAACATATCTAATGAACATGCATTTGCTAGCTTCTTTTTCAGATTTATATTTTTTATCCTTAATTTACATAAAGACTTAAGGAAGGATTTTATACCAGAACACAACTTATCTAGAGGAAGCTTGCATACCTTACTTACAATTTTGTCATGTCTGAAACTAGATGCTCCCCCTTTATCGTTGCTTTTTTCTATCGAATCTCCCCCTTCTTCTTCAAGTCCGGCGTAGGCCTCGATCTCGGATTCTTCTGGTGATGAATCTTCCCATCGCTTTTAAGTTCTTATGCTTTGTTCATTTTGATCCTTTATCTTTTTCCTTGTCAATTAGCTTTGGGCAGTTATTCTTTATGCGTCCTTCTTCTTGACAATTATAACATCTGACATTCTTTCTTCCCTTCTTAGCCTGTATCTTAGAAAACTTATTAGATTTAAACATTTTATTTAGCTTTCTTACCATATATGCAGTTTCTTCGTCATCAGTTGATGACTCCCCCTCTGGTTCGACCTTCCTTAAGTTTAAGGCGATATTGTCTGTCTTATCTTTTCTAGATTCTACACATTGAGATTCATGTAAATCAAATGTAGAAAACAACTGTTTTAAGATACTTACCTCCAGGTCTTTTGAGATATAGTAGGCATCTACTCTCGATGTCCACTCCTGGGATCTAGGAAAGACGTTGATCGCATATCTAATCGAGTCTGGATTCGTTATCGATTCACCGAGGTTGTTGAGTTCGATGATCAACTCCTTGATCTTTGTGTGAAGTTGGGTCACCGTTTCTCCTTTCTTAATTCGGAGGTTTGTTCCGGAGGATATCCCATCTTGCTAGCTTAGCCTCTGATATACCTTCATTGTTAAACATAGGAAGTCTGAGGGGTTAAAACGCATAAAGATCAAAAATTAAAGGGCTTGGTTTTGAATAGCCAGCGTTGAAGGGCCTATTTGCAAAACTTTCACCCCACTTACAAATCTTTTCGCAAACTGCCACAAGCCCTCATTCCATCGTCGAGATCCTCTCCTTCTTCCCTCTCTCGCCCGATGTCGTTTGAGACCCATCGCCGGCCCTTCTTCAGCACCGATCGTTGTCTCCGCTCTCCCCTCTCTTCTCCTCGTCTCTTCTCCTCCCTACTGAAGGGTAAGGGAGGCAAGGATTGGCGAGTCTCCCTCCTTATATATGTTGATGTCGCGCCCTGCCCTATCTCCGATTGTTGCCTTACTATTGGACAAAGAAGGGAAAGCGATAGAGAGAAAGAAAGCAGACCGAGGGAGTTGGGACGAGAAGGGAACGCACAGCAGAAGCAAACGACATCGAGGTCGGCGAAAAAGCGCTGCCAACAATCTCCACTTGGCTAGGCCGCTAGGTTTTGTTCAAATTTCAAATTATTCGCTTGGAAGCCCATGTCAATGCCTTAGGAGCAAGAAGTGGTCCTTCGCTTATCCAGAGGGTTGGCGGATAATAAACAGCATGGGAACTTTATATGTCAATGCTAATGCAGCAAAGAAGCAATCGGATGTAATTCGCTGGTTGAATAGTCTGTTCCTGGATTTGAATATGCCTATGGAATCCTCCGAAGAAGAACTGAGAGCGTCGCTGTTGGATGGTACAATTTTATGTGGGGTTCTGAGCCGGATCAATCCATCTTTGTCCGTGAGTCCAAGAGATTCTTATAATTCTTCTGAGAAGCAATTGATCAACATCAAAAAGTTCATTTCAGTCATGGAGGATATGGGATTGCCGAGTTTTAGAGTTGCATACCTGGAGCAGGGATCTATCTCTGGAGTTGTTGAATGTCTTTTATCCCTCAGAGATCACTTGAATTCAAAAGTTATGGAAGATTGTGCTGCTAACTGTGATGAACCTGTGATCTAGCTAAGACAGAGGTGGAACCTTCCAGAAGGACATAATTTTCCCGAAGCTTGCCAATTAGGACAAGGGTGTTTTTCTGATCTTTCATCTGCTAAAATTATAGAGATGCTAAAGGCAAACAGTTTAGATACTGTCCCAGCTCAATCACTTTTAATCATCGTAAATGGGATTCTTGATGAAAGCATTGCGAGAAGGAATGGAGAGATACCTCAACATGTAGCACATCTATTAAGACGAGTTGTGTAAGAGATTCAACAACGTATTGCAACTCAAATGGAGCATATAAAAAGTCAAAATAATCTATTTAAAGCTATAGAAGGGAAGTACTCATCAAGAATCAGGGTACTAGAGGAATTGGCAACGGGGGCACATGAAGAAAACAAGATAATCATACACCAACTCCTACTGACAAAGGATATTGATGTATTACAGATACTTGGAGATGGGGTTTCTTTCCCGGTTCAGACTACATACTTGAGGCGGATACTTCTCCTTTGATTCTATAGCTCATTTATCGTTAAATGCATGGTTGTTCCCTTATCGAAGTAGATTGCTTTACCTTTAACCAATGTCATTTGCTTTCTTACTTGGTACTTACTCTTTGTTTGATATATGAGATAAAAATTTTAAATTTTTAGTTATACAGTCTAGACTTTTATTTTTCTAATCCGAAGAGTACCGCTAGTACGCGTGTACTTTAGAAACATCATGTGACCGATCTAGGATTGGTTGACATTAGATAAATTCTATTCAATAGTTTAGTGCATGTTTAATTACTTTGGTGTTGATTGGATATTTATGTCACTTGTTGATTGTATAAATGATTGACTTGATTGGGTTGGTGTACATTAGTATCATGCACATATTGTAGTATCATGGGGTAGAGGTCACCCTCCCGCTTTGTTCTTAGAGTAGAGATATACTCTTCCTGGGGTCTTTGTTATAGAGCGGTGGTGCTTGCCCTTTTTTTTGGGGTTTGAAATTGAGGTGATTCTCCTGTAGGATTGAGGTGATTCTCCCAGCATCTTGTCCGCTCTCCCTTTTTCTTGGGGTTCGGAATTGAGGTGATTCTCCTAAAGATTGAGATGATTCTCTCAAGAATTGAGGTAATTCTCCTAGTATTTCTGGTCATAGCTCTTGCCCGATCGGCCTCGCAGATGTGTGTGATGGTTGTACATTAGTATATAGGGGTGACACATGTTATCGCAACATGTGCATACGATACCTCTTGCATTTGTTTGAGCTATAGTTGTTGCATTTGATTGACAATCATATATGTATTTGATTTGCATCGGTTATTTGACCTGGATATGTACAGTAGTATGAGCAACTTATTGGCTTGATATGGAGGTTTCTGATCATGCCCCGCATGTATATTTTCGTGTTTGCTATGTGCACTACTTTTCGGAAACTATATACCTTGTCTCTATCTGCTTTATTTAACTTATTCATACCATGTATTTATTTGTTCGCTATACCCGTAGAGTTCGATCCCGAAATCGCCACCGTTTACTTTCCTTTTTGTTTCAGATAGTAGATAGCTACGTCTCGGGCCTCCAGGAAAAGATCTATCTGCCCGTCCCCTTTAACGTTGGTGGTTATTTCTTATTTTGTTTTATTGAATGTGTATTTATTTCGGAGGACTTGTATTTATGTCATTGAGTTTTGCGTTTTGACATGATGATTGAGGATTTATCTTTCATTTAGAATTTCGCACTACCGATAAGTCAAGGTAAGATTTTAAAGGAGTTTGGTTATCTTTCTTAATTATTAACTGCGTGGTTATGGTTATTTATATAGTGTGTTGAGGGTGATATGTATAAAGATTCATATTGACCGTCGTATAGAGGAAATATTGTCCGATTTTCGAGAAGCATGAACCTCTGGGGGCATGACATTCGTGAAGCTCTAGGAGCTTCTCCCAGAGTTCTTTTATCGATGCGTAATTGCCAATCTGATTGACTTCCTGAATCGGTAACATAGTTAGCAGATCAAACTCTGCTTTTCCATTGGCTACGAAGTCGGCTTGTTCCTTCTTCGTCCAAAAGTGTTCTTCTTTATCTTGAAGTGTTACAAAAATATTTTTCATTATTAATAATAAATCAAAGTCAGTTTTGAAAAAGACTTCCGTTCAACATTTCCACATTGCGAACTTCCCTTAAAAATTTAGTGGGTGGATTGTTGATCCGACCATCATCTTATTACTTTAGGTGGCGGTTAGTCCTCCTAAATTGGTTGGGCTCTGATACCACTTGTAGGTCATGTGCAGGCCGACTAGAGGAGGATAAATAGCCCTGCAAAGATAAAATTAGATCTTTTGCTCTTTCTTACCAAAGATAGAAGATTAGTTAAGTAATTAATTTAATCATAAACAACAAATAGAAAATTAGTAAGATACTAGAAAGATTTTACTTGGTTGCAACCGGGATGGTTGCTAATCCAAGGCATTGAAAAAACTCCACTAAAAATGTCTCCTTTGGTGTAGATGGAGAAACCTCTTACAGACGTTAAATTGCTCATAGAAAAACTAGGAAAGAGTATTACTGTCACGCCCCGAGGAGCCGCTCGTCCGATACCGACCGGACAACTTCTCCCTCGTCCCGGCGGACAATCCAAAAACCAGATTACCACGACTACCTCAGCCTGCTTGTACCGCAGCCTATAGGGATGGAACAAGCGACTGTATAAATCGAAAACGAAAACGGCAACAAAGCTGCGTACCGGTACGACTTACGACAAACGCGAAGCACAAGGCCTCCATGGCTCACAAAAGTACAACTATACCGCCGTATAAAATGACAAACCAAACACGAATACAGCAGCGGAAAAGTAAAGTAAAAGAAACAGAAAACGGGTATCAACATGTACCACCCACAAAGTAAAAGAGACATCCCGGAATCATCTCGAAGAAATACGCGAACCAGGACAGGCTGCCGAGCACTCCAGACAATCATCCTGAAATAAAAACAGGGAGCTAACGGGGTGAGTCCTAAGAACTCAGCGAATACAGTCTGATATGCACAGGAAGAAATAATAGCAGTAAGTCACCGTCTATCTATTTATCACAATACTGAAGATAACTGCAGTAAAAAGAAATGCAGAACTGAACCATAAGCAATAAAGGAACTACATACCTACCTGCATCGATCCAAACCGGTAGTATGCATGTCAACCAAGTGCAACAATCAAGTGCAGCAAACACAACCAAGTGCAGAGATGCAGAGCATGCTCATGATGCAACATGGGTCACCCCTGACACCAGTCGGTATAGGTCGCGGAAGCACGCGAACCGAGTGGGTAGGGCTCTGGCCTGGTCTTCCCTGCACGAACAGACGGTCTATAAGGCGGTACACGCGAGACCGAATGGGTAGGGTCGGAGACCATAAACGTACCCCACCATCGGGTGGAGTAACGCTCTAAACGTCCCTCGCTATCATCGGATAGGTAGGGGACCTGCTGCAGCGCCGGGTCCGCCAACGGGGCTACACGACAGGTCATGTGGCAGGTCTGACGGCCCATCTCAACCACTAGGGGAGTCAAAGGTCGCCTACATATGCCCCTACACGAGTAGCAAGTACGACGGCCCATCTCAACCTCCAGGGAGTCAAAGGTCGTCCCCTATGCTACGTGCAACAATGATGCATGTTACTATCCCATGCATCAACCACTATCTATCCCTGCTGTCATCTACATGATATGCAGTAGTCCAGATAACCGGTATGCACCAATACCTAAATCCTAGCGTAAGGTATAAGGTAAACTGTGCATCATCTATCTATACAGAAACAGTAAGCAGTAAAGCTAACGGATACAACTACCGAAGCAAAAGCACAGAGATAAAGATATCAGATATCCCTACTGCTAACTATGTCTAGCTATGCATAAACAGAGGTACCCGCCTCGATATGAAGAAGTCCAGGCGTCGAAAACCCCCCGTCCAAAATAATAGCCACGACGAATGGATCAAATCAATGCCCTGCATCAAAATACAACTTAGCTAATTATACTATTATTAAATTAGCTAAGTTACATGCTAGCAAAGCTAGAACCAATCCCTAATACACACTCGAGTTAGCCCACATCCAAATTAATGCTAACCTGATCCAATTCAATCCAAAGACAAAATAACCATCCTGTGATCAAATACTAATTTGGCAAAGATCACCTAAAACAAAACAGATCCAAAGATCCGAAGAACCCAGAAGAACTGAAACACCAACATACACAAATCACAGCTCACGGCATCCTCCAACCAGATCAAGAACAAAGGACACGATTACAAAGCCAAACCAACCATTGATCTCCGAAACCATAGATACAAGGAAATCTGATCAAGAACAACCGCTACACAGATCATCTTTACAACAACTGAACTCACGCAAAAACAAACAAGACATAATTCCCATGAGCTACCACAGCATACCACCAAGACTGAAACAAGAAACCCCAACATGACACAGATCATCCACAGCCCGGCAAAAACAGAGAAAGGAAGTCAAATCCCATCCAAATTCGACATGATCAGAAACATAGCATGCCAAAACGAATCAGAGACCTAAATTCAATCAAATCTACACCAAAGAGTCTTACCTGAGATCGCTCGCGAACTTGACCCTCTGCTCCGAATTGGCAAAGAAACCCAACAGAAGAGTTAAGCACAAGAAACAAACCCTAGATCACAGAAATTGCATCCCAAAAACCGAATTAGAAACCAAGAGGGATCCACAACAGAACAATCGTGGAAGAGACAGAAAAACTAAATCTCTTCCTCGACCTACCCGGAAATCGGAGATGGAAGACGACGCTCTGCTCCGCTTGGATCCGAACTGCCCTATTGCAACCGTAGAAGGACGGCGATTGCGCACACGAGCCGATTAGATCCTGCGGATAAGATGATGATGACTCCAGTCCACCAGATCTCGGCTAGAACCGACGACACTACAGCGAGAGAGAGATGGGGTCGACTCCAACCTCCCGATTGAACGCCGGCCGATGATCCGCGAGCCTTGGTGGCGCCGGTCGAGAAAAGGAGAGGAAGAAAGGATCGTGGCCTTGCCGATCGCTCCATGAGGGGTGGAGTCGCCGATCGCACCGTGAGGGAAGAGGAAAAGAAATCGAACGAAGGGTTGCGGCCGATTAGGTTATCACGAGAAGCAGGTATTAAATGATGGTGACTTTTGCATTTAACCCCTCCAGATTTAGCCCAACCCACGCAAGCCCTTAAGTTTGGTTAACTTTACCTTCTAGCCCCCCAAATTTTCAGTATTTTAACATTCTCCCCCACTAACAAAAATTTGGTCTCCAAATTTTCGTTGTCACATGTGCTAGGTACGGTCAACCAGTACAAAATATTGAACGAATCCTTCACATGTACCTCAATCAAACAAGTGGGGATAGCGAGCCCGGACAATATCCTCGAGCTCCTAGGGCGCCTCGGCATCCAAGTGATGCTACCATCCGACCCTGACTAGCCGGATCATCTTGTTCTGTAGCTGACGCTCCCGAAAACCCAAAATCCACACACGTACCTCTTCATAAGTGGCGTCAGACTGAAACGGAACAGACGCCTCGGATAATATGTGAGTGGGGTCTGGCACATAACCTCTCGCCATGGATACATAGAACACTTCGTGGTCGCCGGTCAAAGACGGTGGAAGTGCTAGACGATAAGCTACAGCTCCAATCCTTTCCAGAATCTGGAACGGACCAATATACCGTGGAGCTAGCTCACCTCTAAGTCTAAAACGTTTCACCCCTTCCGTGGGTGAAACTTGAAGGAAAACATGATCACCCGAAGCAAACTCTATGGGTATGCGCCTCCGGTCACCATAGCTTTTCTGGCGATCCCGCGCTGCTAATAATCTCCGTCTGACAGTCCATACTAACTCTGCCTCGTGCTGAACTCTCTGGGATCCTAGTAGCCGAGTCTCACCGACCTCATCTCAGAAGGTGGGTGTCCTCCACCCCCTACTATACAACGCCTCAAATGGTACCCTCTGTATCACCGAAAGAAAGTCGTTGTTGTAGGCGAACTCCACACAAATGCAAATGGTCCTCCCTACTGCCCCCAAAGTCCATCACACACGAGTGCAGTAAGTCCTCCAAAGTTTGACTAGTACGCTCTGACTGCCTATCTGTCAACAGACGAACAACTAAACGGAATCGCAGCTATGCACTTGTAGCTCGTAGGAGACTCTTACCAGATTCCAGAGAAATCCCTAAAATCTATTAGTCTTCCTATCGTATATCTCTACCAAGTGATCCATCGAGTCATCCTACGGATCGAAGGAAAGTACATAGATTTGGTTAATCGTTCAATGATCACCAAATCGACTCGTGTTGCCTCCATAAACCAACGTACTAGGCTTTCTCTTGTAGGGAATCTTTGAGAGTAAGACAGCTAGTCTCTGACGCTCCCTGTGGGTTATGAGCCCACCACGCTACCACTGCGTCAATCGACGTATCAATAGTCAGGATACGAAGACTCTCAATGTCCTTTTCCATGTCGTTCCGCCAACAAGAACGTTTCGAATCCCTGTACACTCAGGTACATCCTGAGGATTTCATAACAACTAGGTTAATGCACCACCGAAGTAAATTCTCCGGGACCGGAGGTAATCTCAAGACCGCACCACCTATTACGGAATAAACTATTCTGTATACACCGCGAGGACCCCTACGTCCAATGCCCTAAGGCAACTCTGCCTCGAACACACCGAGGGTAATAATCTCTAACCGGAGCACTCCTAATCCGATCGACAAAAGTGTCCAATCATCCAAAGGTAACAACACGTGCTCATATACCCAGTCAAGAATACATCCGGATGTCGTCTACGAATAGTAACGACACATCCTAGCATCCTAAGGGCACCAGACTCCAATCCACGTGGTGGCCAGATCATCGGTATGCCCGTACAACATACCAAGGGCATAACTAATCAAGAGAACATCATCTAACCATCAGCTACAACCGAGCAACTAATCAACCTCACCCATATCAAGGGTGCTCAACCCTAAGGTCACTTGCGTCACATCTATAATATCTGATCCTCCCGATCCACAAGAAATTGCGCAGATTGGGTTAATCGCTCATCGACCACCCAAATCATGTCATAACCCCTCCTAGTCCTGGTCCGGCGTGTAAGTCGGTGATGAAATGCTTGAGAACTCTCAATAAGCATTCAGCAATATCCAACCAAACCTAGGGAACCGCACAAATTGAGTCAATCAATCAACGATCACCCAATTCACTTCAAACCCTCCACGAGTCCTAAGTAAATCCTCGACAAGGTCCTTAATATCCGTTCTCATTTCCAACCATAAATGAGAATCGCCTAATATAACCCAGCGAGTCTCCAAGATTCATTCTTCATCTACCAACATAACAGACATCTAACTGCAACATCTGTCATATCTTTCCCAATATCGATCCACAACAAGAACGCCTCAAGTCTCTGTATCTACGGTATTACCTGCAAAACACACAAACCAAGAACGGTGAGCCTCACTTGCCTCTTAAGTGAGACAATCAAGGAAGCTCCTCCGTAAATAGGTTAGAAAATTTCCAAACCATAGAAAACGCTAGAACACTCCCTCGGACATGCGTCCGAAAATTCTCGAACTACGAAATCGTCCGAGAGCTAAGGCTACCACTGTCATCAGTACGACCCAGTGACAATCGAAACCCTAACGTCCACGTGCTAGAACCGCTAGCCCTGAGACGAGGAGAATCTGCAACCTCGTCGTCTCTGATGCCAATGAACCCCCACATGGAACTGGTTTGGTGGTCAACTAGTAACCACTCCCACTTGATAACCAACGGTCTACCTCTCGGAGACCGTCCTCTATAACATACCCAGTTACAGTCAAATTTCGTCGGTGTCAGCTGCTAACACCCACTCCATCGCATCCCAGCGGATCCTACTTCCCGATGTGCTATCGAGCATATCTAACACATACGAACTGTCTATGAGTCATAAAACCTCATAAACTAGAATAGCGTAAGACGAGTTGACTAACCGTCTTCTCGTAACCCAATATACTCCAACTCCGCCCTAAGAGGAGATAGAGACATACTGTCTCTTAGGAGTATCCCAAAATACTCGGGAAGTAATTATTTATTTCCCAAATATCCTCCTTAGTATTTTTCACCCAAAGATGACTCGGTCTCGTAAGTGATTCGCATCAGTGCAAATCAGGAATACAAAGGTATCTTCTTGGTTATCCAACCAAGTACGAGTGGTAATCTCGTAAGTGCCAAGCAACTAGCCCGCCACTCCTCCGGATCGGTACAAGTCACATCTGACTATACCTTTCTTGGTTAACTAACCAAGCATAAGGAATCTGAGCTCAAAAGTCTCACGAAAATAGGATCTCTCTATCCTCTATCAACTGACATGATAAACAACCAATACCATCTCTGCTGCATCACAACAGGTCATGTCCTCCAGTCATGTCATCTAGGATATCTATCCATAACTGAGACTCCATGAACGAAAGTAAGTTGACCTTATACCGATCGAGTCAACTATGATATACAACCACCAATGGGTTGTAGTCTGATTCGACCCTAGTCCCAGACTCATCAGTCGGCACTATCGGAGAATCAACATTCTCCGCTATACGTATGACACTACAATATGTCCGCCTATCTCTTTCATGGTCAAATATATGCTATAATCAGATACCGCAAATACGGACAAATGCAATAACGCAACAGCAACAACTATGCTAAGATGCGTCAAGTGCGCCTGATAGCAGTGACACGTGTCAGTCTCTTGACGCGCTCTGAATATAGTTAAATCGGGTAACTAGGCAAGCAGAACAACCTAGCACCTATGGTTATTTAACCCAAACCCCCTATGGACAATGTATTAGAAGCCAACGCACCTAGATATGCAGGATACATGAATAGCTAACATATCCTACGAGTACCTACGGCTAAGTTTTTAAGTAGTTATACAATCTCATCAGGATAAAGAAATGTCCAACCCTACACTAGACAGTGAATACAAAAGAGGTAAATGAGTCATGACATATACCTTGTGTCGCCTGGAGATGTCCCATCGCCGCCATGTCCCAATCACGTCCATCGAGAAAATGACTCCGACATAAAATCCGAAAGACACCCACAAGACCACAAGGTATCTCGAGAACCTGGGCTTTGATACCAAATAAATTGTCACACCCCGAGGAGCCGCTCGTCCGATATCGACCGGACAGTTACTCCCTCGTCCCGGCGGACAATCCCAAAAACCAGATCACCACGACTACCTTAGCCTACTTGTACCACAGCCTATAGGGCTGGAACAAGCAACTGTACAAAGCGAAAACGAAAACGACAACAAAGCTGCGTACCGGTACGACTTACGATAAAACCAAAACAGAATCGAGACCTCCAGGGCATACAAAAGTACAACTATACTGCCATAAAATGGATGACACAACGGAGTACAACATATGACAGCGGAAGTGAAAAGAAACAAAACGAATAAAAGGAAAGGGAACCAACATGTACCACAACCAAAAGACAGAACAACCGCGGAAATCGTCTCGGAGACACATGAACTGGGACAGGCTGCTGGGCAATCTAGACGATCATCCTGAAAAGAGAAAAACAGAGCTAACGGGGTGAGTCTTAAGAACTCAGCGAATACAATCTGATATGCACAGGAAGAAATACTAGCAGTAAGTCACCATCTACCACAATAATAACATAAATGCAGTAAGAAGGAAAATGCAGAGCTGAACCATAAGAAACAAGAAAGTACATATCTACCTGCGTCGATCCAAACCCGGTAGTATGCATGTCAACCAAGTGCAGCAAACACAATCATATGCATCAATGCAGAGCATGCTCATGATGCAACATGGGCCACCCCTGACACCAGTCGGTATAGGTCGCGGAAGCACGCGAACCGAGTGGGTAGGGCTCTGACCTGGTCTTCCCTGCACGAACAGACGGTCTATGAGGCGGTACACGCGAGACCGAATGGGTAGGGTCGGAGACCATGAACGTACCCCGCCATCGGGTGGAGTAACGCTCTAAACGTCCCTCGCTATCATCGGATAGGTAGGGGACCTGCTGCAGCGCCGGGTCCGCCAACGGGGCTGCACGACAGGTCATGTGGCAGGTCTGACGGCCCATCTCAACCACCAGGGGAGTCAAAGGTCGCCAACATATGCCCCTACACGAGTAGCAAGTACGACGACCCATCTCAACCTCCAGGGAGTCAAAGGTCGTCCCCTATGCTACGTGCAACAATGATGCATGTCACTATCCCATGCATCATCCACTATCTATCCCTGCTGTCATCTACATGATATGCAATAGTCCAGATAACCGGTATGCACCAATACCTAAATCCTAGCGTAAGGTATAAGGTAAACTGTGCATCATCAATCCATACAGAAACAATAAGCAGTAAAGCTAACGGATACAACTACCGAAGCAAGAGCACAGAGATACAGATATCAGATATCCCTACTGCTAACTATGTCTAATTATGCATAAAAGAGGTACCCGCCTCGATATGAAGAAGTCCAGGCGTCGAGAACCCTCCGTCCAAAAATAATATCCGCAACGCAGATAGCCGCGGAAAACAATATCCTGCATCACAATACAACTTAGCTAATTATACTATAATTAATTAGCTAAGTTACATGCTAGGTGTAAATGGAATTAATTCCTATCGACACATAACTAAATAATTATCTCCTAACCCTACTCAAATTATCAGGAGCAGATACACCTACAACAACCAAAACCAAGCCAACCCCAAAACTCACAGATTAATCAAACTGTTTCACCTATACAACTCACGGCAAAGTAGGAGCAGAGCAAACACAAATCATACCAGACCAAAACTTAATCAAGATCAAAACCATAGCATACGTAAACCAAATTCGATCCCTACACCTCACAAAGGTAACAATCCCAATCTGAGATCGAGGAAAGCTAAGGAAAACGCGAGAAGCAAGAATTCATACTATCAGAACACATCATCTCCATCCCAAGCTCTCGGATCGAACGAAACAAACCCAATTCGAAAACTAGATCAGAGATTCCACTTAACAAAAATGGAAACACACATCCACACTACCATCTGACCGAAATTTGCTTCCAAAGATCAAATCCTTACCTCATTCGAACTCCGGCATCCCTAGCTCTGGCTCCAATGATCACCGCCTCAAATCCCAACACATGATCGGCCAAGAAAACCCCTAGAATCATAGATCCAGACTCAGGACGAAGATAAGTTGAGAACTACCGAGAGGATCAAGGTTAGAAACCCCGGATCGAAAACTAGGTCAAAATCACACCGCTTACCTCCTCGATGATGCCGGCGATGATGCGATCTGCCAGGGGAACGGGGTTACGAACCTCCTAGTGTCGACTATCCCCAGTGGCACGAGCGGAGAGATCGCCGGCGTTGGTTGAGTGGCTCGACGGCGGAGGCGAGAAGAAGAAGAAGACGAAGAAAAAGTGAAGGAGGTGGAGTTGTGGGTTCGGGTCGTATTCTGCCGCAAGGAGAAAGCAACTTTAAAAAGAATTAGGTTTTTTTTATGAATACCCCCCTGGGTTCAATTATTCTAATATAAGCCCTTAAGTTTGGGAAATTTTATATTTAAGCCCTCGAATTTGTTGATGCAGTCTGGCCCTGATTGTTATTTTGGTGTTGACACCGATTTTAGTTTAGGTGGATGTTTATTGATTATGATTAAGTCCTGATCGGGGATCAGACATGGTATGGAAAATTCTAGCTTGGAGGGCTAGGTGTTGGAAAATCCTAACCTGGAGGGTTAGGTGTTGAAAATCCTAGCTTGGAGGGCTAGGTGTGTGAAAAGTCATAATTCAGAAGAGGTGGGTGAAAAGTCCTAGCTTGGAGGGCTAGGTGAAAAGTCCTAACTTGGAGGGTTAGGTGCAAATTCCCATCTTGGAGAATTAGGTGAAAAAGTCCTGACTTGGAGGGTCAGGTCCTAGCTTGGAGGGCTAGGTTTGGAAAAGTCCTAATCCGAAAGAGTTGGGTGAAAAGTCCTTGCTTGGAGGGCTAGGTGAAAAGTCCTAGCTTGGAGGGCTAGGTGAAAAGTCCTAACTTGGAGGGTTAGGTGCAAATTCCCAACTTGGAGGGTTAGGTGAAAAACCCTTAGCTTGGAGGGCTAAGGTGGTTGGAGCCCCTGGATCGGTCTGGTGACCGATCAGGGAGTTGGCACGGTGCTCCTTCGTGGATCGGTCCGGTGACCGATCCAGCGATGACTGGTCGGTCTGGTGACCGATCAGGGAGTATTCGTTTCACCCATTGATTGGCTCCTGATCGGTCTGGTGACCGATCAGTTAGCAAACAGCGAGGTTGAGTTCCCTTGCTGAACTGCTCCTGATCGGTCGGGTGACCGATCAGGATCACTGTGCAGATCGTTCGGGAGAACGGTCCAGTGTCGCAGGTTCCTCTCTATGATCAATCAGGACGGAGCCTGATCGGTCTGGACCCATCCTGATCGGTCTGGTGACCAATCATAATGTTTCCTGATCGGTCAGGTGATCGATCAGGAGGTCTGGACTGCGAAGCTTAGAAATCGCTCGATAAAGGAGTGGATCGGTCGGGTGATCGATCAACAACCTGGGATCGGCCTGGTGACTAATCTAGGAGAGTCTCAAAGAAATCGCGATTTCTAATCGAGCGTTGGGGACCGATCAGGACGGAGCCTGATCGGTCTGGACCCAGCCTGATCGGTCTGTTGACCGATCAGGAGGCTCTCTGATCGGTCCGGTGACCGATCACTTTAATTCAAATTGCACTGTCAGACGCTCTGATCGCGTCTGAACGTATCCGATTCTCTGCGCTTAACGTCTGATACATGATATGTTGTTTGATATGCTGCTCTAACACTTTGATTAAGTTGCAGGTGACAGGGGAGGATTCAAACACTCAAGGAGATGTCAATGGAGGCTTTCCTTGGAGCAGGTTTGTCCGTTTTTCCATCTCAGGTTGCAACGGCCGAGCTGCAGACTGGAGCTGAGACTGGAGCTTGGCTGAGGGAAGCTCAGGGAGTCCAGGGATAGCTCAGTGGTAGCTGGCGTTGGCAGATGAGCAGCTGGGAGCTGCAGGGATGGTGTCATCTGATGCTTGGTGGAGAAACAAAAGAGAGAAGAAGACTTCGGTTGAAGTAGAGTTCTAGAGTTCGAGCTTGCTGAAGTTCTTGCTGCAATTTTGGTTCTCCACACTTGACTTGCTGTGTGCGTGTGCTGTTGATTCTTTGAGCAAGTCATTGAGATCTGAGGAGCAACCAACTCTTACGTGAGTGCTTGGAGGAAGAAACAAGGAGCTTGGAGTCCAACAGTGAGAAGACACGAAGGAGGGAGTCCTTGCGTGAGATCGTCGCTGGGTGGAGCTCGGGTTAAGCTTGCTGTGTTCTTGTCCTTGATAAGTGCTGAGTAAGAGTTTTCTTTGTGTTTCATTAAGCTAAAATCTATATCCTTGTTTGAAACGTTGTGGAGAGGTTTCTCCACGGAGAAGGAGGTTGCTTTATATCCGGTAAACACCGGGGCTTGATCTGCCGACGATCAAGGGATCGCCCACCTTAAGGGCACGCCAAGGAGTAGGGGCAAGTTATCCCCGAACCTTGTAAACCCTTCGTGTTAGCGTTCTTGCTAGTTGTGTCTGTTTGCATTCGGTTTCTGTTTTTGGTTTCTACACTGCTTTGTTTCCATTCATTTCTTCCGCTGTGCTACTGATAAGATTCAGTGCAGAAATTTCATAAGTGTCGAAGGTTTCAAGTATTTGGCTATATTCACCCCCCCCTCTCTAGCCATCCGGGTTCCAACAAAATTTTCTAGATTCTCACAGATGCAGCCAAAAATTTTAAAATAATCTACAGCTGGTTTCCTCCCACTCCAAGCTTCCTCTAGTGTCATATTTTGAACAGCAAGTGTAGGACTTCTGTTCAAGATGTGAATACTCCAATTCACAGCTTTAGGCAAAAAAGTTTTTGGAATTCTTCCTTTTGTCAATAAGCTTCTCACCATATTGAGGATGGTTCT
The DNA here is from genome assembly GCA_024364735.1 of Boesenbergia rotunda. Taxonomy (NCBI): domain Eukaryota; kingdom Viridiplantae; phylum Streptophyta; class Magnoliopsida; order Zingiberales; family Zingiberaceae; genus Boesenbergia; species Boesenbergia rotunda. The sequence goes on along the minus strand of JAGFNQ010000268.1, from coordinate 113,516 downwards.
ATTTTTTCTCTCTGATACACCATTTTGTTGGGGTGTATAAGCAGCTGTCAGCTCTCTTCGAATACCATGAACTTCACAAAATTCTTCAAATTTGGTTGAGCAATATTCTCCACCACGGTCTGTTCGGAGGGTTTTAATGGTATTTCCTGTTTCATTTTCTACACGAGCCTTGAAGTTTTGGAATGCACATAATGCTTCTGATTTTTCTTGTAAAAAATAAACCCAAATTTTTCGAGTATAAGCATCAATGAAAGCAATTAAATATCTTTTACCTCCATTAGAACATGGTGTTATCGGGCCGCATAAGTCGGAATGAATTAGCTCCAAAACATCTTTTGCTCGCCATGACTTCCCTTGAGGAAATTGAGAACGATGTTGTTTGCCAACAACACATTCTTCACAAATTTGAGAAGGAATACTAATATGAGGACAACCAATCACCATATTTTTTTGCTGGAGGATCTTCAATTCATTAAAACTCAAGTGGCCATAACGAAAATGCCACAACCAAGAAAGGTCTCTTACTTCAGCTACCAAACAAGATTGCACACTTGTAATCTTCAATGGGAACAACCTGTTTGAGCTCATTTGCACAACAGCAATGACTCCTCTGGTGGGATCATAAATCTCGCAAACACCCTTGTGAATAGTGATTACATAACCTTTATCTTGTGATTGACCCGCACTTAACAGATTACTCTTCAAGTCAAGAACATAAAGAACATTAGAAATTGTTTCTACAGAACCATTCTTGATTCTTATCTCTATACTACCTTTGCCCATCACTTTCACAGTCGAAGAATCACCAAAATTTACTTTAGAATGAAAATCTTCATTTAACTAAGAAAAAGAAGACTTACTTCCACACATATGGTTGCTGCAGCCTGTATCTATATACCAAACGTCAGACTCCGATTCTTGATTAGCTTGAACAGCCATTAGCAAAGTTTCCACTTCTTGATTTTCTGCAAAATTCAATTGTGCTTCCTTGTCTTTATCTTCAGGTAGCTTAGTATAACATTCCAAACGATAATGTCCAAATTTATGACATCTAAAACATTCTACATTTGACTTGTCAAAATATCTGCCGTCATTTCTACTGCCTTGATCTCCCCTTCCTCTACCTCTACCTCTACCCCTTCCTCTAGAGTTTGAGAAATAGTTAGAGATAGAAGCTTTTAAGCCTTGCTCTTCTAAAGTTGAACTTCGGTTCATCTTCTGTTCATGGACCAACAAGGAGCTCTGCAATTCATCAAGAGAAAAAGCATCTATGTCTTTAGATTCTTCAATAGAGCATACAACATAATCAAATTTTGGTGTCAGGGAATGCAATATCTTCTCCACAATGGTGACATCTCCCATCTTCTCACCATGAAATCGCATTTTGTTACTGATCTCCATTGTCCTAGCACAGTAACTGGTGACAGATTCCCCATCTATCATTTGTAGAGTCTCAAAATCTCTTCTCAAAGCTTGAAGCTGTGCACGCTTCACTCTAGCAGAGCCTTGATATTTTTTCTTCATGGAATCCCAAATATCTTTGGAAGTTTCTTTGTTAAGAATTGCTTCCAAGATGGGACGATCAATTGCCTGGAAAAGGTAATTTTTTGCCTTCAAGTCTTTGAGCTTTCTCCCTTCCAATTCTATTTTTTAGACATCAGTCAAGGTTGCATCTTCAGATGGTGCTTGGATTCCAAATTCAACGATTTGCCAATATTCTTTTGATCGTAGAAAATTCTCCATTAGCATACTCCAATGGTCATAATGACCATCAAAACGTGGAATCGCAGGTTGCACAAAATTATTTTCAGATGTCATTGAGTCTTGCTGCTGCAAGATGAAAGCTGCTGCCTTCTTGAACTTGGCTCTGATACCACTGTTGCCGTGACAAGAGAAATAAAAGAAGCTTGAAAAGGAAATATATGCTACGGTGACAAGAGAGAACACAAAAGCCTTTTTAATTGATGATTAACGAAAAGGAACAGAGCCTATTTATAGGCTTTTACAGCTGAATAATTCAACCACTATCTCCTAATTCATAGCACTAAAACTACTCAATAGGCAAAAGACTCGGACAAACCAAAGACTTGGACTACTGGCTAAAACCTCCAAAGAGATAAAGCTTTTAAATCTTATCAATCTCATGTAGAGGTGGCACTAGGGGTTCATGGAATCGGTAGTGATCAGGAAGGGGTCGACATCGACAGTGATCAGGAAGGGGTCGACATCGACACGAGGATGATGACAAGAGAGGAAGAGCTCCCACCCTGCGAGATTAACACGAGCGTTAATGGAAACACGTCGGAGGTTGTCCGACGGAGTCCACTGCGACGCTCAAGACAGTACTTGAGTTTCTTAGATTGAAGGAAATAAGGAAAAGTCTCAGTCCGAATGTGTGTAACCCCCCTACCTGAGGGGTTAGAGTACCATTTATATCTGAGGTAGCAGTCGCACGTGTCTCTATGTTCTTCTCTACGTTCCCTCAATTGTCGGTTACTGGATAATCCTTATAACGATCCTCGCAGTTATTAAATCTGGGTCGTTGTGATAATTAAGGCTTTAATAACCACGTATTATGGGTCATGATTATCCCGTAATTATAATGATAATTATCCATATATCTGAAGAAAGGGAATAGTTACATGAGGTCAGGTGATCCTTGGGCTCCGCTACCCCGAGGTGATCTTTGGGTCCTTTGGCCCGGAAGGGATCCCGGGCGTTCACCTTCCCGAGGTGTTCTCGAGGACCTAACCTCCTGACGTGATCTCGGGCGTGTGCCCTCCTGGATCGATCTCACGAGTATGTCTACCCGAGGAGGTCTTGGAAATCTACATTACCGAGGGGGTCTCGGGAGTCAAGGAAAGAGAGTCGTCTAGACTTGGTAGATCTTGCCACATAGCTTCTTCAAGTCCACGTGTCATCCACGAGGTACTCAACCTCATCACAAGTCCCTCCCTTTAAGTCTAATCGAAGGATGTGTAGCTGACTGATTAGACTAGTGGTGTAACGAAGAAACTATGTCGTGGTGGGCCCATATATCCATTATTTATTGGCAGCTTGTCGGGTCCGAGGAATCGAAACATTCGTCTCTGGACCCCAAACAGCTTCTTGAATTGGTCCAACTTCTCTGCGAGTTTCGAGGTAGCGCCATAATAGCTGTCTATGACCCCTTCAAAGCATGTGGGTTCTCTTAGTGGCGACGAGGCGGTTTAACGAATGTGGCCTCGCCACGTACTCCTCCATTTTCTGTGCGGCGATCTCCCACTGATACGCGCCGTAGGGTCATGCGAAGCGACGACCATATAGGATGGTGGCACCTCGAGATGCATAACCAGCAACGTTGACGTGTCGCGCTCCCATTGCTCACACGAGGGAGGCTTCTTTCTATAAGAGCGGGTGCAACGACACCCTTCTGCCTTCTTACCTTATCTGTTTTCAAACGTCTTTGTTCTCCTTCGGTTCGTCTCGTTGCCGCACACCCCCCTCCCCCCAAGCGTAAGTTTCCTTCTGTTTCCTCCTTCCCTTCACCCCCATGGGTCCAGTAGAGAAGAAGAAGAAGACCCGATGCGAGGGCGAAGATTCTTCAAAGGAACTAACCTATCACCCGGAGTGGTTGATACCATCTCCTCCAGGGTTAAGTTAGAGACTCTCCAGGCGATTTGCGAGAGATATGGTATCCAAGAGAGCTTGGAGGTGAGAGTTCCGACCTTAGGTCAATCACCCGTAGAACCTCCTTTAGGTTTCTTCGCCTTCTTTTTGGGGTAGGTAGAATTAGGGCTTCGTTTCCCTATTCCCCCCTTTTCCATGAGTGTCGCCACCTATTTTGACATCCCTCTTCTCCAACTGGCTCTAAACGCCTTTGCTCAGATGGGAGGGGCGTTTGCCCTCTTCAAACTTTTCAACATCCCTTTAACCCCCCCCCCCTCCCCATTTTTCTATTTTTTTCTTCGTTCCGATTGGCTCGCGAGGGGCATTTAGCTTTACAGCCTGCCCCAACCATAGGTTCTTAGGGAGTCTTCCTTCCTCCCACAAGGGATGGAAGGAACGTTTTTTCTTCATCCAACTCCCCCATCGTCCCTTCAGCACTAGCCGCTGGAGGGAGAGCTTGCCTCCCATCCCGAACCTCGACGACTTCCAGCAGGATGCAGGATACCAGAGGGCTAGGGGTATCCTGGCCAGGATGGAGTTCCACAGCCTTAAGCTGGTGTAATGCGAGGAACTTTTTTACAGGGCCGACCTCAGGCCAAAAATCACAAGCCTTAGCTCCAGCTTCCGTAAGTTCTTTTTCTTCTTGTAAATATCCTTGTTAATTCTAACTGATACCTTTTCGTCCCCCTTTTGCAGACGACATCATGCTCTCCCGAGCTACCAACCGGCTCCTGAAGTGGGAGCGAGCTAAAGAGCAGACCCTGGTCCCCGCTCCAGTTCCTTCCGCCCCGGTGGGCATCTCAGCCGAGGGATGCGAGGAAACAGCCAAACGGTCAGAAGACCAGGAAGCTCCAGAGCCCTCCTAGGATCTCGGGACGGCCGAACTACCTACCAACCCCGAAGGGGATTCCCCTCCCTCCCCCGTCAAGACAGGAGAAGGGGAGGCTACGCCTACGCCTCCTGTCGAGCAACCGGTGCCTAGGGTCACCAAGAAGAAGCGGCAGAAACGGCTGGCCCAGAATCCACGCCTCCTGAAAAGGCTGAAGAAGTGCCCGTCCTCAGAGCTTCCGCCCATCATTGATGAAGAGGACACAGTGCTGTTGTCTCAGAGGATTCGGAAAGAGCCCTCTTCTCCTGCTGGGACAGCCACCAATCCCATTGCCCGCGACCTAGCCGCTCTGACTGACCCTCCAGCTGCTCAGAGAGGCAAGGAGGTGTCGCTCGATGTGCCTCGCTCCCATTGGAAGGCCTCGGTGGCGAAGAAAGCGACAGCAAAGGGTTCCCAGTCAATCCAAATAAAGGGAACTCCCTCCGATAATCATGGTCCGCAAATAACGTCCAGCTCGGACGAGGACGTCCCCTACCCAAGGAATGTTCCCAGCTCGTCAATTCGGCCTGCTGAGGAACTACTTCCACCTCCTGCTCAGCTGAAGAGGTCGGCTGGGTCAGTCCGGTATTTGGGCATGTTATACCAGTCTCTACTGACGGTAATTGAACTTGAACTTCTCCCTTTTGTTTTGTTGTTTTGTTTTTTTTTTTTTAACTGTCCTTCTTTTGTACGAATCGGTTGTCGACGAGTCGGGCATTGACGAGTTGATTATGAACCGATCAACTGTCGATGCATGACACAGGCTTCATCGATAAACTATCAAGAGTTCATAGGGACGTTGACGTCGATCATCTGACCCTCAAGTCAGGGACCTGACATGGGATTTTCGAACGTTAAAAAATAAATAAGCAAGCAATAAATACAATAAAGATGAATATTTATTTTGCAATTAAATCATAAAAATGAGATATTTGATAAACTTAAATTTCAAATTCCAAATCTTGTAATATGAATATGTTATTTATTGTAAGTTTAAAGACGATAAAAATACGTAATTGTCTAAAAAGACTTAGTCGAAATGAGGGCGATGATTAAGGATTAACGGGCTATTTATGCAAATAATCGCGCAATTACCTCGTGGAGCTCGAAGCAGCGAAGTCGACGGCAGAAAACGCTCGGGTCCATCCGCTTCTCCATTTCCTCGTCCTCTCGCCTTCGTCTTCACCCCCTCTTAGTCTTCCGCTCCGTCTCTATTCTGTGATCGATCGAGCAATCGCGTAGGAGGCATGGCGGACAAGCTCACGGACGACCAGATCGCTGAGTTCAAGGAGGCGTTCAGCTTGTTCGACAAGGATGGCGACGGTCTGATCCTCTTTACCCCGTTGCATTTGTCTTCGCTTAGATGCCTAGATCTGCGACGATTAGTGTTCGATTCGTTGTGTTTATAACTTTTGTGGGCTTCAGATAGCATGATTTGTCAATTTGTTTTGTCCGCTAGCGGAAGAGTTTGTTTGGTAATCAGATGTCATTGTCTTGCCCTACTTCTTCTATGAAAATGATTTCGAATTTAATTCTTTTTCTTTCAGATTTTAGTTCTATTCGCATTCCTGATTCATTCCTCTAATATTTTCCAATTGGAACGATACATGATAATTACGGAGTAAAGAATGAAATTAGTTCTTTCTTTTTCCCCCTCTTCATTATCATTTGATTACTTTGTCACCAGGATTGTTGATCCGTGCATATCTATGCCATTACTGCTTTTTTCATAGTTTGCATGCTCATATGTGGAGATAGAAATGTGTGATTCATTTATTAGTATTGCTAAGAAATTAATGTATGTAGAATCTTTTCCCTAGCTTAAGCTTTTGGATAAATGGTCACAAAATCATACTTCATATGGTGACTTAACATAGTTTTGAAGAATGAGATCTTCTATTTCTATCTTGTCAATGATAATAGTTTCAATAAAAGTCAATTATGTGTTGTGTTTGGACTTAGCCTAATCACTCATATATAGAGGTATATGATGGAACATTGCAACATATCTCATTTTCTTTTCCATGTTACATCTGATTTAAAGGTATATGAGTTGAAGAGAATGGATGCTAATAATGCATCTTACTTTCTGCAAATTTTGCAAGCAAATAACTAAATATTGAGTCATAGCAACTAGCAAATATCTTGTTATGACAAAAACTAAGTTCTGATGGATACTTTCCCGTGAATATACGATCTGATCTAATGACTTAATGGGAGTGGAATCTTGTTCCTACTTTTATTTTGCATATTCCTTAGCTATGCCTTATAACTAAGTCTCTCTGTACACTGATCTCTAGTTAATATATTTCCTCAGGCTTAGTCGACTGTTTCCTTTTCTTAGGGGGAAAGAATTTATGGTTTTTTTGTCGGTGCATGAACTGTTTATTTGAAGATGTTTCTTTGTTTCTTCAATTGCAGCTCACCATGTTGTTTAGGAACATCATTTGTTTAGGACAATCATTAATCAACTGATTTGTTTATGGTAAATTTAAATATTACCTAGTTACTTTCGACTGAACATCTGGAGTAGTTTACTCAAAATGATAAGTTTGTTTTCATCGGAACTGATAGCAAAAAATTGTTGTTAGATTCTGTTTTCATAATTTTCAAATGCTCAAAAATGATACATTCTAATTCAAATGTCCAATATTCTTTGTGGAATTCCATGATTTCCGAACAGGTAGCATCACAACTAAGGAACTTGGTACTGTGATGCGTTCTTTGGGTCAGAACCCTACCGAAGCCGAACTACAGGACATGATCAATGAGGTTGATGCGGATGGCAATGGCACGATTGATTTCCCAGAGTTTCTTAATCTGATGGCTCGCAAGATGAAGGATACTGATTCGGAGGAAGAGCTGAAGGAAGCATTCCGTGTGTTCGACAAAGACCAGAATGGCTTCATTTCTGCAGCTGAACTCCGTCATGTGATGACTAACCTGGGAGAGAAACTCACAGATGAGGAGGTTGACGAAATGATCCGCGAAGCTGATGTTGATGGGGACGGCCAGATTAACTATGAGGAATTTGTTAAGGTCATGATGGCCAAGTGAGGCAACAGAATAACAGAAAAAGTGAGGAAACTTTAGTTATGAAATGTCAATTGCCTATTTTTAATAGTTGTAGTTGTGAAACTATACAATTGGTTGACTCCCTCGCGTGGATGGATGGTGTTCACTCAAATTAAACCTTTTTTGCTTCTATATATGTATTTTATCAATTTTTTTGCATCTACAATTGTATGTGATGCAATCGATCTGTTGAAAACATCTTTCTCGTTTATATATCAGGTATTTGGTTATCTGGATCTAACGAGTCACCTAATTTTAGAATCACTAATGATATGTTTAGTGAAAAATTTTAAGAAAAAGTTCAGTGAATGATGTGATATTTTACATGCAGCGATCCTTGACGAATTCACCGTGCCCTCCAAAGTATAGTTTGATTCGAGGCGGCGGCCGGAGGCTGCCAATGATGTCTGAACGATAATCGGACCTGTGCATGTATGATTCAACCCAACATTTGACACAATGAGCAAATTAGGAAAGCGGGATGACTCCTAAGATAGCATTCCTGCGTCACTAGAAGTTTGCCCCAAGAGCAAAGGATACTTATCTATTTCATTACGATAATTTAGTAATTTAGCTTTTGTCCTCTAATCAAAATTATACCAATTGACGTTGTTGATGTGAGATGCTAATAGTTCAATTTGATTTAAAATGTTATAGCTAACATATTTATATATATAAAAAATTATATATTGGTAAAATTATTTAAACTGGATCAATATCATTTATATTGGTAAAATTAATTTTCGCTGAAGTGTTTATAGTTTAATCGCTAATTATAGTAAATTTAATAGAATTTTTTTAAAATGAGATATATAATTGATCCTGTCGACAAGCGAGGATCAGTTCTCCTTCGGATGACACGGTCTAATCAGACCGACCCGGTCTGCTCTAGCTTGGGAGGTCGGACCGAAACAGAACTCTCAATATGGTGGATTGGTTGCAAAATGGCAGCGAGCCTCTCTTCAGAACCATATGGGGAGTTTATATAGGGGAGGGGCAACTCCCTGCTGTGTCAGGGCTGGCAAATCTCATTAATGGAGGATCAATTGGCAGATGGTGATAGCGACAGCTACATTAATGCTATGAGATTGCCATAGCCGCCTGACACTTTGCCTAAGATATCTCGTCTGTCCCTCCTTAACTCTTGGCGGCTCTGACAGACCATAATTATGCCGGGGGAGGGGATTATCTTCTGAATATTTGATAAGAAAGGCTCATAATTGTTCGGCCGTCCTCATGTAGTCATGAGTACCTGGATTAGGACGACAGACTTGGAGGGGCCGACCTCGAATGACCGACCCCGAGCGTCCTGACCTCGGGTGACCGACCTCGAGTGTCCTGACCTCGGGTGACCGTCCCCGAGCGCCCGGACCTCGGGTGAACGACCCCGGGTGCCCGACCCCGGGCGACCGACCCCGAGTATCCCGAGCTCCGGGTGACCCTTTAGCCTGGCCTGTTCACTACCGGTTTAGATAAGCAATCGAACCCGACCGAGCTCCTGATCCTTCTAAAAATCATACGCCCGGATCACAAGCCTCCCTCTCAAGTCTAGTCGAAGGAGGAGTTCGGTCCGACTGACTAGGCTCCTTGCTCGGTCGGCTTGCCTCTTTCTTGTCTTCCCTGCGTCATCTCGTACGGTTAATCCTCTCCCTTGAATGTCGTATCCCCCATCAAATCTTCATTAATGCAGGACCACGTGTCGCTTCCTGACGGGAGGTCTACGGTGGCGAAACGTCATCGGCATGGCTTGTGCGACGTGCGAGTGAAGTTTCTAGGTCTAGGAAATGACAGAGATCGGACGGCGAGGAGTCCGCCCCGCCATTTTCTTTTTCTCCATCGAACGGTCCTCCTGGTTTTACCAGGGATATAAATAGGCATAACTCCTCATTTTACCCCTTCCTACCCCGACCTTCACTTTCTCTCCGACTCCTGTCCGATCTCCGCCACCCAACCTCCCCAAATCCGGCGAACAGTGTTTTCGGAGAACTTCGATTTTAGGTACTCCTTCTTCTTTGCCGAGCCTTTGTTGTGCCTTTTCTGACTTCTTTTTGGATGGCTTCCTCCTCTGCACCTGCGCCTCCCGAGCCATGGTACTTAACCACCCGGTCTTCCCTTACCCTAGGTCAGGTAGAAACCCTGCGAATAGATTATCTAATCCCCGAAGACCACCCCATAACTCTGCCCGACCGTCGAGGTCGGGCGCACGAGCCCCCTTTAAGTCATTTCACCGTCTTCTCTGATCAGTTATTAGCCGGTCTGTGTTTTCCCGTACATCCCTTCTTCCGCGAAATCTGCCGTTATTTCCAGATCTCTTTGTCTCAGTTGGCCCCCAATTCGATCCGAATCTTGTGCGGCACCGTGATCGTCTTCACTGCCCATAAAATCCCCTTAGAACCCCGGGTGTTCCACTTTTTCTACTATCTCAAGAAACAAGAACCCGGGAATTTCTACTTCCAAGCCCGTATCAACTCGGCCTTCTTAGAGAAGGTGACTTCCTCCAACAAAGGTTGGAAATCCCACTTCTTTTATATTCAATCGCTCCCCCGACCGAACTGGCCTACTGCGTGGGTAGAGAACTTGCCTGACCACCCTCAGTTACCCAAGAACCTTCGTTCGGAACCGGGCTACCGGTCAGCTTTCTCTAAGCTCGGAGGAGCCCGATACCATGCGGGTAAGCTATTGATCGAGGGTATGCTGTATCTCTTCCGGCTGAGCCAAATTCCGGCGGAGCTACCCGGCACCCTCGGTATGTCCCTATTTGCTTTGTAAGTTTGTTAATGCTAACTAAAACTTTTTCCTTTGTGCAGCCGAAGTCATGTATAGCGCGAGGGTTGATGCTGTAGTGGATCGAGAGGACAAAGCCATGGAGGCTCTAGCCGCCCAGCTAGCGGCTGCTCGGGCGGTACCGCCTGTAAACCTTGTCTCAAATCCCGAGCCATCTGAAACCTCAGCCAATGACCCTGGCGAGAGTCGCCCGACCAGAGAGGGGGGAGCACCAACTCGAGTGGCTGGTGAGGGCACCTCCACCCAGGTTTCAGAAGAAGAAGAGGAGACGGACCAAGCAGCTCCTACTAGCTTGGTCCGAAAGCGTCGCCGGCTAATTCTCCGCGTAGGTACACCTTCACCTACAGCCCCGACCACGGGGGGTCAGGTCGCCTTGCCTCCTCGACCTGCCAGAGCCATGGCCAGCCCTCAGGCTCCGGCCCCGGGCTCCTCCTCTATCTCGGCTGCTCCCCCGCCCGACCCTCAGGGTCCGACCCAGCTAATGCCTCGTCCAGTAGCCCGGCTTCCTGTTTCCCCCGTAGTACCACCTGCAGCGTCCACTTCGGGGGCCGCGCCAGGTCTCCAGATCCCTGAGACGGGCGACACAAACGTTGAGGCCGTGGAAGTTCTCCTATCCATGCGTTCCCCTCCAAGGTCGGCTGTGGACGTCCAGGTACCCTCAGCTACAATGCTAACTCAGACAGTCCAACCCCAGCCCCTTAATCTGCATGGTATGTTGGTCCCGGGCTGGGAGGAGGGATGGACAGCGTCTTTCGCGATGGACCCTGTTAGCCTGGCCGACCACTTCTTCGTGGGGATGACTCAGGTACCTTCTCCGCCACTTGGTTAGTTATACTTTTCTTTATACCCTTCATGTCGTTTTGCAGCAATGGGCGTTGAGCCATGCGGTCGGCCAGGCGCTGGTCAACAATACTAGGGAGCGCCGAGCGGCCGAGTGAAGAGTAAGAGACCTGGAGGCTAGCATGGCACAAGGCACCCTTCCTCCGGGCGACGAGGGGCTAGACCAGCTTCGCTCCGAAATAACTGCGCTGAGGCTGCGCATATCAGAGTTGGAGGTCGGTTTGGAATAAGAGCAACGGTTGATGGCCCAGTCGGCAATGGAGACGGAACGCCTAACTAACCGGGTGGCCCATTTGGAGGGTGAATATAAGGTTCTTAAGGGTCGGTATACCCGAGCCCATGCTGACTTGGCCAAGATGACAACAGACGCCAAGGGACTCCAACGGAAATTGAAGGAGTCGGACGCTGCTCATCACCAAACTCAACTCGCTCTAAAAAACAAGGAGACGGAGCTGGCTGCCCGCCAAGAAGCCCTTCAAGGTTTAGAAACTCAGCTAGCGGGCAAGGAGGCACAGCTGACCGCTCGGGAGATCACCCTCCAGGGGAAGGATGCTGAGCTCACTCAGAAGGACGCCGAGCTTGCTCGGCTTAAGAAGGAGTTGGAGGACTATAGGTCAGGCGAATCCGCCCGGGTCGAAGCAGCCCGGGTGGCCTATATTCATTCTGACTCCTTTTTGAACTCGGTATCGGAGCGCACTGGTGGCATGCTCGTGTACGGTGCGAGGAGTGCTATCCAGCAACTTACTGAGGCCGGCCTCCTTCCGGAGGACCTTCCCCCCAACGCGGTGAAGATAAGACGGATCAAGGCGTCGATCCCTGAAGATGCCTTCCCTCCCTTCACTTAGGTCAACTCTCCGAGATTGACTTAGTTTGGCGGCCCCGACCTTCCTTTGCCCGAGCTGTTGCTCCGTCCGCTCTTGCCCAGTCTTTAAGCTCCTAAAATTTTGTAATGATACCTGATCTCCTGACTTGGCCTCCAAGGCCCAATTTTGTGACGGCCTCGGGCCTTAGCTCATTTCTGTGGATTTTTCTTTTTCTTTATTTTGTCTAGCTGTTTGCGACGCGTGAGATTTTTGCTGAGTGCTGCTGGTTTGATGCACTTGCCCCATTTGCCGAAGGCCGGTGTTATGAATCATACATCCAAATTTTGCTAAGTATGGGTCGCTTGGGACGCTTGAATCATTCTCGTAAGGTAGACCCCTTTAGGTCGAATAGGGAGTTTTCCCTAAGTGTCAAATGTTAGAGACATCTGCACAATCAGACGCTCGATNGGATCGCCACGCCCGACCGGGCCCGACCGAACGTGGAACGCCACGCCCGATCGGCGCGCGAGTCCGGTGGGTGCGTGAGGGAGAAACTCACTTATAACTTGCCTTAGCAAGAGTCTGGACACCGTCCGACTTACCCTAACCAAGCGGGATCGCCCACGCCCGACCGAGCCCGACCGAACGTGGAACGCCACGCCCGATCGGCGCCGAGTCCGGTGGTGCGTGAGGGAGAAACTCACTTATAACTTGCCTTAGCAAGAGTCTGGACACCGTCCAACTTACCCTGACCGAGCGTGGATCGCCACGCCCGACCGGGCCCGACCGAACGTGGAACGCCACGCCACCGATCGGCGCCCGATTCGGTGGGTGCGTGAGGGAGAAACTCACTTATAACTTGCCTTAGCAAGAGTCTGGACACCGTCCGACTTACCCTGACCGAGCGTGGATCGCCACGCCCGACCGGGCCCGACCGAACGTGGAACGCCACGCCCGATCGGCGCCGAGTCCGGTGGGTGCGTGAGGGAGAAACTCACTTATAACTTGCCTTAGCAAGAGTCTGGACACCGTCCGACTTACCCTGACCGAGCGTGGATCGCCACGCCCGACTGGGCCCGACCGAACGTGGAATGCCACGCCCGATCGGCGCCGAGTCCGGTGGGTGCGTGAGGGAGAGCTCACTTATAACTTGCTGCAGTCGTCTCTTGAGGAGTTAGAGTTTTTGTCATCGCTTTTTCTGAGTACAGTTACAGGAATCATTTCTCTCCGCTCTCCTCACGGTACAATCTTAAATGCACTGCGCTCCAGGGTCTTCCGAGTCGCTTTCCTTGAGCATCTTGCAGATAGTAGGCTCCCGACCCCAACGCCTCGACCACCAGGAATGGACCACTCCATGGAGGCTCCAGCTTGCCTACTTCTCCAACCGGCTTGATTCTTTTCCATACCTTGTCCCCTACTTGGAAGTGTCGGGGTATAACCTTCAGGTTGTATTGGTTCTGCATCCTTTGCTGGTAAGCAGCCATGCGGACTGCAGCCTTAGCTCGGACCTCCTCAATCAGATCTAGCTCGGCTCGTCTTTTCTCCGCATTGTCTTCTCCATACAGCTGTCTCCGGTCAGACTGGCAGCCGACCTCCACGGGGACTACCGCTTCACTCCCGTAGACTAACTGGAAGGGGGTACATCCTGACCCTTCTTTGGGTGTGGTTCGAAGGGCCCATAGGACACCCGGCAGCTCGTCCACCCAGGATCCACCGACCTGATCCAGCTTAGCTCTGAGCCCTTTCAGGATTTCTCTATTGGCTACTTCGGCTTGACCATTACTCTGAGGGTATGCCACGGAAGTGAAGGCCTGCTTGATCCCAAATTCCTTGCACCAGTTTCTGATTATCCGACCTTGAAACTGCCGACCATTGTCTGATACCAGCTTATGAGGTATGCCATATCAACACAAGATGTTCTGCCAAAGGAATTTCTTCACCGCTTGTTCGGTGATCCGGGACAGGGCTTCTGCTTCGATCCATTTGGAGAAGTAGTCCACTGCTATCAACAGGAATTTCTTCTGACCTACTGCCCTGGGGAAGGGTCCTACTATATCCATGCCCCATTGATCAAAGGGACATGATACTGTGGACGCTCGCAACATCTCCACTGGTCGGTGCGATAGATTCTGATACTTCTGACAAGAAAGGCAAGAAAGAGTCATCTTTTCTGCGTCCTTTTGAAGGGTCGGCCAAAAGTAACCGGCCAACAGGACCTTCCGAGCCATGGACCGACCTCCCGAATGATTTCCGCAGCACCCCAAATGCACTTCCCTGAGCACATAATCCGCATCTTCCTTTCCAAGGCATCTGGCTAGGGGTCGGGAAAAAGCTCGCTTGTATAATGCGTCCCCTATCAGGGTGAACCGGGCTGCTCTGATCTTCAGTATCCGAGCTTGCTCGGGGCTGTTCGGAAGAGTTCCTTCTTTCAGGTAGGCGATGAATGGAGCTCTCCAGTCCCCCTCTATCTCCATTTCTGTTTCCCTTTCAACCTGAGCCACCAGCATAACCTGAGGTGAAGGCTTGGGGAAGACCCACGGGCGAACAGAGCTGGCCAGCCTGGCCAACTCGTCTGCCTTGGAATTGTCCCCTCGGGGGATCTGTATGATCTGGACTTCTTGAAATTCTGCTTGTAACTGTTGATATGCTTCTACGTAAGCCTGTAACTTCTCGTCGTTCACTTCGAACCGCCCGGCCACCTGTTGAGTCACTAACTGAGAATCAGAGTGTATGATGACCCGAGTGGCCCCACCTGTCTGGCCGCTTGAAGACCTGCTAAGAGGGCTTCATATTCTGCTTGATTGTTGGTAGCCTGATACTCTAGGCGCACGTCCAGATGAATGGAATCTCCCTTAGGAGATATCAATGAGATCCCCACGCCACTCCCTGCCCGAGTGGCCGACCCGTCCACATAGATCTTCCAGATTCCTTCTTCTTCCTCTGCATGGAGCTCGCTCAGGAAATCAGCCAAGGCCTGAGCTTTGATCGCAGCCCGGGGTTGGTACTGGATGTCATACTCACTCAGTTCAGTTGTCCATTTAACCATCCGACCTGAAACCTCTGGGTTGATGAGTACCTTCCCGAGCGTGCTGTTGGTCAACACCCGGATAGGATGAGCCAAGAAGTATGGTCGTAGTCGCCGAGCCATCAATACAAGAACATAAGCTAATTTCTTGAGTGTAGTGTACCTACACTCGGCTTCCTTGAGTAAATGGCCGAAGAAATAGACTGGCTGCTGCTCAGTCTCCTTCTGAGTTACAAGCACAGCACTCACAGCCCCCTCCGTGGATGACAAATAGACGTACAAAGGCTCTCCCTCTTCGGGATTAGCTAAGGTCGGCAGTTTGACTAAGTAAGCCTTCAGTTCTTCGAAAGCTCGGTCGCACTCCGCATCCCATTGGAACTTGGTGGCCTTGCGCAAAATCTTGAAGAACGGCAGGCTTCTGTCAGCCGACCTGGAGATAAATCGGGACAAGGCCGTGATCCTCCCAGTCAAGCGCTGAACTTCCCTCAAAGTCCTGGGTGGCGGCATGTCCAGCAGAGCCTTCACTTTGCCCGGGTTGGCCTCTATCCCTCGTTCAGTCAGGATGTAGCCTAGGAACTTCCCGCTTTTAGCTCCGAACAGACACTTCGCAGGATTGAGTTTGAGGTCATACCTTCGCAGGGTGCAGCAGGTTTCCTGTACATCGGCTACAAGGTCGGCAGCTTGGGAGGACTTGATAAGGATGTCATCTACGTATACTTCCACGTTTCTTCCGAGCTGCTCCTTAAAAACTTTATTCATCAGTCTTTGGTAAGTTGCCCCATCATTTTTGAGCCCAAAGGGCATAACTGTGTAGCAATAGGTGCTCTCGGCCGTGACGAAACTGACCTTCTCTTGATCTTCTGAGGCTAAGGGCACTTGATGATATCCCTGGTAGGCATCCAACATACAGATGAGTTCATTCCGGCGGTGGAGTCTACCATCTGATCTATCCGGGGGAGCAGGTAGCAGTCTTTAAAGCAAGCTTTATTGAGATCCCTGAAGTCAATACAGACCCTCCACTTGTCGCCCGGCTTGGAGACCAGTACCACATTGGCCAGCCAGGCCGGGAATTGGACTTCTCGTATGTGCCCAGCTTCCAGTAGTCTCTCCACCTCGGCCTGAATGATCTTGTTCTGTTCGGGGCTAAAATCTCTTTTCTTTTGCTTGACAGGTCGGGCATCAGGGTATACGTGCAGCTTGTGCTCCATTACCTCCGGTCTGACCCCTTTAAGATCCTGCTGGGACCAGGCAAACACATCCCGATTCTGAGTCAGACATTCTATCAACTGATGTTTGAGGTCGGGCGATAATCCGGGAGCTATCTTCACTTTAGTTTCTTCTTGGTCGGGCAAGAGCTGGACCTCTTCTTTTTTCTCTATCAAATCAGCCCAAGGGGAGGGCTGGGAAGATTGCACCATGTTGCAATCAGCTGGCGCTGCTCGGAAGGACTTACTAACCTCCACTCGGACGTCGTTCACATAGCATCGACGTGCCACCTTTTGGTCTCCTTTAGCTTCTCCGACCTGGTCCCCCACTGGGAATTTGACTTTCAAGTAGAAAGTGGACACCACGGCTCGGAACTCGTTCAGCACCGGTCGGCCCAGGATAGCATTGTAGGCCGAGGGGGCGTCCACTACCAGGAAGGTGGACCACCGAGTCCTTCTCAAAGGTTCTTCCCCGAGCCAGATGGCCAATTTGATCTGGCCCAAGGGCTGGACCTCGTTCCCCGTGAATCCGAATAGAGGGGTGGCCACGGGTCGGAGCTTAGTAGCTTCGATCTGCAATTGCTCAAAAGCTTTTAAGTACAAGATGTTTACCGAGCTCCCTGTATCCACAATGGTTCTATGAATCTGGTAATTATCTATGATCGCTGTGATGACCAGGGCATTCTCATGAGGTACTTCTATTCCTTGTAAGTCTGAAGGGCTGAAACTGATCTGCGGCCCCTGAGCTTGGGCGGAACTGCAGCCCACTTGGTAGATATCGAGCCGCCTAACCTGTGATTTCCGGGCTCTATTGGAATCCCCATAGGTGGGGCCTCCGGAAATCACGTTGATGGATCCATGTACTGCATTTTGTTGATTGGCTTGCTCTTCGCTAGCATTCCTGTTCTCGGTGGAGTTGGGGGTCTGGAACAGCTGTCTGGCTGCTGAAGCGGTTGGTCGAGCCGGGGGCTCGGGTTGGCTTGGTGACGTTCTTCCCCGGCCTCGACCACCTCCTTAGGGAGCCCCTTTCGGACTTCCCCGACTGGCGCGGCCCCGACCTCTGCCGGCCTGCCAGCAGTCCTGAAGATCGTGCGTGTGGCTGTTATGGAAGGAACAATAGGGCTGCTACCTGGACGGGAAGCAGCCCTGGGCCACTTGCTGGACTATTCCCCTCTCGACTCCTGGTCGGTGCCCCATAGCTCGGGGGCTTCTGAGGGGCCCCCCAGGAGATACATTTCTCTGATGTTGCTGAGGATTCTCGGGTGCAGGTCTAGCCTCCGGCCGCCTGGCGGCTTGTGCTTCCTCAACATCTACGTATTTGCTGGCTTTCCCCAGAAGGCTTTCAAAGTCCTTCGGAGGTTTCCGAATCAAGGATCTGAAGAACTCGCCCTCTTGCAAGCCCTGCGCGAAGGCGCTGACCAGTACTTCGGACGTAGCAGTGGGCACATCCAACCCAACTTGGTTAAACCTCTTGATGTAGGCTTTCAAGGGTTCTTTGGAGCCCTGCTTCATGGTGAACAAGTTTAAGCTGGTCTTGTGATGTCTCCTGCTACTGGCAAAATGCTGCAGGAACAATTTCTTGAAATTGGAGAAGTCCTTGATCGATCCCTCTGGGAGTCTGTCAAACCATCGCTGGGCCGGCCCGGCTAGAGTGGTCAGGAAGGCCCGGCACTTGACACCATCGGGGTACTGATGCAGCATCGAGGCATTCTCAAATTTCTTTAGATGCTCTTCAGGATCAGTAGCCCCTCCATATTCAGCGATGGATGGGGGTTTGAAATGTTTGGGCAGTGGCTCGTTCAAGACTTGGCTGAAGAAGGGGAACCCTGTGTGCTCAGTCGGGGTCGACACAAGGGGAGCCTTCCCTTTGTTAGCTCTCATATAACTGGATGTAGCTTCGTGAGGGTCTGATTGCCCTGCTCCCTCAGCCGGGCCGAATAGCGCCCGGTGGAAGTGAGGACTCTCATCTTGTCGAACCCCTCCTTCGGTGCCTACCCGAGCAGTTTGCTCGGCCGGGCCCGGATGAGCGGGTCGAGCAGCCGCTTGCTGTGCCTCCGCCAGTTTCCTGGCCCTAGCTTCTATCAGCAGCTCCAAGTCTTCCTGTGAAAGAGTAACGGTCACCCGGTTGGATTCACTCATCTTTGGCTTTCGATCAGGCTGATTCCCACAGACGACGCTAAATTTGATCCTGTCGACAAGCGAAGACCGGTTCTCAATCGGATGACTCGGTCTGACCAAGATGACCCGGTCTGCTAGAGCTCGGGAGGTCGGACTCGGGCTCAAATAAGGCTAAGGCTCTAGTTACTCGGCTCGGACCAAAATGGGGCTCACAAAGTAGTGGTGTGGTTGCAAAATGGCAGCGATCCCCTCTTCAGAACCATATGGGGAGTTTATATAGGGGAGGGGCAACTCCCTGCTGTGTCAAGGCTGGCAAATCTCATTAATGGAGGATCAATTGGCAAATGGTGATAGCGACAGCTACATTAATGCTATGAGACTGCCATAGCCGCCTGACACTTTGCCTAAGATATCTCGTCTGTCCCTCCTTAACTCTTGGCGGCTCTGACAGACCATAATTATGCCGGGGGAGGGGATTATCTTCTGAATATTTGATAAGAAAGGCTCATAATTGTTCGGCCGTCCTCATGTAGTCATGAGTACCTGGATTAGGACGACAGACTTGGAGGGGCCGACCTCGAATGACCTACCCCGAGCGTCCTAACCTCGGGTGACCGACTCCGAGTGTCCTGGCCTCGGGTGACCGACCCCGAGCGTCCTGGCCTCGGGTGACCGACCCCGAGCGTCCCGACCTCGGGTGACCGACCCCGAGCGTCCCGACCTCGGGTGACCGACCCCGAGCGTCCGACCTCGGGTGACCGTCCCCGAGCGCCCGGACCTCGGGTGAACGACCCCGAGTATCCCGAGCTCCGGGTGACCCTTTAGCTTGGCCTGTTCACTACCGGTTTAGATAAGCAATCGAACCCGACCGAGCTCCTGATCCTTCTAAAAATCATACGCCCGGATCATAATCCATAATTGAGTAATTTGCGAAAAAGGTGCAGGTAAAGTCTCGGAAAAAGGTTTGGTTTTATATCTCAACTAATACTTTGGTTTGGTGTTATGCTATAGTTTATAAAATATAATTTTGGGTTTCTTCTTTGTCTACAGTGTTCTATAGTTGAAAGAAGGGAAGAAGAGTTATCAAATTTGAATTCTAAAAATATAATAGATGATCAAAATAGTCAAAATGTAAGCTGTAACTTGAAGCTTATTAACTTTCCATGACTATTTCTTGCATTCATCGGTTTCTGTGCATGGAGGCTTAATTAGTGTTCATATCCAATATCCAAGCTATACTGCATATCCAAGCTAGTGTTCATATCCAAGCTATACTGCATATCATTAAGTGTACCTGAAGTATCAAGAAAATGTTTAGCTATAAATACAATTGTATCTACATCTTACTAAGGTTAATCTTTTGCCATGTGTTTCTCATCGTAATCAAGAAAACAGTTGCTGGATTTCACCTTGGAATGAAGTACTTCTCTTAGATATTTTATAATTTACTTTCAGTTTGATTCAAGAAAAGTTATTTAGCACTAGTCATAATGCGTCCTTACAAGAAAAGTTATTTAGCACTGATTGTAACGTGTCCTTTGTCGTGATCCTTTATTATTGCATTGCTACTGTTTTAATTAATCACATATTCTTGAAGTTTTGCTTTTCCTCAGACAGAAACTTGATTATTATTTTTTTGTTATCAATATCCATTTCTCGGTTCAGAAAATATTAACAACTTTTTCAAAGACTGAACCAGCAATAAGATGGGCGCTTAGTTCATAGATATATATGGCAACTAGGAAAGTCATATGTAAACAAGTTCTCCCAGGAAAGTCATATGTAAATTGCTATAAGATGAATTCTTATACATGTATTGCTAAGGAAACAAGTTCTCCCAGGAAAGTCATATGTAAATTGTTAGTTAAAAAGCAAGGGAGCTTGATCTGGGTATCTATGAAAGAAGAGAAGTATTAGAACACATTGATGCGCCAATACGAACTCTAAGAACACATTGCTGATCAATTAATTTTGTATTGATCAGGTCTAAAAGTTTTACGTTTGTCTACTTTGTTGTAGGTTGTCTTCGCTTCAACAATTTCACAATATCCATGAAAAGATATATGCATGGAGCTCCGATATGCATATGTAAGTCAAACTAATTTAATGTGGTGAAAAATGCACTTTAATGTGTTTTTTTGTGGTGTAATCTCTGTTGGTGCAAGATGCATCAGTGATGCCTTCCTCTAGTTTCGATGTTTAACAATATACTTATGTTAGTAATATATGTTAGACAAGGTAAGGGTTAGTCAAAGTGATCAAGGGTTAAACCAAACAGGACCTTATCTTTGGTAGGATTAATCCAGGATTGATCAGGTTGACAAAGGTTTAGCCAAACAGAATCTGATGTTTGGCAGAGTCAACCAAGAACCCAGGGTTGGTTAGACCTAGGGTTAGCCAAACAGGACCTGATGTTTGGCAAGATGATCAAACCTAGATTAAATCCGGTTAATATACTGAGGTTTGATCAGTTAGAATAAGGGTTAGCTAAACAGGATCTGATGTTTAGTAGAAAACCCAGGGTTGGTCAATTAGACCAAGAAGTAAGCCAAACAGGACTTGATATTTGGCAGAAGAAAAGTCTAGTCAGATTAATATGACTAGCAAAAAAAGTCTTTATCAAAGCGAAGCAAAGTCCTAGTTAACTTAGGCACGAAGTCCTGGTTCGAGGAATTGGGCAATAAGTCCTGGCCGAGGGCTGGGCACCTAAGACCTGACCGAGGGTTGGGCACGAAGTCCTAGTTCGAGGAATTGGGCACGAAGTCCTAACTCAGGGTTGGGCACCTATGACCTGACCGAGGGTTGGGCACGAAGTCTTGGTTCGTGGAATTGAGCAATAAGTTCTGGTCGTAGACTGGGGCGAAGACCTGACCGAGGGTTGCACAATAAGTCCTAGTCGTTGACTAGGCACCGAAGTCCTGATCCGGAAGATCAGGCAAAAGTCCAACCGGAGGAGTCGTTTTGGCAACTTCTCCTGAGAGGAGTAGGCAAGGGCGCGTTCCCCAGGAAAGGGAACACTAGGTGTCGGTTCGACCTAGGGTTTCGCGTGAAATCCAAAGTCAGAACCAATCTTTAAGGCTAAGATTATATATTTGTTTGTCTTGTGTTTGTGTATCTTGCAGGTACCTAGAGTTGGAGGTAAAACAGGCGAGGAAACGCAAGAGATAGCCTGGAAAACCTCTTCCAGGGCGCCCCCATCAACCAAGGCGCCCCCATTGATCCAGGCGCCCTGGAGAAGACTGCTACCTGGGTTGGGCTGGCCAACACAAGCGCCCTCCATGACCCAGGCGCCCTGGACCTCCCAGGCACCTGGGAAGAGGTTCTTATCAGCATCGCGAAGTTCGCGATAATGGATAGATTTTTGACCACATAGAGGTGCCCCAAAGGCTCCAGGGCGCCCTGGATGACGCTATAAAAGGGTCTTCGACCCCACAACTCAAAACATCGATTGTAACATCATTCTAAGCATTCTGACCAAATAAAAAGCGATAAAGACGAAGCTCTGCGACCAAGGAGGCTCCAGGAGGAAGTGCGCTGCACTTCGGACTTCCAGATTTGCTGGATCGTCAACTTTCATTTTGGTTTGCTTTTATTTTACGCAGTTAATTTACTTATTCTTTTGGTTGTAAACTTGTACTGTAAGATGGGTTTCTCTGCCTTCGAAAAGTCTAGAAAGGAGACTATTAGTGGACGGGCGCTACCCGTGATTAGGCCTTGGACGTACTGACCCTGGGGGGTTGGGAACCAAGTAAAAACTCGCGTGTCTTCTGTTGTGTTTTTCGTTCTTTATTTTTCCACTGTGCTACTAACTCTCTGACTAGAATGAATGAACGAACAACGAGTTTCCCAACAAAATTTTCAAGTCGATATTCACCCCCCCTCTATCGACGGCACCGGTCCTACAATCTCTTCTGTACTGAACAACTAACAGCTAGTTTTGATGGAGTGCTGGCAGCTAGTTTTGATGGAGTGCTTTAGGAAGAATCTATCAGGTTGGAAGGTGCTGGCAGTTAGGTGCAAACTGGTTGATGTAGTTAGGTGCTTCATGGAGTGATTGTATAAAACACCGACTCTGGGGTTCATCAGTTGTTACTGCTCTCTTTCTCCTAATGTTGTTTTGAATCAAGTCACCACTGCCGCTTTGTTGTTGGAATCAGTGACAATAATTGTTCGTGTATCGGATGTGGAATCTTTTGTGGTTTGTGGATCATGGCATTGTGGGTGGTCATTTATCTTAGAGTTATGAATTCCTTGTTATGCTTTTTGTGTAGAAAGATACGAATGTAGTTGATTTCTTCGAGAGAATCACTAAGAGTAGCTAGAGTTTCTGGTTCTTCTACTAATCTGGAGAGTGTGTCTACGAGGATGTTGAGTTTACCGTCTATATGCTCAAAATTTATCCTTACTCCTGTACCTGTTATATAGTCGGTAAATGCGAGTCATCTGACCCTTGAGGGTTTATTCCTGGCAGTCTTGTTGTGGAAGCTGATAATAGCCTGACAATCTGTCCTTAGCGTTATCTCCTTCTTGTCCATATAATGAATCTTCAGTGCTGTCATTGTTTCCATGGCTGCATAGATTTCAGCATCTATTACAGATTTAACAGTAGGAAACTTACCATGGGCATAGGCACATATCTTTTCCATGCTCTTGGGGTCATATTTGGTGGGCTTCCATTTACAAACACCACCCCAGCCCAGCATGCTTCCATCGGTTTCTAAAACAATATAGGCCCCTTCAGGAGGTATCTCCAGATCTGGCAGCTGATTTACTTGGGCTTTTATTTCTTTAATAAGGGCCCAATCAGAATTTTTCATCCTTTTGTCACCATGGGGTGACGTCTTTTCATAGAGAGGCCCAAGCTTGGAGCTTAGATTAGGAATATATGTCCTGGCGTAATTTAAGATGCCTAACCAGGATCTGAGCCCCTTCTTCTCCTTCAGCTGCTCATCCTTGAACTCTGTTATCTTCTTAATGATATGAGGTTGCAACTTCAGTTTTCCTTCACCAATTTCTGCTCCCAGGAACTCAATCTTTGGGACTCCAAGTTTGTATTTGGTTGGGGAGAGTACCTGGCCATGTTTTTCACAAATGTCAAGCATTATTTCCAAATGCTTAATATGCTCCCATTCTATATTTGAGAATACAGAAATAAATTCCTCAGTACCTTGGAAACATTGGTCCATCTTTCGTTGAAATATTGCGGGTGCATTCTTTAGGCTGAATGGCATTACTAGCCATTCGAATAAGCCCGATGGACAGATGAAGGTTGTCCACTCAATAGAGAGAGGGTCCATGGCGATCTGATGAAAGCCTGATTTCATATCAAACTTTGAATAAATTTTTTAATTCCCCACCTTCTTCAGGATGGTATTAATCCCTGGAAGACTATACTGATATTTATAAGTATTATCAGATCATACGCTCTTTGCCTTTAGTTTCTTTTCCAGTATTAGGATCAATGGATGTTCCTGACTGTACTATCATGGCCATAGTTCGATGTCGACTCTTGCTTGGTCGAATAACATTAAGATTGAGTAGGGCTTCTACATGCCTCTTAAAAGCTTCTTTTAATGCTGGCGAGACATTCGTCAAAGGCTTATCTTGGATGGTGATATCAGGATTAATAATTTCTATTTTGCATAGAATGTCATTCTTTGACCAGTGTTGAAGGGGGTTTTCCCCTATATACCCTTGCTCCTTTAGTCTGTTGAACAAAGAGCCATGTTTATGCAGAATATTCTGATTAGAAATGGTACCTGCAAAATATACTTCCTCCTGAAGCTGAATATATTCCATTTCTTCGAGTCCGAGTTCTTCAATCGCAGCCGCAACACTCTGGTTTGTAGCTATTGTAGTGATATTTTTATAAAAAGTAACCGTGTTACCTTCTATTCTTACTCCTCCCTGCATGCTGCGTATAAAATTGCATCCTAGCACCATTTGTACTCCTTTTCCCAGAGTCATGTCAAAGGCATAAGTGAATGGAATTCTGAATTTATTTTCTCCAATCACCATTTGCCCCATTCTTAGCTTCATCTTAGCCTCCTGTTGTGAGTTGACACCATTAATCAATATAGTATATGCATTTGGTTCAATAGCCTTACTTGGAATTGATCTGGTGTCTATGCAGCAAGAAGTTGCCCCAGTATCCAGTATTGCAATGACACTGAAAGGCTGCACATCTGGTATTTCAAGGCTTACTCTAATGTTGTAGAGTCGGTTGAGTGTATTCCTTTGAGATACTTGACCATCTATTATTTTAGAAACCACCTGTTCCTCTAGATAAGATACCTGTTTTTTCCCTTTATCATGAAGGTCTACAAATGATAATTGTTGTAGATCTTCCATCAATTCCTCAGATAATTTTTCTTTTGATTTCTGATTTCTTCTCAAGACCCTCGATAGCTCCTCCTTTAACTTCTGGTTTTCTGCTATCAAATACTGAGTATAATTAATCAGTTCTGAAATCAAACTCCTATCATCATACTGTACCGTTGGTGGTGGTAACGACTTTAGTGATAGCTTCAAATAGCTTCTTGCACACAGAGTGCATGTGGTCAGCTTACAATTTAAACAATGGCCCCTTGATCTTTGGTTGGTAACTCTTTTGCAGAAAATACACTTAATAAATTGAGAATTTATCTCCTGGTTCAACTGTCATTCATGTTCACATATGTACTGTTCTTCTGGTATATCCACCTGAACCTGCCATCCTTGGGTTTCCCCTATTAGCACAAATAAGGTTTCAGGTAAAGAACTCGTTACCAGACTGCAATAGTGCTCCGTGTCATGTTCGCCTTCCGAGATGCTACAGATTGCATCACTATCTGTTTCCTCGGGATCTATTGATACGATATCAAATTCTTCGGGTAGGTCGAGTTCACTTAGCATTGTCACTCGCTCCTTGTTTCCCACTTTGTTCCTACATTCTCGTGCAAAGTGTCCTTCTTCACCACAAATAAAACATTTACATTTGCGTACCTTTGCTCGATCATTCTGATATTTCTTCTTTATAACCCTGACGTGAGATTTGTGGGGTTTCCCTTTGTATGACTTTGCCTTTCGTAAACCATACCTTCTTGCAGGTTTCTAATAATGGTATGGTAAAGGAATACGAGAGAAAAATTGAAGATCTTTCAGTCTTCTTTGAAGAGATGTCTGTTTGCACATTTCCATTAGCTCCTGGTAGGCATGTTGTATTATGGGAAGTACTCCTATCGTGTTTCCTTGGTGCTTTTCCTGGAATTTCTTCTCGAGGTAGCTACCAATGAGGGGTGACATTTTTCTGTAGAACTTACTTGAAAGTTCTTCATTTATGAACATGCATCCTATTTTAGCTGCTAACACTTTGTATTCATTCATATATGAAATTAAATCTTTTGTATCATGGCATACCAGTCTTTCAAGGTCTAGGTAGGCTTGATTTTGCTCCACTGTTGAGCCTGAAGCTGGATCTTCTAAGGTAATTATTCTTCGAATTTGTGTTAGCACGTTCTGAGTCTCATCTGCCATCCCAACTAGTTTGTCATACTGGTCTGGGAACATCATCCTCCATTGAATAAAGGTCTTGTTCTCTGTTTCTCCCAGAAGATTTTCAATATATTGTACCTTGGTTCTATTATCACTCCAGATTTTTGAACCCGCCATGTTAGTAGTAATTGACTCCCATCTGGAAATAACGTCATGATATAAGCCAATATTATCAGGGAGAACTAGCACGACACCTGTTTGTTGTTGTGCCGAAAGTAACGTCCAGGTTTCATTGGAATACATTTTCTGGATATTTCCAATTTTTGTGCCATAATATCCTGGGTCATTATACATGTTAGGTTCCTCCTTTTTGATAGTTGCAGGTGCATATTGAGGGGGTCCCATGGTAGAATCCGGGGGTGGAATGTAAGCAGATACGACCAATGTTGATGCTAATACGCTCTCGTTGGGTCTCTGCTCTGGATAATCCATCTCTATTTGTTCCTCAATTGTAGCCACATACTCTTCTTGGAGATCTTCTGTATTAAGGTCAAAGCTAGTGGCAACAGAATGGAATTCAGTAAGAGAGGAAGAGGACTCATCTGAAACATCATCATCTCATGAAGGATTTTCTGGCTTATATGTGTAGTAGTAGTCTGGCTTTTGTGGAATTGCATATAACACATAATAATCATATTTTCCGCTTGCCTCTCCCAATGTATCCCATCTGGGGTCTTTGGAGGCTACATGTTGAAAATGGTTATCAGGAAATGACGAAGAAGAATGAGTAATCCCATCACCTTCCGCGAATGGATTAATCCATTCATTATCAGAAAGTGTATATAAATGCTCCTGTTGCCACCATTGCCTTTGTTGCTCAATTTGCTGTTGTTCTTCACAGTACTCTTCTACTGAGATCCGTCCATCTAGTAGTCTTCTGAAAGGATCTTCATTATAATTTTTGGTTCTGGAAACGGAAGGGTTGTCCTTGTGAAGAGTGGCTGGCCAGTATTCATCATCAGGAATAATATATTCATGTGGTGCAGCATGAATAACTTGCTTGCCCTTTTGCAATCTTTCTTGAGGTGACACTTCTGGTGTTGAGTACTCTGGAATTTGCCAGTTTGTTGATCCAAACCCTTGGATACCCCTTTGAGTACTTGGGAATCCATCAACTTCAATTACTTCAGGAAGACTTATTCTCTCAATAATTAGCTGGGTCACGGCTTCCCCTTTGAAAATCATAATATTTTCATAATTGAGATTAAATACCAGAATTTTTACCTCTCCTCTATAATCTTGATCAATGACACCAGCTCCTACATGGAGTCCTTACTTCCAGGCTACTCCAGATCTGGTGGTTATTCTTCCATAGTGTCACTCTGGTATTTGTATTGCTATACCTGTGGAGAGCAAGGCCCTATCTCCGGGGCTTATTTCATAATTATCAACAATCTTTAAATCATACCTTGCTGCTCCCATGGTTTGTCGTTGTGGAATAATAGCATCCGGATGAAGCCTTTTAACTTTTAATACTTGGGTTTCTTCTTCTTCTTCTAAGAAAGCCAAGATCTCTTGTTCTGGTGAATCCATGTCTTCGTATTGGCCCACCGGTTGTTCAGCTACTGGGGTGTATCCTTGAAACTATAAGCTTATGCTTCCATCCATTAACGCTCTAGTATTTACCTGAGTGGGTGAGACTAGATTTCTTCTGATGGAAGGCCTTAATATCCATCTCTGTTGCTGCAATTGTTCCGTAGTAAAGTGAGTGTCAGGTAGAGCATGCACTCCTCTACTGGTTAAATAGTCTGCAACATTTTGTACATTATAAGCAAAATTAGTAAAACTTGTGTTTGTTAACCTTCCTATCATCATGCGGGTGAGAAGTAGGTTGCTAGCACCGCCCTGCCACTCTGCATATCCGTGTGTTTGAAAGGATATTTCTATATGGTTGGCAAAGTCTTCGATGCTCATCATTATGTCTGGAATTACATAGACCATCTGTGTTCCGCTTGTTAAGTCTATTTCCATTTGTTTAGAGATGGCTTTGCTACTGGAGGAGAAAATTGCTATTCAGTGTTGTTTCTGTTGATGCAGTCTGACCTGATTGTTGTTTTGGTGTTGATACCGATTTAAGTTTAGGTGAGTAAGATAAGTTCATTTTAAGTCCTGGTCGGGGGTTGGGCATGAATTTCGGTGAGTGAAGCCGGGTGAAGGAAATCCTAGTGAGTAAAGTTAGTTGAACGAAACCCCGGTAAGTGAAACCGGGTCCCGGTGAGTGAAGTCGGGTGAAGGAAACCCCGATGAGTGAAGGCGGGTCCCGGTGAGTGAAGGCGGGTGACGGAAATCCCGGTGAGTAAAGCCAGGTCCTGGTGAGTGAAGCCGGGTGACGAAAATCCCGGTGAGCGAAGCCGGGTCCTGGTGAGTGAAGTTGGGTGATGGAAACCCCGGTGAGTGAAGCCGGGTCCTAGTCAGTGAAGCTAGGTGAAAGTAAATCCTGGTGAGTGAAGCCAGGTCCTAGCAAGGGAGGCTAGGTGAAGGAAATCTAGGTAAGTGAAGCTGGGTCCTAGTGAGTGAAGCTAGATTGGACTAAGCCCCGGTGAGTGAAGCTGAGCACAAAGTCTTGGTCCAGGGGACTGAGCATAAGTCGGAGAGTGGTTGGATCGGTCTGGAGCCCGATCAGGGAGTTGGCACGAACTCCCTTGATAATAGATCGGTCTGGTGACCGATCCAGGGTATCTGATCGTTCTGGTGAACGATCAGAAAGAGAATAGAAACATTCTGTGTGGTTTCTGATCGTTCTGGTGAACGATCAGAGAGAGATCAGAAAGAGTCTGGAGAAAACCCTGATCGGTCAAAGGGACCGATCAGGGTCCTCCTGGACCGATCGGGAGGGCTCCTGATCGATCCAGAGGTGACCTGATCGGTCCCTTTGACCGATCAGGGCATAACCTGATCGGTCAAGGGACCGATCAGGTGACTTTGGTTGGAAAGGTCAGGAAGTGACCTGATTGGTCAGTGAACCGATCAGGCCATGGCTGGGTTCTAGCACTGAGAGTTCAGTAGTGGGTTTAGGATCGGTCTGGTGACCGATCCCTGATCTCTGATCGGTCAGTGAGATCGATCAGATCCTTACTGGATCAATCAGAGGTGAGTCTGATCGATTAGAAGGGTAACTGATCGGTCAGGGTGACCGATCAATGTCTGATAACTTTAATTTGAATCACTGTCAGACTACCTGATCGCTTCTAATTTCTTCTGATACGCTTTGATTTTTTGTGCTAATCCTTCTGAGATGACACAAACCAAGAAGGAGGGTCAATTGGCGACTTTCTCTTCGGCAAGTTTGTCTGTTTTCTGTTCGCAGGTTTCAACGGCTTCTGGCGCGGCTGGCGACTGACCGAGGCTCAGCTGAAGAGGTCTTCAGTGGACTGAGCGCTCTGTGGAGGTTAGTGGGTCAATGATGATAAAGCGTTGGGTCAGTGGGTGCAGATGTGCCTGATGATGAGCAGAAGCTTAAGAAGAAGTTGGCGAAGCAGAGGAGTGGTAGAACAGACGAAAAACAAGCAAAGGGATTGCTGTGGGTTTTTGGCTGGGTTGTTGTGCTCTCTGTAGTGTTCTTGCTTAAGCGTTTTCTGCTACATCGATTGAGTGAGCTTCCTCTCGAGTCTCCAGTGCTTCATCTGTATATTTCTGAGACGATTGTGGAAAGGTTACTCCACCAAGAAGGAGAAGCTATTAGCCGGAGTTCCGGGGCTTGATCTGCCGACGATCAAGGGATCGCCCACCTCACGAGCACGCCAAGGAGTAGGGGCAAGTTATCCTTGAACCTTGTAAATCTTCCTTGTTAGCGTCTGGTTCATTTCTTTCTGGTTTTGTTTTCTATTTGTGTTTTTTCTGTCTGTTTTTTCTTCCGCTGCTAACTTAAGTGCAGAAACGAAAAGAAGCCAAGGTTTTTGTGTCTGGCTATTCACACCCCCCCCCCTCTCTAGCCATCCAAGGTCCAACAAGTTGTATCAGAGCCCGGGGCTCTTTCAAACGGACTAACACTCGAAGAGCAAGAAAGATGGCGTGGGAGGAGAAGACTTCAGCACAAACAGACCCCCGTTCTTGGATGAAACTGATTTCCAGTATTGGAGATCCCGAATGGAATATTATTTGAAGGCCAACATCAGCATGTGGTTCTCAGTTAAGGAGGGTTTCTCTCCTCCAAAGGATGCTAAGGGTAAAGAACTCGAGTTCTCAAGATGGTCAGTCAATCAGATAAGAAAAGGTGAGGCCGATGCCAAGGCTGTGATCACCCTACAGTGTAGGACGACCAAGGAGCAACTGATCAAGGTTGGTCCTTTCACAAGTGCCAAGGATCTATGGAACAAACTCATTGAGCTTCATGAAGGCACTAGAGATTCCCGAATAGCAAAGAGAGACCTCCTCCTTAATCAACTCTAGAACTTTTCAATGAAAGAAAATGAAACTGTAAGTATGCTTCATGGTCGGTTCAAGGAGATCTTCAATGGCTTGCATTCGATCAATGAGAAGGTCGAAAATCGTGACCTTGTAAGGTACGTGCTTAAATCTTTCCCTAGGAATGTCTTGTGGTCATCCATGGTGGATGCTTATAAGGTATCCAAGGATCTTTCCATTATAAAGATAGACGATTTATTTTGTGAAATGGAATTACATGAGATTGCTAACCAAAGCCCAAAGGTGAAGGGTATTGCTTTTGTGGTAGGCGACAGAAGACAGAAGAAGAAGGAAAAGAAGAAAGAAAAGGAGGAGGAGAAAAACATCCGTCACATGGCTTTCATGGCACTAGAGGATTCAAATGAGGAAAGTAGTGATGAATCAAGGGACTCTTCAACTGCGGCTTCATCATCTTCGGATGATGAAGAGGTAATTTCTCCCGAGTTAGATAAATGTTATAGAACCATTGCATGTTTAACTACCTTGCTTAAAAAATCTAAGAACAAGGTAAAATCATTAAATTGGAAGTAGAAAAATTGAAAACTTCTAAGGATGATAACATAGTTGATTTGCATGTTAAGGTTCTTGAGAATGAGAACAAAGGCCTAAAGAGTGAAATTGAAAAACTCAAGAATCTTCTTGAAAAATTTTCAAATAGCTCTAAAACCTTGGAAATGATCCTCAACTCCAGGGGCGGCCCTAAGGGTGGGCTGGCAGGGCACCTGCCCAGGGCCTCACTTTAGGTGGGGCCCAATTAAAAATATTATTTTATATATATAATACCTGTAGGTTTTTTATTTCTTTTTAGGAATTCAATATTTCTTCAAAAACAATTTTTTTAAAATAGTTTTTAAAATTTATTTTTCTCTTCATCCTCTCTCTCTCTCTCTCTCTCACTCTCTCTCTCTCTCTCTCTCTCGTTGACCTCCGAACGAACGATAAAGCTAGAGTAGAAGCCCTCTTCATTGTCGTGATGCCCTCCCTCTCCAATCCCTCTCCCTCAGATTCTTGCTTGTGAGGCAGTTCCCCTTTCTCTTTTAGATCCTTCTCTCTATCAAATTTTACTGATTATTCTGTGACCGTAACAACAGCTGAAAGGAGCTTTTCAAATTAAAATTATGAAAATCATAATTGAGAACTACATTGAGTCAAGAGAGATTGAATGACTTAGAGATCCTTTGCACAGAAAAAGATATATATGAGAATATCTCATATGATGGCATAATTGATGAATTTGCTCAAAAGAAAAAAATATAAGAAGAGTTCATTTTAAATAATATTGATTATTGATTAAGTTATTTTGAGAAATTATGTAAAATACTCTTTAATGTTTCTTCAATTATATATTTTGATTTATTTTGATTATAATATAAATTAGTTTTTTTAATATATATTTGATTTTTCACGTTAATGCAAGAGGATAGACCCAAATAGCTAAATCTATAATTTCGCCCCGGGCCTAACTTTTCTCAGGACCGCCCTTGCTCAACTCACGAAGAGCTGTCACGATATAGAATATAGAATTACTTCAAGAATAAAAAATAAAGAAAATATAAAATATAAATAAATAAATAGAGTTTTTATAGATTAAAAATATAAGAAATAAAAATAATAGAAATTAAAATAAAATATAAATGTGAAAAAACTAAGATAGATAATAAGATATAAAGATAAAAAATAAAGAGATAAATATGAGAGATAAAAAAAGGACAGTCTATATATGCTACAACCACTATGTGATACATTATTCCGTGTCAAGTGTCACGATATAGAAGATCATTGCTAGTAGTTAGGACTAATTTTGACACCATAATTATCTTTTCCTAGCTCAACCCTACTTAGTGATATCAAGTATTGAGAAATTCAAATATCCCAGGTCCATCTGTGGGTTTTAGCGAAAACTCACTGATGGATCTAGAAAAGTTTGATTGTAACAATTTCAAATATTATGAGTTTATGGTGTGCAAAGATTCGAATTGTGCTATCCAATGTGTATTTAGAGTATTTCAATAGATATATATAATTCAATTCAATTTACCTTTAAATAAGCTTAAATGTATCGCGCTATTAAAGAACATTTAGAAAACCCCTAAATACACATTAGATAGCACAGTTCAAGTTTTTACAACACTATAAACTCATAATATTTGATTGTTGAAATCGAACTTGTCTAGATCCATCAATGCGTTTTCTCTAAAACTCACTGATGGACCTAGGGTATTTGGATTTCTTAATTCTTGATATTACTAAATAGGGTTGAGCTAGGAGAAGGTAATTATAGTGTCAAAACTTAGTCTTAAACAATAACAATACTCTTCTTGTGTTGTGTCACTTGGCGTGGAACAATGCATCATGTAACGATTGTAGCATATTTAGACTGTTTTTTTTTATCTCACATCTTTATTTTTTTTTATTTTTTTATCTTTATATCTTATTATCTATCTTAATATTTTTTTCACATTTATATTTTATTTTAATTTCTATTATATTTATTTCTTATATTTTAAATCTATAAAAACTCTATTTATTTATTTATATTTTATACATTCTTCATTCTTTAAGTATTTCTATATTTTATATTTATACCTTAACTTGTTTTGTCACTTTACATATTTACTTTATCTTTCTCTTTTTTATATTTATTATTTTATTATTTATTCGTATTATATATATTTTTACTTATATTATTTATTTTACTTTATTCTTATTATAACTTTATTTAAATCTCTATTTTTTATATTTTACTTTATCTTTTTTTTTAATTTTATATCGGAAGCTAGTGTTTAATCTAGTTTCAGATCTTGAAAAAACTAAAGAGAACATGATATATCAAAACTATTGTATTTTATATATCTTTTCTTATTTTTATTTTGTATATATTTTTTAGATTAGATTTGATTTCAGACCCAAATAAAGCCTGAAATCAAATTTAATCGATTTTTAATAATGTTTTATAATATATAATCAATCTTAATTTTTACAAATAAATTTATTTTAATTTCAATTTTATATATTTCTAATATATACAACTCTACAAACTCTATATCTTTTTTTTATAAAAGAAATAAAGTTTGTACAATTCTACATGATATATCAAAACTATTATATTTTATATATATTTTCTTATTTTTATTTTATGTATATTTTTCTAGATTAAATTTGATTTCAGGCCCAAAGAGAGCCTGAAATCCTATATAATATATATTGTGTATACAATTCATTTTAATTATTATATATATAATTCATTTGTAAAATAGAGATATACAATTCATTTGTAATTATTGAGTATACATTATATATTTATAGTTATAATATATTTTGTAATTTGAAAAAAATAATATATAATATAATTCATTAATATATATTTTGTAATTGGGGTTTAGGGTTTAGAATTTAGGGTTTAGGCCGTCGGGTGGCCTCCGACCATCCGTTCGAACCTAAATTATAACATGGGGTGCACGATAAACCCTAGAAGAGATTGCAATAAATTGCGGCCTGATCACGATCGCGATCCCGCCGCAATTGGGAATGGACCATCCCCTGGTCCGCAAAAATGCGGACCAGGGGATCTGCTAGAACTCTATTTCTTTTTTTTTATTTTATATATCCTTTCTTATTTTTATTTTATTTATATTTTTTATAGTATAGATTTTCGGTCGCAAAGACAGCCTGGAATAAAATTATTTCAGGCTCAAAGAGGGTCTGAAATCAATTATTTCAGACCCTCATTGGGTTTGAAATAAAATATTTTAGGCTCATGAAATCATATATAAAGTTTATTGTATATATATAATTCATTTGTAATTATTGTGTATACATTATGTATTTATAGTTATAATATATTTTGTATTTTGAAAAAAAATCAAATATAATATAATTCATTTATAATGTATTTATTTATATTTTTTTATCTCTTTTGTATATTTCATTTATCATTTATCTCTATTTTATATACTTTATATATTCATTTATAAGTATTTTGAAAAAAATTAATTTTGAAATTCAAAGGGCATGATATTTTTGGATTTCAGCCCTTTGATATCCAAAATTGATTTTTTTTCAAAATAATTCTTAATAAATATATGAAATATAAAATAGAGCTAAAAGATAAAGAAAATATATAAAGAAATAAAGAAGATAAAATTATAAATGAATATATTATAAATGAATTATATTATATTTGATTTTTTACAAAATATAAAAGATATGATAATATAAATATATAATATATACACAATAATTACAAATGAATTGTATATCTCTATTTTATATTATATATATATATATATATATATATATTATTGTGTATAATTCAATGTTATTATTGTGTATACATTGTATATTTATATTTATAATTTATTTTATATTTTGAAAAAAAATTATATATAATATAATTCATTTATAATATATTCATTTATATTTTTATCTTCTTTATTTCTTTATATATTTCCTTTATCTTTTAGCTCTATTTTATATATTTCATATATTTATTAATAATTATTTTGAAAAAAATTATCAAAGGGCATGATATTCTTTGATATTCAAAATCTATTTTTTTTTCAAAATAATTATAAACAAATATATAAAATATATAAAATAGAGATAAAATATAAAAGAAAATATAAAAGAGATAAAGAGGATAAAAATATAAATAAATACATTATAAATGAATTATATTATATTTGATTTTTTCTAAATATAGAATACATTATAACTACAAATATATAATGTATACACAATAATTACAAATGAATTATATACATAATAATTACAAATGAATTATATACACAATATACATTATATAATTTTATTTCATGAGGGCCTGAAATAAAATTATTTTAGGTCCAAAATTATTTGGGCCTGAAAATGTATAATATAAAAAAATAAAAATAAGAATATATATATAAAATAATGTAATTAAAAAAATGATTAACGAGGTTTTTCTAACCTCGGGCGACCGACCGGAAGGTGGTTCAGATATTTTATATTTTGAAAAATATTTCAGAGCCAAAATATAATAATTACAAATGAATTGAAATCCAAGAATATCATACCATTTGATATTCAAAATCAATTTTTTTTCAAAATAACCAT
The DNA here is from genome assembly GCA_024364735.1 of Boesenbergia rotunda. Classification (NCBI taxonomy): domain Eukaryota; kingdom Viridiplantae; phylum Streptophyta; class Magnoliopsida; order Zingiberales; family Zingiberaceae; genus Boesenbergia; species Boesenbergia rotunda. The sequence goes on along the minus strand of JAGFNQ010000268.1, from coordinate 78,119 downwards.
AAATAAATATATAAAATATATAAAATAGAGATAAAAGATAAAGAAAATATTAAAGAGATAAAAATATAGAAATATAAATGAATACATTATAAATGAATTATAATATATACATTGTATATTAATGTGTATAATTCAATATAATTATTGTGTATATATTATATATTTATAGTTATAATGTATTTTATATTTTGACAAAAAATATCATATATATTATAATTCATTTATAATATTTTTATATGTATTTTTATTTTTTTTATCTTTTTATATATTTCCTTTATCTTTTATTTCTATTTTATATATTTATTTATAATTATTTTTAAAAAAATTAATTTTGAAGAGAGGTATAGAATACAAGCAAGAAGAGATATATAGGGTGAGAAAAAAATGAGACTATATGCATGGGAACCATAATTTATTGTTTTAAAATTAAATTATAAAGTGATGGTTTGAATGTCTCAAAAAATAAACTATGGGAAGAGTATAAAAGGAATTAGCTGATTTTATATGACTTTTTGGTAAAGAACAAACATATAATACTTTTTGATAATTTTTAATTCTTTGATAAGTCATTTATATAATAGGTGCTTTGTTTATCTGATAACTTTGTTATCATCAATTATCAACATTTTTTTTGATAATCACGATCCAGTAACGATCGATGATGTCAGCAAAATCATTCGATCAATGAAAACCTTAAAAAATTTTTTTGATTCCGAGTATGAAATTATCTTCCAAATACCTCTAATATACCAGCAAAAAACATATTCGCACGAAAAAACGACCATTATCGCGACGACAACGACCTCGACCAATGAACAATATTCGAAATCGACAACAACACGACACCGCACGTCGCGACGAGGTACAAATTATATAATATCATCTACTTTTTATTTTAAATTTATAGCATATAATATTATTATACTTAAATTAACTAAACGTATATGTAAAATATTAATATGCATAATATACTAGATTATTTAATTATAAATAACAAATAATTATATTTATTATTCATTATTAGTTATTTATACTTAATAATAAAAAATTATATTATAATTAAAAATAAACAAAATAAAAAAAAACGTTCATAATGTATCTAATATTTTTTTAAGTCAATAATTTATTAACAGAAATTTATTCAGCATTTTAAATTTAATAATTATTATTTTGAAATAATAAAAATCGGAAATATAATAATGGAGAGGCAATGAATGATGACGCAAACAAAAATCACAAGCTGTGGAGTATCCCGCGACGCCTTCATTTTGGACCACTCCCCAGTCTCCACGCCTGCACCCGCGGCGAGGCAACGATCTCTCTCTAGCGTGCGAGCGAGCGAGAGGTATCGAGGGAGGAGATGCTATCCATGGAGCTTGTCCTTGTCCGTTCTCCTCCCACTCTCGGCGTGAATGCATCGCCTTCCTTGTTCCCCCTCCGTAGCCGGCGCCCCGCTCCATTCCTCTCTCCAAGGCGTCAGCGCTTGTTCGTTTTACGTCCTCCGGCTCCTGCATCACCACTCGTTGCCCTAGCTCAGAACGGGACCGTCACATCGGTGCGGATCTCTGTTTTTCTTCACTCTTTACGCGAGTTCCTTTTTTTGTGTGTCAATGAGGACTTAATTCTGAGCCCTAGACGGGGAAAGCCTTCACTTTCTCTTCCATCTTTGTTCCGATTGATCCTTCATTCCTAATATGCGGTCTTTGCATTACATGCTAATCCTTGAATTTGGGATCATATGCGAATTTTCTTCACTGTAGATGTCCACGACAGGAGCCATGGTCTACTGTAGTAGTATAGAAAAGCTTTTGGTTTTTTACATGAATTGTTTGTTAATTGATAAAGCTATGGTAACGTTGCATATTTGTATTCTGTATTTCGTTGATTTGCAATGCAAATTTATACACACAAGTTACCTCTCCGGCTCTCCAAATAAAGATGTGAAGACAATATACATGGCAATTAAAGAATGAAAGGTGAAAATTGAAAGCATCGATCAGTGCTGAAAACCTGGGATTTTGCAATAGCTGAAATCCTAAAATCTCTACAGCTAGTTGTTTCCATTAAGAACCACTTCTCATACTTAATTGTTAATTAAGCTAGCTAATAATTCTCATGTTTAAAAAAACTAATGAATAGCTGATCATGTAGGAAGAGAAGCTAATTGAATTAGGTTGTATTGTTTACAGCGGGAGGCCCACACATTGTGCTTTAAATGGTTTGCAACTGGGAAATCGAGTACTTAGGCTTTCTTACTTTTTTCAATTAGTATTTGCTACACTGAACTTGGTTCTGCAAATCATATTTGTTGGTTAAATTTTTGTACTTTTCAAACTGTAGCAAAACAATGGGGTTTACACAGTTGGTGATTTTATGACCAAGAAGGAAGATCTTCATGTTGTAAAGCCTTCTACATCAGTCGATGAAGGTAACAATTGTTAACTTTTTGTATACGTTTTTTCCATGGAAAATTTCTGAATCAACACATCAAATGAAATGAATAGCACTGGAGCTCTTAGTAGAGAATAGGGTCACTGGCTTTCCTGTGATTGATGATGACTGGAACTTGGTATGCAATTTTCTTTGCTGCATTTCTTTTGTTTTCAGTTATCAAATACTTCTTTGTGATAATCAAGCATTTTACGGATAGCTTGTTGCCACAGAACATTTTCTCCATATCTTAACTATTATTTCTTGATGACTATGTGAAAATTGATGCATCTTTTTCATTTTCACCTTATGAGAGCTGATATGTTTCAGTTGTTCATAAATAAGTTATGCTAGAAATTGAAGATTCTATCTTCTCTTTGTAGTTATATGAGGGATTTGAATTCTTTAAATTGTACAGTTCTCTAGAGAAAATGAACTATGGAATAAAAATGTTGGAATAATGGAGAATAAAACAACGAATTCAAATGAGTTTATCATATTACCTTTTTTTATACATATCACTTCTTTCTTGAGAGGTGGATATATTTTAGTTGATTATACGGTAGTTATGCTAGAAACTGAAGGTTCTATCTTCTCTTTGAGGGTTGTTAGTTATGTATAAGGAACGCCACTTTTCTCCCTTTTATTCCTTGAGGTTCAGATATAATAAAGAGTGATATACTACATCATTTAGATGCAAAATCAATTATGTCTTTTGTCATGAATAGTTGACTTTTGACAAATTCTCTTAAAGAACAATAGAAATGGAAATGAAGATGTAATAGATATCAGTAAAGCTGATCTAGGCGAGTTGCCTTTTGTCAAAGGAAAAAATGAGAGGGAACGGAAAATAAGGGCAAGATTGATGGTGCTACACTCTGTTGCAGCAGTCTGCTCTCTTCTTTCATATCCCTCTGACTTTTAGTTCATCATTATTGGGTCCAGCAAATGTTGATTTTTTTCTACTGTATCTTGATTCCTCTCTACTGTGTGAAAGTTCATCTTTCATTCACTATGCTTATTTTGTTTGCGTAATTGTTTAATAATTCACTTGCCCATGTTTACCCATGAATTCTTGAATCATATGGTGCCTCTTTCTCTCTTGGCTTTGCAGGTTGGTGTGGTTTCAGATTATGATTTGTTAGCTCTGGATTCTATTTCAGGTTTGTTAATTATTTTTCATTGTAAAAACTGAATGTATTGTGTATGTAATTATACCAAACTAAAATGCATAATCTGTCTTTTTAGAGTACTGAGATTTTTAGGAATCACTCTATCATTTGCTTATTTGTTATCAAAGTTATCTGTTGTGCCTCATAGTAGTTATTCTTGAGGGTTTTCAACTCTTGCTTAAGGTTCTAAGTTCTTGATTCTACTATTTGCTTTCTGCATAGCTTTTTCTGAAGCAATATGGAACAGATTGCTTGATTGCAAACTTTATGCATGTCATAATTCTATAATATACTAATTTATTACCATCTAAGAGTGTTCATCATGTGCCATGCACATGAGAGAGGTGCTGTAAATGTAATATGGTTGGCAACATTACATGAAAACTTTATGTGGTTGCTGGAAAGTGATACGATGCTACTCAAATTACTCTTATTGCAACTGCAAGAATTATGGTTCCTTTCGAATGGTCTTATCCTGTCTGGGTCCCAGTGAAGGCGGATGATTGATTAAGTTGATGGTTCATAGGCTAAATAGGTTCTTCAAGAAAGCTGATTTTTGTTGTCACTATCGTTTGCAGTTGGAATTGTGACTTTCACTTGATTTTTTTTAAAAAAAAATCTAGGAGTAATTTTCTATAACTTAGAACACTAAAGGTAGCTATCGTATTTGGAGAATGTCATGCACTTCTATGCTGAAGGCATCTTGAAGCCATTATTTCTCAAATATAATTATTTTCTTTTACAACAAGAGCAACGATTTAGATTTCAATTTATAGTCCTATAATTCCATCGTAGACAATGCACTATCTAAAAGTTCCTGTTCTTCTCAGGTAGTGGACAAACTGATACAAGCATGTTTCCTGAGGTTGATAGTTCATGGAAAGTGAGTCATATTTGCTTTCTTTGTTTCCTTGTAATACATAATATTTCTCTGCTCAATATATTTTTTTCAGAACAAATATGGTTAGGTGAAACGTTGCAAATTTGGTTTGTTTGAGATATTTTTTGAAACAAGGTGAATTGTTGTTTCACTAAGCAGTAAGCAACATGGTCTCTTTTTTATGGCCCAAATTCTATAGTCTAAGATTGTAACTGTTTGCCAATACTCTCCATGGTAGTGGTTTTTGACTTTCAATAAATCATTGAATTTAGGATCATAATTTGTCATCCTGTCAACATGTTAGTCCATAATTATAGTACGCCATTAGTTAAAATAACATATCATATTAAATCTAACACAAGCAGTCAAGTCCATTAGGGGATTTTTTTTCCATAATATATGGTGATGCGGTAAAATTGTTCTTTTTTGTTTCAAGAAATCATGCAAGAAAATAAATGCACCTGGTAAGGCAAGAGCTCATACATGGAACTTCAAAAGCCCTATTGTTGCTAGATTATATTTGCCTCTTAACGTAGTCATCGCAGCAACAAATTCCTGTATTTTTTATTGGCTATGATGTGACATTAGGCCTATTGGTACTAGTTCCTTGCGGATCTGGGTAGATTACTAATGGGAGCATTTTTATCCTGTAAAATGCATTCTTTTTTATACTGCAGTTGTGGAAGTGAAACATGCAGGAAGAAGCATTTTTGTAAAATTTATTGTTTACCCAGACAATGTCAAATTCTCATGGATGATACATTGAGATATAAGACGCAAAAAAGATACTATTTTGTTTCTTTTGGAATAACTAGACCTATATGCACACTGAATTATGTGTCAGAATGCTGAACCTCAACGTTCTTATACTGTTGCAGACATTCAATGAAATCCAAAAGCTGCTACGTAAAACAAATGGTAAAGTTATTGGTGAGGTGATGACTGATGCCCCACTTGTGGTTCGCGAAACTACCAATCTTGAAGATGTTGCAAGGTTCTACACTGTATCCTATCTTAATGTTTCAGCAAGAATGTTGAACTGCTAAACAAATTGCAATTGCTAATTGCAGGCTGCTACTGGAGACGAAACACCGCAGATTTCCAGTCGTTGACAGTGCTGGTAAATTGGTATGTGATGTTCCAGTTGTTAAAAATTGCGCGCACGCGCGTGTTTTTTTTTTTTTGTTCTTGCTATTGAGGTTTTCGACATGCCCACTGAAGGTAGGTGTTATCACGAGGGGAAACGTGGTTAGTGCAGCACTCCAGATAAAGCATGCAAAGAGGATGAATTCTTGATTCCTGGATGGGAAGCACATATTCAACGAGCTACTACGGATTAGGAGACCGCACTGCTGCAGATGTCTGATCATTGAGACTAGGCTTTTGATGCATATTTATGTTATAAATATCTTTAATTAGGATACATCAAAATGGGTATGGACAGTGATTATTGATCATGTGAAGCCTCAGTTATTTCCCTTTTTTATATTTTCTCAAAAGACATGAACCGTGGTCATTGTTGTCCTCTGGGATAGACCCTACCATGGGCCGAGTCCCAACCGGACTCAGTCTGGATATGTAACCGAATCAATGGGGTAACTTGTTGACCTTGTTAAATGAGTCAGAATTGGAATCGGCACTAACCCATTTGTGGCAGGGTTGGCTAAGGTCCCGGTCCCAAATTAATCGCGAATCGGCTATTTGAATTTCCGGTTCAGTTGTTTTTCCCCCCTTTTCTGAGTTAAACATTGCGGTTGGCCGGTTCAGTTGTTTTTGCCCTTTTCCTGAGTTGTTTATTTTATTATTTTCACATCATTTTCTATACTCTCATTTTTGAATTTCAAAATCTAAATCGCTTTTATTTCAATTTCTCAATTCTAAGTCTCAGAAGAGCAAGAAAATCTGAATATGGATCTTGATAACATTTAATTTATGGTTGATGAATTAGAGCAATTTTAAAGTAGAGTAATGATAGGGAGAGTGAATTTGGAAGAGTGAATGACGTAGCAGTTATTGTATACACGTTCGATCGTCGATCGGACATCACCGGCGGCCTCTGATCACCGTCCCGAATCAAACTATCTCCTAAGAAGATCGGTGAACTTATCGGGAATCGTCGCAATTATGATCTCGTCGCATTCACCGTCAATCCGGCGAGATTTCAATTAACGGCGACTCTGCCGGGTTCACCATCTTCTTAGGACATAGTTTGATTCGGGACGGCAATCAGAGGTCATCGGTGGTGTCCGATCAGCGATCGGACGTGTATACAATAACTGCCACGTCATTCACTCTCCCAAATTCACTTTCCCAATCATTACTCTTTAAATTACTAATATTATTAATATTTTGTGTTTTAGGCATATTAATTTCTAATATATATTTTAAACTATAATTTTTATAAATATTATATAATTTTTTAATATTTTGTATAATATTAGTTGATCAATTAAGGAAGAATCTTTAAATGAAATTAAAATATCGTAACACATTCATTTAAAAATATCGTAACACATCATTAATCTTTCGTACAAAACATCTAATTTAACTCTAAGGTCTAAAGCAATTAAGTAAATACAACTAAATAAATATAAAAATATGATAAAACTATTTTTTTTTTCCATTTTGCATTTATTGCTAATATGCATGAACATTTATTCATAATATATCCATTTAATATCAAAGGTTTACTATAAAAAAAATTCATAACTAAATAAAAAAAATAAAATAATAAACACCAAAAAATTATTCAATTACAATATTAAATATTTTTAAAAATTTAAAATTACTACGGCATATATTTATTAGTGCGAAAATAAATATATATTAATATTATTAATTTAATTTAAAAAATGAATATAATAATTTTTTATATTGAAATAAATCTTATAATAGTTAATATATTAAATTGTGGTCATCACCAGGTATAAAATTTTTAGATTACATTCTATTAATTTTATAAATCTACCTATTAATTATATTAAGATGTGATCATAAATAAAAATAATAATTTTAATTGACTTAATTTGATTTTTCTTAAAATTTTAATACATCTTAAATAATAAATTTAATAATAAGATATTTAACAAATATGAAAAAATAAATTATCAATAATAAATTAACATATAAATTTAAATTCATCCATACTTATAGTACTATAGTTAACATCGTCAAATAATATTGAAAATATTTTAAAAATTAATTCATATATTTTTAAATATAGCATAATAATATGAGTACTGATAGGGAGAGTGAATTTGGGAGAGTGAATGAGAGAGTGAATGATGTGGCAGTTATTGTATACACGTCCGATCGTCGATCGGACATCACCGGCGGCCTCTGATCACCGTCCCGGATCAAACTATCTCCTAAGAAGATCGGTGAACTCATCGGGAATCGCCGCAATTATGATCTCGTCGCATTCACCATCAATCCGGCGAGATCTCAATTACCGGCGACCCTGCCGGGTTCACCATCTTCTTAGGGCATAGTTTGATTCGGGACGGCAATCAGAGGTCATCGGTGGTGTCCGATTGGCGATCGGACGTGTATACAATAACTGCCACGTCATTCACTCTCTCATTCACTCTCCCAAATTCACTCTCCCTATCATTACTCTAATTTAAAAGAGTAATGATTGAGACAGTGAATTTGGGATAGTGAATGACGTGTAATTATTGTGTACACGTCCGATCGCCGATCGGACACCACCGATGGCATCTGATTATCGTCCTGAATCAAACTATACCTTCGGAGGACGGTGAACTCGTCAGGATCGCCGGCAACGGTGAACCTATCGAAATCGGCGGTCAATGATGCGAGATCGCAATTGCGGCGATCCCCGACGGGTTCACCGTACCTCCCAGGATATAGTTTGGTTCGGGACGGCGGCCGAAGGCCGCCGGTAGTGTTCGATCGACGATCAGACGTGTACACAATAATTGTCACGTCATTCACTGTCCCATTTATTGTCCCAAATTCACTATCCCTATCATTACTCAATTTAAAATTGACAAAATCATTACTTTTATTAAGAGAATGAAAGAGAATGAACAAATATATATGAAGATTCTCAAGTTCTGGATTGGAACTGAAAGAATTATTTCATGACTTATTTTCATTTTAGTAACATAGATAGCGAGTTCAATTTTGATATTTTATGGTGGTGGTTGCAAAATATTTAAACTTTTTCTTTTCTCTTTGTTATGATAAAAAAAATTCTAATTTGTCGAGTGCTAATTGTTGTCATAGAATATATGTTTAATTTTGGAGGTAATATATTAGATGAACTATAATATACTTTGTCTTCTAAGTCTCTGTAAGCATAAACATTATTTGATGATTGAAGGAGAACTAAAAGAATATAAGGAATTCGACTTTTAGGTGATAAGGTATGATCCTGTCGTCGAGCGCGATGGAGCCGCAACCGGATGACGGTGTAGAGGGGCGTGACGTGGACGATGACTGGATGTCCTCGCGCAGAATGGTAGCGGGCGTGGGGTGTCCTCCGAATGGTCAGAAGCAGGTGCCGCCGGATGAACCCTCGACCGGATGAAGGTGGACCTGGGAAGGAAGATGACCGTTAGGGTTTAGGGTTTAGGGAGGAGGGGAGTGACTTATATAGCCGGGGAAAAGGACCAAGTCTGACATGTGTCAGGACCTTCTGACAGGGTCAGAGGATATGGTATGGTTAGGTCGATGTGGGTATGACATGTGTCAGGATCTTCTGACAGGATCAGAAGATATGGTATGGTTAGGTCGTTTTGAGTATGACCTGTGCCAGGATCTTCTGACAGAGTCAGAGGATATGGTATGGTTATGTCGATTTGTAACCAACATTCTTTGTCGTATACTGTTTGTCTTATGTGAGGACAAAGACAGGTTTCTGTAAGTCGGAGTGTCTTGCCGGGACGTCTCCCGGCTAGGTTGCTAACGGTCATCTTCCTCCCCAGGTCCACCTTCATCCGGTCGAGGGTTCATCCGGCGGCACCTGCTTCCGACCATTCGAAGGACACCCCACGCCCGCTACCATTCTGCGCGAGGACATCCAGTCATCGTCCACGTCACGCCCCTCTACACCGTCATCCGGTTGCGGCTCCATCGCGCTCGGCGACAGGATCAAGGTAGATGACTTTGATACCGAATGAACTAACAATATGAGAATAGGAAATGAAACTGAATACTAATATCATTTCCTAAAGCAACAAGGGTAAAAGTGCAAGCGGACTAATTGAACTTTGATTTCCCATATCCTTTAAGGGGATACATCATATATTACATAGAGATAAGCCATTTTTTATATGTTTATAAATTTATATATTTTTTAAATAAAAAATAATAATATTGAACCATCGAATAATAAATCAAATCATAATTGATGATTCCTAACGATCATAATCATTTGGACGATTAAGAATTTATATTCTTAGAACTGTTAAATTGATAATTTTAAACAATTCGTTTTATATTGTGATCGAGTCTTAGATGAAGGGATTTTTTTTTTCAATGTTATATCTTGAAAAATTGGATCTAGAATGTGAGCTAAGTTAGTCATATGAATTCAATTTTTTGATATGGGAATACTCGAGTTTAACGAAGGGTTCCCTTTGGAGATTGCTGAAGTAACTGACTTCTTGAATAAAAGGTAAATAGATAAACGCAAAACGTAATTGAACAAAACCTATCTGTTCACAACATCAACATAAAATAAACCTTTTTAAACAACATGAGAAAAATATAATTTCGAGGTTGTCCTGAGAATAAGATATTAACAAAATAGTTGTACCAAAATATAATCAATATCAAAATTTTAATCGAAACTTAATTTTGATGTTAATATTGGAACTAATTTCTACATAAAAAATTCCCGTTCGAATTTATTTTAAGGAATGAGAGACTTGTTTGAGCTTTACCACGAATAGAATTATAGTTTACTTCCCTAATTCACACTGAAATAAAATCTCAAATTGTAATTTTATTTATTTATTGTTATATTCTAGAAAGAAATCAAGAAGATTTGTTAAAATTACATACTTTTTCTGACAATCAAATAAATTTATTGCTATTCGAATCAAACAATAATGAGTAGGCCAAACCTTTTCTTATAAAAAAAAAGAAAAAAAATATATATATAGGTCAAACCTGTTTTTTAATCAAAATACAAATAACCTGAAATTGCATGCTACACGAAACAATAACAAGAATGACCGAAATAACGCGAGAATCAATTCGTGTAGGTGCTTCCACCATAATCAAATGGTTTTATTTAAATATTTAATTAGATTTACAGATGATTATATAGCCTGAATTAGCAAATAGAAAAAGAAAATGCATTACTGAAATCTTATCAGCAAATTCTTTGAAAGCAATTCTGAGCACCAATTTTACATGACTTGAAATAAATCATCAGATGGAATTTGTGAATATGTACATGAGCTCTGAGCAATCATCAAAATAACAGAACAAATCAAAGTGTCTTCTTAAGGAGGTGCTCTTTCACCGTATGAGTTCATTTCATCGACTAAGAACTTCATGGTTTGAATGCGGATGAACCAGTCTTCTCCAGATATGCCCAAAATGGTTTTGCAGGGGAACGAGCGAAGGCCTTCACCGATACGGGACTATCTTTGCTCTGCATGTCGAGAAAACAATGTTATAGTTGATAAATTTGTCGAACAAGCAGTCACAAGTTAATTTTGGAGTTTCAACTGTAGGTAATTATTTTGGAAAGAATAACTGAAAACTAAGGAACTTTTAAGTCGTTAGAAATCATTAGTGAATCAAGTAATGAAGAGTTTACCAATAGACATGTTCCAGCCTCAACATTGCAAACGGGATATTCTTGAGGGCAGCAGCTGTAGTGATCATCACAGCAGGTGGCAGCCTGAAGAGGGCAGCATCCCCAGGCAAAGCAGTACTTTCCGTACTCATAGACGCAGCAGCAGGTGGTGCTGGCTGGGCAGGAGAAGTATTTATCACAAACGGTAGGAGGGTTCACGGGCGATGGAGGAGATGGAGCAGGTTTGGGAGGGTTGCCTCCTGTCTTTGTCGGATAAGATGCTTCCATTGAGATACCACACTTGCCAGAGGAAGCATTGGAGTTTCGGTCCATCCTTATGTAACCATTCTCTCCCCAGTCGCTTCCCCACGAGTTCCTAACTATCCAGTAGTCCTGGCCATTCTCAGTGCCATAGCCTACGACTGCAACACCATGGTCCAGCTCAGTTCCGCACCTTCCAGTGAATACTCCCTTAAAAACAAAAGAATGTCAGCCTTTCTTGATTTAAGAACACTAAAGAAGCCAATTCATTGAGTCAATCAAGTTGGTGGAAAGAACACACCATAGGTTTTAGTAATGAAAACAATATCAAATATAAGAAGCAAAATAGTTCTTTTACTTTCTTACCACAATGTCTCCTCTATTGATATACAGTTCGTACAATCTTTTCCTTCCTAAGGTTTGATATAAAAAGGACTTTTAGTTTAGTTATATATTCCATTTACTTATATAGTCTTCCATAGAATATCCCCTCCACCTTGACATGTATATGAAAAATTATGCTACGATAAAACAAAATCTGATGGCCTCAAAAAGTAGCCAGCACCAGTTAATATCTAAAGTTAGAAAGGGAGGTATTCAAGGAGAGAAAGTTTATAAAAATCATCAGCTTATTACACGAACAATGATTTAACTGGTTTCGTAAATCCATTAAATTTAACAAGATACAATATTTACCACATACCGAATTGTAGAGTTGGAACTCCCTTCCACCAGCCTCAATAGCAACACTCACTGGCTGGTGTGCAACAGCCTTTTGTAGGGCTTTCTCATCGTTCTCTGGAACATCTTCATACCCATCAATAGACACAACCTTGGCATTCTTCTGCAAGATCATAAGCACAGCAAGTAAAACCACCGAAAGCACATTACCTATAGTTCGAAAGCATAAAAGTCACACAGAATGTAACCAAGATACGTACCCTGTACTGGTCGCAGGTGCCATCACGAGCTGTATAGGGGTAATCCTCCTCGCTATCAATGCCTCCATTTTGGATGATGAATTCGAAGGCATAGTCCATAAGGCCTCCATTGCAGCCCTGGTTATAGCTGGTGTCACACTCCACCAGCTCCTGCTCTGACAAGGTTTGAAGCTCTCCTGTCACAATCTGGTTGATGCCTTCCACAGCAGCAACAGTTGAGAATGCCCAGCAACTCCCTTCAATGCAATAAAAAAATGTCATATAACCATGAACATCAATTTGTAGATACTTCATTTTTTGAACCTAGAAAATAAAGAAACTACTTTGGCACATTAACTGCTGTTTCAGGTAGATTGTGAAAACATGATCACAAGAGCAAATATTAAAGCTTTATCTCCCGTTCTCCTGTTTCAAATATATGTAGAATTAAATGTTGTTTCTGTTCCGAATTGTCAACTACAGATCCTGTTGACTGCCTAAATATTATCTGCGGCTGCACAGATTATTGTTGCTTCTTCTTATGTCACTGTTATGAAATTCACAATTAATTGGACACAACAAAACCATAGGACCAGAAGATCTGATGTTGTTTCTAGTATTGTCAAGGCTTCATAGATATTCCAAATTAACATTTTGAGACAAAAATAAACTATTGCGGCAAATCAACTATGATTTGAGGTTGACAGTTTAAAAATTCTTCAAATCAAATATTGAGATCTTTAACAACAGTATTTAGTACCTTATGTAACTTTCTCATCAAAATCGATCAAGAAATCAGTCTATGATCAACCAAGACAGCTGACATAATTGGTCCAACTGACCTCTACAAATAGATTAGTTATGATATAAAATTTCTCCATTACTTTAATCAATTAATATATATTGATATTTAACGAAAGCAATCGTTATGTGATAAAGACAGAGCACAAAATACGGCAATAAATCCGACATCTGCGAGAGCTGAAATCACCAGTCGGTCCGAATATAACGGAACAGGGAAAAACATAAATGGAAAAAGGGCTGATCGCGATCGTAATTTACCAATCACGATCTTTTTCCTGGGCCTCAAGCAAAAAAGTGTAAGAAAAAAAATCAACATCGAAAGAGACGGATGCTTACCGCACTGGCCCTGGTCCTTGACGGCAGCGACGGCGCCCTTGGCCCTCCAATCGATGGACTCTGGCAACTCCTCGCCGTCGTGGTACCGGTAGCGCCCTCCAGCTACCCGGTTTCGGCCTCTGCCGCGGGGCCTGGTGCCGAGGAAGGCGGCACGGTACTCTTCGTTGGTGAGGTCCGCGAAGCGATTGAGGCCGAGCCGGAAGCTACGGTGTCCGGCTGCGGCCGCGGCGTTGTGAGCGTCGATAAATCGGAGGTTGTCCTTGAAGATCTCGAACCGGTGAACCTCCTCTTCTCCGAGGGCGCTGTTGACGCGGCGGTGCTTGGCGCGCCAGCCGTCGTACAACATGCGCATCTCCTCCTCGGTGCGCTCCAGGCCCTTGACGCCGTGCTCCATATTGTAGGAGATGATGGACATGTCCGCCGAGACGGCGGCAACGAGGAAGAGGAGGAAGAACCCGGTGGCTGCCATGGTAGGGGAAAGGGAAAGGTGAAGGGGAAATAGGGATTTTGATGTCGAATGGGGCCGAAAGGTGGGACTTTTATAGGCACGGAGTGCGGTGATGGCCATTAAAAATAGGATCAAAAATCGGATTAAAAATAGGAGTGTGATGCTGTTTAATTTGACTTTGTCTCTCACACGACTCTCTTTCTTTTGAAAACAAAAAAGAAGAAAAAACATTTCACCTTAAAATTTTTAAAAATATTATCTTTAATTTTAGACTAAAATAAGAGAAAATTTTTATAAACTCCCCGTCCTCAAATTTACATATAATTTCCATTCAAATTTTTCTTTACATGCAGTACTTGATGAGATTGACTAGAGGTGAGTATTATTTAAAGAAAATTAAATATAAAAATTAAAAATATTTTTTATACTCAAGTTTCACTCTTTTATACTCAATTTTCATTGATGTATATTCAATTTTAACTTTTTTATACTCAATCCATTAGGAAATAAATACAAAAAAAAATTTCAAATGGGGAATACATGTAAAAATCAAATGAGAATTAAAGAATTTTCTATAATTTATTGATATATTTATTATAAATAAAATGTACATCGTGAAATTTTCTTTTCTCTTTCCTATTTTAATTATTTTTATCTACGTCAGTTAGAATTATATTTATAGATTCGATATTATCTGAAATATTTATGAAGTGCTTCACGTTGCTGGTAAAGAAACGGATGAGGCAATGTTAAACGTGTTATGTGCTGATTCGCTGGCACTCTTATCTTTTCAGAATTTTACTAATTTTTAATTAATTGTGATATGACATTTAAAGAAAAAGATATGGTTGAAGTCGTGGATTTGTTTAATGACAAATCGTAACTAACGAGAAGGGGCGACGGCTTACCTAGACGTAGGCGACGGACGGCGACGGCGATTTTTTTTTAAATAGAAAAATCGACAAGAATTGAATATGAAAATGACAATCCTTTTAAGGAACAAGTGGATCAAACTAAGTTATGATGAGGATCCATATGGCTCCTGAAACACAACAGCCAATAGCGATTGCTTAGCTATCCAGACTCTCGTCTCCTCTAATTTGTGTTTGTGGACTTTTCCCAAAGATTTTCAATTTTATCGTGGAATATTCGGGGTGCCTACAGCCTTACTACTATGGTCCATGTTCGTGATTTAACGACGCTTCACCATCCCTCTCTTTTTGTGTTTTATGAAACTCATGTTCAGTTCTCAAAAGTTGACATGTTTTGGTCCTCTCTGGGATATAAACCAATTTTCGTTCAGGAAGCAAGTAGCCGCTCTGGAGGTATATGGATTCTTTCATACACCACTGGCACTGACTTTTTGTACGATAGATTCGATGTATCAGGCAATCGTCTTTTGCCACCATGTTAGAAAGAGATTGGATAGATGTGTTGTCGATGTGAATTAGCTTATTCCCTCATGCAATGGTTAAAATTCTTCCACGGCATAGCTCAGATCATAATCCTTTATTGTAGCATTGTAATAAGGAAAATGATCTGCAGTGCGGAAACTTTTCGTGAATCGCTTCGCGAAACAGTCAGTAGCCCACGTGGCAAGTAAGTTCGTGGCTTTCCGACAAAGAAAACCCACGCGGCGTCGCGGCACGAGAAAAACCCTAGTCTAAATCTCTTCTCGACGGCGAGGGCAGCGAGGTTTCTTCTTGTGCAGTGTCAATCTCTTCTCGATTTGATCTCCTTCCGCCCCCTTGCGCTCACGCGAGTTTCTGTCGCACCATCTCCTTCCGCCCCCTTGCGAAGTTTCTTGCATCGAGGTTTCTGTTTAGGGCAGCGAGGGCAGCGAGGTTTCTCTTGTGCAGCGAGATTTCTGTTTAGGGCAGCGAGGTTTCTGTTGGATATCTTAGATATCTATTGTGAATGGAAAGGGAGGTGGTGGGACTTTAGTCCCACATTGGAACTTTCCATTAAATGGAAAGCGAGAAGGAGAATAAAGGGACTCCCTTATGAGTGGGGCTTTAGTCCCACATTGAGAGTTTTAAGGCAAAATATTTGGTTTATATTGTATCACAAGCATGATAGTTGTGAACAAATGATAGGGGAGAGACTCTCTCTCACGCGTGGGTGCGCAGGGGGGGTGCAAATCCAGGACCCGGATTTGTACTGAACCAAGTGAACTCGTGTGCGTGCACGACCCGCGCACGTCGAATGCACTACCCGAGAACCAAGTGATACATTAATTTTGATTAATGCGAGATCGGTAACCCCAGACGTTTGGATCTAGTTGGGTAAATGACAGTAAATGACGATTAATTCGTTCATTATTCACTGCGGGGGTCTGAGCCTATATAAAGGGGCTGACCAAGAGCAAAAGACACAGACGACGAAAATTTTCCTCCGCTCGAGCAGTCGGGTACCTCTTCAGTTCGCCACGAGCAACGAGTGCTCTGTTGTGCCCGTGGTCTGCTGTTGTATCCTGAGAGACAGAAGTCCATCTGAGCCTCGAAGCACCGCCGGAGGAGGACAAATCTGTTTCAAGGAAACTGCGCTGTGCAGGCCTCAGCAACTTCCTGGTCGGGAGACGTCCGACCACTACTCGGGAGATCCCAGTCGGGAAACTCCACTCGAGAATTCCAGTTCGGGAATTCCACTTGGCTGCTCGGGAGCTCACTCGGTCACTCGGCAATACCACTCGGGAGCTCACTCGGCCATTTCGCTCGGAGCTCACTCGGCAACGCGAGAGAATCTGCTCGGGTCGGGAGTTTCCACTCGGACCTCACTCTGCCGCTCGGAGCTCACTCGGCCACTCGGGAAATCTGCTCGGGATCTCACTCGACAACTTCGGATTTCCGCTCGGGAGACTGCAGACTGAAGAAGAGGCAGCTCGAGTCACTCAACAGAAATAAGTTGAAATTATTTTTAGTAATTTCAATTTAGTGTAAAATCTCGGAAACTCCTCCAACAGTTTCTTCTTGCGCCGCCGATCTTGTGTGCCGTTGGCATCGGCACAAGGTATCTCCGACTTCTTGTGTGCCGTTGGCATCTGCACGAGGTTTCCAGCGCTTCACCGACCCAAGCGCAGCCTGTGTGCTTCCTAATGTTGGATTTCCTACATCCGACATCAAGTGTAAGTGTCATCTGATTCCTTATCGCAATCACTGAAGTGTTATGCTTTCTTGCTTTTGGCACTAGATCAAAATGATGCTGTCCTTTATTCAATGCATTTTTTTTGTGCGATCGAAATCACTGAAGTGTTATGCTTTCTTGCTTTTGGTACTAGATCAAAATGATGTTGTCCTTTATTCAATGCATTTTTTTCCGTGCGATCGCAATCACTGAAGTGTTATGTTTTTTTGCTTTTGGTACTAGATCCAATCTACTGAAGTGTTATATCAAATGTTAGATATATTATCTACTGAATTGTTCGCTTAAAACATTCTTTCTTGCTTGATGTTTGCCAATAATTATTTAGTTTGAATTTAGGTTGTAATTTTGTTATTGAGCAAGAACTATTAACTGAGGGTGATGTGCAAACGTTGGGTGATTCGCCAAATTCAAATGCACTTGATACTCCACAAGTTGGGATGCAATTTTCATCTGAACAAGAGGTTCGCGATTTTTACAAATTATATGCACAAGGACTTATGTTTCGTATTTCAAAGCTAGGTTCCAAAAAAGGAGATGATGGAAAATTGAAGTATTTTTCATTTGGATGCTCTAAAAATGGTCAATCAGCTCCTAGAGTGAAAAATTCCTTTTATCCTAGACCTTGTACCAAAACGGCTTGCAAAGCAACGATCAATCTTACAATTCTGAATGATGGAGTATGTGTCATCACTAGTATTCAACAAGATCACAATCATGCATTAAGTTCAAGGAAGTCAAGACATTTTAGATGTAATAAAGTGTTAGATTCTCAAACTAAGAGACAATTAGAGTTGAATGATCAAGCGGGAATAACTTTGAGTAAGAGTTTTCAATCTTTTGTTGTTGAAGCTGGTGGCTATGAAAATTTATCATTTGATGAAAGAAAGTGTAGAAATTATGTGGCCGAAGCACGGAGATTAAGGCTTGGGAATGGTGATGCAGAAGCTTTGAATAATTACTTTTGTCGTATGCAAAGTAGAAATTCAAATTTCTTTTATATGATTGATGTAGATGAGGATTCTCGCATAAGAAATATATTTTGGGTTGATGCCAGATGTAGGGCAGCATGTGATTCTTTTACTGATGTTGTTACATTTGATACTACATTTCTTACCAATAGTTATGATATGCCATTTGCTCCGTTTGTTGGAGTAAATCATCATGGTGAATCCATATTACTTGGTTGTGGTTTGATATCCAAAGAAGATTATGAAACTTTTATTTGATTATTTAAATCATGGTTGGCATGCATGAGAGGACGAGCTCCACGAGCTATTATTACGGATTAATGCAAATCCATGAAAATTGCAATTCTTGAGGTATTTTCGGACTCTCATCATCGTTTATGTCTTTGGCATATTATGAAAAAACATCCTGCCAAGTTTAGTAGTCATGCCAACTATAAGCTGATAAAGAGAAACATGAAGAATATTATTTACAATTCTTTGACATCTGACGAATGTGATAGCAATTGGAAAAACTTTATTGAAGCGTTTAACTTAGAGAAAAATGATTGGTTGAATTCATTATATGAAATTCGTCATAAGTGGATGCTTGTGTATGTAAAAGATAAATTTTGGATAGGGATGTCTACAAGTCAAAGAAGTGAGAGTATGAATGCATTTTTTGATGATTATGTTCATTCAAAAACAACTTTGAAACAATTTGTTGAACAATATGACAATGCTTTGAAAAGCAAGATTGAAAAGGAAGAAAATTCTGATTTTGCATCTTTCAATTCTATCATTCCGGTCATTAGTGGCCATCTAATTGAAAAACAGTTTCAAAGTGTTTACACTAATAAGATATTCAAGTTGTTTCAAGATGAAATGCGAGGTTTGATGTTTTGTAATACTTCATTTTTTAAGCAAGAAGGGTCAACACTCTTTTTTGAGGTGATAGAAACTGTATATGAAAAAGAGGGAGCAACTCCAAAAGAAGTTTCCTTTTGGGTACAATATAGTGAGCTACAATTTCAGATGAAGTGTTTGTGTCGTCTCTTTGAGTTTCGTGGAATTGTATGTAGACATTTGATGTCTATTCTAGTGAAAAGAAATGTCACTATACTTCCAGAAAATTATATTTTGGAACGATGGCGCAAAGATATTAAACGGGGATATCAAGGAATCGTCAATATTTATGATGATTCTTGTCGTCATGTAGAGGAAAGATGAAGATATAATAATCTTCAACCATTGTTGCAGGAAGTGGGGCAGCTTGGGTCAAAAAGTGATAAGAAGTGCTTTGTTTTAACAGGAATATTGAAAGAAGCAAAAAAAAGAATTATGTATATAAATATTGATGATTCATTGGATGATCATCAAGACAGCAATAGAATACATGAGGAATCAACAAATGAGAGGAAAAAGTTTCATAGTCCACTGAAAGTAAGGTCTCGTGAACGCCCACCTACGAAAAGAAAACAATCCAAAATTGAGCAAATTATGAAAAAGACAAAGAAAAAAAATCTCAAAAAAAGGTTTGGTTGTGTATTTGGTGTCATTTGCTACTTTAGTGTTAAATGATTTTACAATTGTTATTTGTTAACATTGAACATATGCACATTTATTTATAGGGTTCTACAATTAATGAGTTATCAAATTTGAATCCCCCAAGTATGATCGATGATCAATCCAGTCAAAATGTAAGTTAGCATATAAAATTTTTATATTCCCCGATTATGTTCATATAATGGCTGACCATAATCATTATTAATCTTCTCTTTTTTATTGGTAGGTTGTAATTGAACAAGTTGCAAGGTTATGGTGAAGAGCTTTAAGTGTGTTTTATCTTCTATATATATACATTCTGTCAATTCAGATAGCCTATTGTAAGTGTGGATAATTTAGTTACTGCATTCTGGATAATTTAGTTAGCACATAAAATTGTATGCATTCTGGATAATTTAGTTACTGTTGTTGGGGCAATCGGCCCTGAGATGATCTGGAGGATCATGATTTTTTGATGAGTGGGCAATATGATTAAGTTATGATTTGTGTTGTTCTCACATGTGTACATGAGTGTGCAGGTGTACAGGTACTCATGAACTTGGTTGATGTCTTCAGGTGAAGGATAGCAGGAAGCTGGAGGCTTACGTGCACATCCGAGGGACCATTGATAACAGAGATGATGAGCCGAGGGATGTGGACTTCGAGGCGTACGTGAATGGTGGCATGGAGGCATGCTGGAGGCTTGTGTGCGCATCCGAGGGACGAGGACCAAAGATGAAGAGAGTGTAAAGGCAACAGTCAAGACTGCTGGTGAAGAGTCAACTAGGTTGAGAGAGGCCGAGTATGAGTGCTTGTACTCAGGGGCTAAGCCGGGAGGGTTTGAGTGCGAGAGAGACTTGTACTCGGGAGTGAAACCCTAGGCTTAGGTGTGTCCCAGTCGACTGACCCAGGGGTAGTCGACTGATATTGACTGGAACAGCTAGCAGATTCGAACGTTGTGCTGTAACGATCGGATTTGAGTGGGTCCAGTCGATTGCCCAAGGGGCAGTCGACTGGTAGCGGCTGTTCTCAGATTCGAGCCCTATTTGAAGGGGCTCGTTTCCTACTATCTTCCTTGACGAAACCTGCTTGGAAAAAGTCGGTTAGTAGTCTATTGTGTTCACAAAGCGTCCGAGGTGTTGTGGTGAGGTTTCTCCACCCACAAGGAGCGACACGTGATAGCCGGAGGTTATCCGGGGAATGATCCACCGACGGATTCTTGGATTAGTCGCCCGGCCGGGGTGGATACCAAGTAAACACTTTTTGTTAGCGTTGTTTGTTTGTTTATTATTGTTTCCGCTGTGCAACTAACAACGCAGGTATGAGATCCAACCGAAAAATCCGCTATTCACCCCCTCTAGCGGACACAAACGATCCTACAACTGCATTCTGGATAATTTAGTTACTGCAGCAGGCATACTGCACC
This sequence comes from Boesenbergia rotunda, assembly GCA_024364735.1. Classification (NCBI taxonomy): domain Eukaryota; kingdom Viridiplantae; phylum Streptophyta; class Magnoliopsida; order Zingiberales; family Zingiberaceae; genus Boesenbergia; species Boesenbergia rotunda. Next base: position 57,031 of record JAGFNQ010000268.1, on the reverse strand, counting down.
AAGAGCTCTGCAACAAGATCAGAAGCTCTGTAGCAGGCATACTACCAATAAATCTTCAAGTTGATTGATTTATTCGTGTTGCATAATGCAAATATGAAAGTTGTTACAATTCCAGGAAGTATGCTTTGTATAGATTTTAATTCAGATATGAATGGTACTGACTGGAACTTTAATTCAACCTATGAATGGTACTGACTGGAACTTTAATTCAACCTAATCTAGATGATTGCAGTTGAACCACTGAAATGAGTTTTAATGGTATTGATCTTGACTTCCAGTACAAAACATAAGTTCCAAAACCACTGAAATTCAACCTATGATTGCAGTTGAGCCACTGAAATGACTGGCATCAGATAATTTAGTTCTAGATTTGCAATAAATGGCATATAGTTCCAGAATTTAGTTGCTTAAACTCATTCCATAATTTAGTTCCAGAATTGCAATAACTGGCATCATATTCAAAGTTCTGCTTCATATCTAAGGTAATGCCGGCAGATAATTTAGTTCCAGAATTTTCTGCTATTTCTGCTGTTTAGTTCCAGAATTTAGTTCTACAGATAATTTAGTTCCAGAATTTTTTGCTGGCAGATTCAAAGTTCTGCATCAAAGTTCTGCTTCATATCTAATGATCACATTTTATCATTTTCTGTTGTTTCTGAAGTGCCACATGCTTGGGAGCTATTAAGGATTAGCTTGGTGACATGAAACACATGCTGTTTCAGTTGGCTCAGAAGCTATTTTGGCTGTCATTTCTGAAGTTTGGCTGCCATTTCTGAAGTTGGTAGAAACCCACGCTGGCGTCGGCGCCAGATAAGTTCCAGAACCACTGAAAACAAAGTTGGCTTAGAAGTTTGGCTACCGTTTCTGAAGTTGTTTTGGCTATCGTTTCTGAAGTTTGGTTGTTGTTTCCCTTGTATTTTAACGTAATGTTACTGTTAGATTGTTAGTTGAAAACAAGTTAAAAACATGTGACTGTCGTTTGGTGAAAGCAAGTTGAAAACATTGCATGTATTTTAACGTAATGTTACTGTCATTTCATTTGTGAAAGCAAGTTGAGATTTGGCTGCAAGTTTCTGAATTGTCTCAAGTTGAGATTTAACGTAATGTTACTTGCTGATTTGGCTGCAAGTTGTTCTTTTGTTCAAGGTCCACAGTTTTCTTATTGAGAAATTATTAATATACGCATTGACTAGCATACTTCAATGTTATAGGAGCTTTGGATGTGTATCTGAATTCTTGGCACTTTGTATGTTATTTAGGTGCATGGCGTGCTGAACGCTGTGAGTTGGGGGGTTTTGCTTCCGGTGGGCGCGATCTTTGCTAGATATCTGAAAACATTCAAGTCAGCAGACCCTGCATGGTTTTATCTCCACATAACATGTCAGATTATCGGCTACGGAGTTGGAGTTGGTGGCTGGGCTACCGGCCTCAATCTCGGTAGCAAATCGAAGGGAATTCAATACACCACTCACCGAAACATCGGAATAAACCTCTTTTCACTGGCAACCTTACAGGTAAAACAAGCATTTCAGCCTTTGATACATTTGAATCAAAGTTTGATATGCATGATTGGATTAAAAGCTATGCAATACTGCCAGCATTGTTCCAGTTTAGCTCAAATCCTTGAGTTGAATTCTTCTTACTATGTGACAATTGTCTGTGTTTTTAGATGTTCGCTCTATTCCAGAGACCAAACTAGGATCATAAATACAGATTCTATTGGAATATCTACCATCACTTGGCGGGATACACTGTCATCTCCTTGGGCATCGCCAACGTCTTTGAAGGCCTCAAGGTCTTGAGCATCGACCACAAATGGACAGTGGCTTACATCATTGCGATCTGCATTCTACCTCAAATGTTTCATCAATGAGGGAACAAAATATTACTAATTGTTCTGTATTTTTAGCAAACAAAATAACAGCAATAACATCCAGTGAGAGCACCGACAAACCAGAGAGAAACAAAATAATATATCATCAGCACCACTGATGCAGGAGAGTGTTTCATTGCATGTACGTAACCTTCTTCTAGAAGATTTTCAAAAGATAGTACAAAAAATTGTTCATAACCTCCTTCAGCTATGACTTTCAAAAAATTGTACATAACCCATTGCTACATCAGCAACACTAGGCCCAGTCTTCACTGGAATAAGAGAAAAAAATACATTATTGTTCAAACATTATCCAATAAAAGTCACTCCACAACCATCTAAGGCAACAAAAATAGAGCCAACTAAATTTAGAAAGAAGTTAGCTCATAATAGTTACTAAGTTACAAAGTTTTTCCATCAACCACTCATAAGATACATTAAAAAGTTACAAAGTTCTTCCATAGTTAGTTGCTTACATTAACCACATCAAAATCATCACAATCCAAGGGTTTAGGGTTGTGGAGTGACTTTTATTGGATCCATACTGTAACGCCCGCCCCTCCCTTCTAAAAACATGTCTCAAGCTACAATGACTAAATTTGAAGATATGCTTGATTTCCATCATACTTATAATATATGATGGTATTTGGTTTCCTTTTACTTTTGGGAAGGGTTACTAAGATTGATTTTTCCTATATATTAGACAAGATTAATAATTAACTTGTTGGCTGGAAGAGTATGTTAAATAGAGCAGGTCGGATTACCCTTGTTAAATTTGTATTTTGTGTTGGTGCAATCTTTGTTAGGTCAGAGCTGACCTAGTTTGACTAGGCTCGGGTGAGTTTATGTTTGGTGAGCTTAAGTTTCGATGTTTGATAATGATGTTTGAATATTGTATTAGTCAAGTAGGCCAAGGTTGACTGGAGACTTGACTAGAAAATCCCTAGTAAGACTAGGTGAAGTCTAGGTGGATCGGGGAGATCGCACGCTGACACGGAAAAATTTCTAGTGGGACTAGGTGAAGTCCAGGTAGATCGGGAAGATCGCATGCTGACATAGGAAAAGTCCAAGTGGGACTAGGTGAAGTTCAGATGGATCGGGGAGATCGCACGCTGGTAAGGGAAAAGACCTAGTGGGACTAGGTGAAGTCCAGGTGGATCGGGGAGATCACACGTTGGCAAGGTGGAAGTCTACCAAGAGACTAGACCTAATTCGAGGGTTAAGCAAACCTGGTTGGGAACAAAGTTAAGTCCTAGTAGGGAACTAGGCAAGGAAAAATCCAAGTCAGCCAAAGGGATGATCGGACACTTGGTGAGGAAGTCCTAACAAGTCACGGTTGACCTGGGTTAGGCAAGGGAACCCTAGACTTGTGCACACAAGTTAGGGTTGGGGTCAATTGATTGAGTAATCGATTGGTGTTGGTTTCTCACAAACAAAAATCTTCTTAATTGATTGGGTAATTGATTAAGGAATGAGTGAATCGATTGGGAGAAATCAGTTGCGAGAACAGAAGCTGGCTGAATCGATTGGGCAATCGATTCAGCCTTCTCTTAATCGATTAGTCAATCGATTAAGGTGTCCGGTAATCGATTGGGCAATCAATTACAACAGTATTGCGCGAGAACACAGAAAAGTGCTGAATCGATTCAGCAATCGATTAAAATCTTCTTAATCGATTGGCTAATCGATTAAGCTTCAAAAAATAGTCATTGAACGACTAAGTCTAACGTGGTAGTCGATTGGGCAATCAATTAGGGAACCTTAGGTCGCGAGTATATAGGGTTTTCACACAGGATTGAAGCGCAGCTCTTCGACGATTCTCCTCCTCCTTCTTCGCCAATTCTTAGCAAGTGTTGGTGTACTTTAAGAGGAGTTTTCCAAGCAAGAAGAAGGAGAAAACAAGACAAGCAATGATCTAAGTATGCAAATCTTGTAAGATTTATTTTGTATTTGCTTGAGTTTCTTGTTGTATATTCATGTAAGATTGTAAGAGGTTTCTCCACCTCAAGAAGGAGATCTTTCATAGTGTAAGAGAGAGTGAGGAAGAGCGAATCCTTGGATTAGTCACCTCAAGGAGGTGGATACCAAGTAAAATCAAGGTGTTAGCATTGCTCAAGTCTTCCGCCGCAACAAATCTTCATCAAGCAAAGATCGGAGCTAATCACTTCCTAACAAGTAGTATCAGAGCGAGGTCGCTCTTCGTTGGATTCATCGCCAAGAGAGCAAGAGCTAGAGGAAGAAGAAGGAATTAAAGAAACTCTAATTTCAAGAAGCCATCATCAAGAAGGTTCAACTTCAAAATGGAGTTCGGCTACGACATCCGAGCACCTTCACCGTACGACAAAGCCAATTTCAATCTTTGGAAAACAAAGATTGAAAAGTTCCTCATGATGGAGATAGAGTAATAGTTTGTTCTAATGGAAGGCTTTAAAGCTCCAACAGGTAACAAAGGGAAACTCCTCAAGAAAAACAAATAGAATGAGGAGTAAATCAAGAGATGCGAGGCCAACGACAAAGTGACCAAATTATTGGTTAATCTATTGCCAAGCACCATCTTGGACAAAATTGGAGAATTTCAAGATGTCAAAGAGCTTTGGAGCAAAGTGGCAAAGCTTCATGAAGATCCTTCCACTATACCAAATCAAGACAAATCTGAAGAGGGAGATTCATCGGATGAAGAGGATTCAAAAATTGAGAGATGCTCAACAATCCGAAGATGAAGTTCAAGAAGTCTTCACTTCAAAGATTGAGGGGGAGCAAGATTCGCCATTGACATCGGATCAAAGAAAAGCTTCAACATCATCATCCGAGGTCAATAAAGAAGAAGAAGAATCGAGTGTCACCTCTGCACCACATGAAGGTATAACAATTTCAATTTGTAAAAATAAAGATCATATTATTTATTTTGAGTGTAGGCAAAATGGATACTATAAGAGTAAGTTCCCTAATTTGGTCAAGAAGAAGGTGCAAGTAGCACCCAAGACCAAGGAGAAGTCAAAGGTGGTCGGCCTCGTGGTACGGAAGGATAAGAAGCATATTGTGTGCTTCTCATGCAAACAAAAGGGACATTATCAGAATCAATATCCAAAGGGGAAGAATTCGACCAAGACAAAAAGAAGGAGATCAAATCTGTTGGAAACGGATGGCTAGAGAGGGGGGGGGGTGAATATAGCCAATCTCTCTGACTTTAAACACTTGTGAGGTTTCTGCACTCAACTTATCAGTAGCACAGCGGAAGAAGCAAAAGAAAGGAAACAGTGCAGTAAACAAAATCGAAATGAAAGCAAACAAGAACAACTACCAAAGTCGCTAACAAGAGGGTTTACAAGGTTCAGGGATAATTTGCCTCTACACCTTGGCGTGCCCTTAAGGTGGGCGATCCTTTGATCGTCTGCAGATCAAGCCCCGGTGTTCACCGGATATAACGCAACCTCCTTCTCGGTGTAGAATCCTCTCCACAGCGTTTCAAACAAGGATATAGATTTAAGTTTAATGAAACACAGAGAAAAACTCTTACTCAGCACCTAGCAAGGACAAGAATACAGCGAGCTTATCCTGAGCTCCACCCAGCAACGATCTCACGCAAGGACTCCCTCCTTCGTGTCTTCTCACTGTTGGACTCCCTCCTTCGTGTCTTCTCACTGTTGGACTCCCAGCAACGATCTCACGCAACGATCTCACCCAGCAACGATCTTACTCTTGTCTATAGCAGCTCATATGGACTATGAGGTATGGCAGATGGATGTCAAGACAGCTTTCCTTAACGGAAGTCTTGAGGAGACCATCTACATGAAACAGCCAGAAGGGTTCATTGAAAAGGGCAAAGAGCATCTAGTATGCAAGCTTAGTCGGTCCATTTATGGATTGAAGCAAGCTTCGCGATCATGGAACATTCGCTTTGATGAAGTAATCCAGTCATATGGATTTACTCAAAGCCCGGATGAGTCATGTGTATATAAGAGATGTGACGGAAACGTAGTGGTGTTTCTTGTACTTTACGTAGATGACATTTTGTTAATTGGCAACAATGTCAAAGTGTTATCGGACGTAAGGGTCTGGTTGTCAAAACAGTTTGATATGAAGGACTTAGGAGAAGCGGGACACATCCTTGGAATCAAGGTCATAAGGGATTGCCAGAAAAGGATGTTGTGCTTATCCCAAGCTTCATATATTGACACTGTCCTGGCTCGTTTTAGCATGGAAAACTCCAAGAAGGGATTCCTTCCCTTCAGGCATGGAGTTCCTCTATCCAAGGAGATGTGTCCGAAAACATCAAAGGAGATAGAGAAAATGAAGGCGGTTCCTTATGCTTCGGTAGTAGGAAGCCTCATGTATGCTATGTTGTGTACGAGACCAGACATCTATTTTGCCGTGGGCATGGTTAGCAGATATCAAAGTAACCCTGGACAGGGACATTGGAATACAGTAAAGCATATATTGAAATACCTGAGACGGACTAGGGATTATATGCTAGTTTATCGGGCAGACCAATTAGTCCCTGTGGGTTATACAGATTCGGATTTCCAGTCAGACAGGGACAAGAGTAAGTCTACCTCAGGATTTGTATTTACTTTAGGAGGTGGAGCCATTGTGTGGAGGAGTGTCAAGCAAAAATGCATAGCGGATTCCACCATGGAAGCTGAGTATGTGGCAGCCTCAGAGGCAGCTAAAGAAGCTGTATGGCTCAGGAACTTCATCATGGTCTTGAATGTGATTCCTGGTTTTCCAAGATCTATCACAATCTATTGTGATAACAGTGGTGCAGTTGCAAACTCGAAGGAACCACGAGCCCATAAGGCAAGTAAACACATAGAGCACAAGTACCATCTAATACGAGAAATCGTAAAGCGAGGTGAAGTGGCTGTCATCAAGATTGCATCAGAGGACAACCTGGCAGATCCTTTCACTAAAACTCTTCCAGCTAGAGTTTTTGATCGTCATGTGGAGGATATGGGAGTCAGATGTATGACTGTGAGAGAACAACAAAGTCTTTGAGTATAAGTGGGAGATTGTTAGATGTGTATACTGAAAGACATGCTTCTTTTAGATATATGAACATCTTTATTTTGAAAAGAGAATCACAACTACACTAGGTGCCTGTTTATATTAGTACATGCATGAAGTCCAATTACTTTGCATTGTAGATAACATGGTGCGTGGTGTCACACGGAATATCATGTTATCAGTTCCTTGCTTAGTATAAATAGAGGCTCACAACCGAGATGGAATTGGACAACCCATCGGAATGGTTGTAGTGTAATTAGGTGTGGTTGGTCTTAACCATAGGATTACACTAGTGTGCTTTGAGTACATTGAGCAGGACCAAAACACGAGGCTATCTAATTTGTACTGACTCGATAATTGGATAGGACCTCAGACTTTATTATGGAGTACGATTCCTTAATCCCGATATAATAACGGGCATATATTATTAACTATTATTTCTTTAATTTACCAATGGGCAAGATCTATTCTGTTAGATCGATAGGCCCGGTAAGTAGAGATGGAAATAGGCCAGGCGGCCTGTCAGGGGCCTGTGGCCTGACCTGTATTTGGCCTGGCCTAGCCTGGCCTGTTAAAAATTAAAATAATAAACAGGCTTTTTTGAAAGCCTGATTTTCTTATCAGGCCAGGCCCAGGCTCAATATAAAGCCTATAAAGCCTGACAGGCCGGCCTGGGCCTGTTAAACATGTATTCTATAACCGACCTGGGCCAGTTAAACATGTATTCTATAAATTACCAAATGTCAAAATATAATGTAAATGTAGAGTTTCGATCCCTGGCCTCCTGCCCAAGCCAATACTTATCTGCACCCACCTAACCAACAAATCATATCTGTTTTGATTAATATTGCTAGCTTCAAATCTATATCTATCATGTTTTCGAATTAAATTATAGGCTTTGTAAACAGGCCACAGGCCAGGCCAGGCTATCGAACAGGCCAGGCTCAGGCCTAAAATAAAACCTGTAACAGGCCACAGGCCAGGCTCAGGCCTGTTTGCTATTATACAGGCCTGGCCTATTAAGGTGAAAGCCTGGCTTGGCCTGGCCTGTTTCCATCCCTACCGGTAAGTTGGGAGATAATATTAATAATATGATGTGCCGTTGATTATTGACGGAATCCGTGTCCTGGTGAGTCGGGTAGATGATGCCCCCTTGATGAGCTCGAAAGGTTCATCATGCTAAACCCTGCAGGTGGATTTGATCCGGCATGATGATAAGGTCGAGTGGTACTAGTCAAGGATCCAGAAGTTAATTAATTTAAATTGTTGAAATTTAATTAATTAACGGACATTCGAAATCTTAAACACGGGGGGATGGACGACTTGTAATAAGTAGAGCCCATATGTAAATATGAGGGTTGGTGAGGTAATTCAATGAGGGCCCTTTAGTGGAATGGATCCTCATTAATGGACTGGGTCCATTAGCAGGCCAAGATCCAACTCATCCTCATGGTCCCTATCGTAGCCCTATATAAACCTCATGGTGATATGAAACCAAGTTGAATAATTGATCCAAGAAAACACAGGAAAAATCTTAAGTTTTTCCTCTCCTCTCCTCTTTATGCAGCGCCGAACGAAAGGATGCAATTAATCATATTCTTCTACAATTAATTGGAAATAGAAATGCATGAAACGCATGCAATTAATCCACATTAATTGGATTAATTGGAAAAACTCATGCATTTCATTGGATCGAATGAAACGCATGCAATTAATCCGCATTAATTGGATTAATTGGAAATGCATGAAACATTGGATCGAATGAAAAACAGTTTCATGCATTTCATTGGATCGAATGAAAAACAAATTAACAGCATGCGTTTCTTCTTCAATTAACTGCATGCAATTAATATATTTCTTCTAAAATTAATTGCATGCGTTACGTCACCAATTAATTGTATTGCTCTCCGTCTCCTATAAATTGCATTGCTTGCAATTGATCATCCTTGAGGCAACCTGTGGACGTGAGGCGTGGAGAAAAAATTGCATACGCAACTTTACTTGGAGAAGAAGGTTGCTTGCGCAACCTGTGGAGGTGAGGTGTGAGCAACAGGAAGGTTGTTCACGCAACCTGCCTTCCTGTGTAGAAGGCGGGAGCCTTCTTCGTGAGCAGGAACCTTCCGTGTGGAGAAGAAGACACGGCTCGGGCGCTGGTGGTGAAGAAAAGAGGAGTTATAGGATTTGTGTTTGGATTACCTTCTTCTTGGAGTGGCCGGCAGCATCCCTTTGGTTAGGGATTGGTTGGCGCAAGGAGAAGCAATCGACTTGGTGACCACGGATCTTGGTAGATCGTCGCCCACACGACGTCCAAGAGGGGAGGGTCATACGATAGAAGATCGTAAGGTAACGGAAGGTATATTCTTCCCTGGCTCCTTATGTTCTTATTTTGTGCCTTACTTATTTGCCTCGTCATTTCATGTTTGTTATTTAATTATTTTGATTGCGTATCATAGTAAATAATTATTTAACTGGACCTCGACCATAAACACAAAAGCCGGCTATCAACTCGTCGCCTTTTCCGCGGTCGAACGGTCGAGCAAATTGCAAGACCAATTTTGGTAATTGGCTAAGTTGCAATTTGAATCATTCGATACGGCACGAGACGGTCGATAGGAAACGACTCTCCATTCGGATTAAATTTTTTAATCCGTAGTCATAGAGAGGTCTCTCGGATCGACCAGGTATCTGCTTAGGAAACCCACCAAGCCATACCCTACAGGGATCTCCGCCTGCTACCACGCTCCAAAACCACTACCACTGAGTGGTCGAGCGGAGCAGTACAGAGCAAATGCACACACCCAACGGTATCCATTAACCCATGAGTGGTCGTGTGTGCATATCATGTACCGGAAGACGATAGGCTCAACCACAAGGGAGTCGCTGATCGCCGACATGCAACAGTGCAGGTATGGTGCATGACTCAAACACATGCAACCCCTACCAGGTTATCATACTCAACATAACATGCATAGGTCGATCACAGGTATAATAACCTAACCATCATGCAACTAAGTGCACATGCAAGTAATAACAGAATCATCCAATGCAGACATCAGGTGACATGCAACAATAACCCAATCAGTCCATATCTAGACACACGGGCAAGGATGACCAAAATCAACCAATGCAAATATCAGGTGGCATACAACAATAACCCAATCAATCCATACCTAGACACACGGGCAAGTATGACCAGAATCAACCAACGCAAATATCAAGTGACATACAACAATAACCCAATCAGTCCATATACCTAGACCCACGGGCAAGTATTACCAGAATCAACCAATGCAACCATACAAGGGTATGCTAATCCCTATCCACAAACTCATGCTCATACCAATGCTATACAGAATCAGATAACAATAAATGAGACTGTATAGAAAGAAATTCAGATCATATCTAAGGTCAAGCATAAGTATCAAGCAGGATAACAAAACGGTAGCAGATAATGGTCAATATCAGCCTACTGCATCAGTAACAAATAGTCATGCATAAAGATAACGTGGATCTAAAGAGAACAAGCAAGAAGTACCCGCCTCAAAGTAGAAGTCTGTATCAAATGAGAACCTCCCGTCCAGAAGTCCAAAGTAATCAGTGTCCTGTATCAACGTACACAATTTTAGCTATTATAACAATTATTAAGTAGCTAAACAGATCCTTAAACCGTATCAGGGTTAACCTAATTGTCGTAATCATTTAATTATCCCAAATTAGATGATTAGCATAAGTTTTCGCGATTGAGTTCAAACTTAGGTTTAGTCCGACCCTAAACAAGATCCAATCCAACTCAACATTAAAATCAAGCCATAATCAAAATATCATAGCCCACAACTAAGAGATATATCAAGATCAAGGATTAACCCAAACTCAAAGCAAAACTCAATCCCTCGGCTATACATAGCATTAGATTCCCCAAAACAGAATTGTTATCACCTTCACACCTCAATTAAGATGCATGTTGCTCTACCTATAGATCATTTCATACACCATTCACAACCCAAGGTCAAATCCCAAGTCTAAAGGTTGCTCACGGCAACCATCAAATTCAAACAGAACCAGGCTTATAATTCCCGATCTACAATCAATAGAACCAATTAATCCACTTATCAATCTAGACTAACACAACATAGTATCATATAACACATGTGTTGGATTGAGAGAACCGATAGAGGGGGTGAATATCGAAAATCGTTCGGATTTAAAAAGAGAATGCGTAGTGTAAGATTAAAATTAAAAACACACAGACACAGTCAATTTTACTTGGTTCGGAGCCTGTGTCGACTCCTACTCCAAGGCCCACGGTCGTTGACCGTTTACATTGGGCAATTCTATATACGGTGCAAACAGTTTACAAAATTTGATTACAAAAATAAGTGCAGTAAACTTTTAACTAGCTCTTCTACCGACGTCCGGGGTAGATCAACTTTTTCCGAGCAGCGGGACGTCGTCGGCTCGAGTTGGAAGGATTCCGAAGCGAAGCGCGAGTGCAGAAGAGTGTAGAAGAGTTGATTAGGAGTTGTATCTTGAAGCCTTGGTCGAGGACTGATAGATTCCATTTTATTGATCATTTGAGTTGCTTAAATCCCTATTTGATCTGTGTTTTTATTGCCAAAATTGTGAAATTGCCTAGGTTTTAGAACTTATTCATATTTTTGGACTTAAATGCAAAATTACACATATTTGAGTTAATTGGCCACTAAATTCTTGATTTATTTTTGTAGGCATGAAAGGTTCCTGGACCTAGAGCATATTGGGTCAAACTCGAGTCGGAAGTGACCCGGATCAGATTATCAAGATCACGATTAAATCTGGGCCGTTCGATTCGAAAGCGACTAGATCTGAGCCATCCGGGATGATCTGAAGCCATCCGAGCTAGGGCTAGGGTTGATTAAGCACCCTGATCAAGATCTGAAGGTTTCACCACAATCAGAGCTCAATCAACCGTTGGATCAAGCTTGGAGGGCTCTAGAGCGTCCAATCACAGATAGAGTTGATCTGGACCGTCCGTTGCATATCTGGAGGATCCGAGCTACCACGAGCTAGATCCTGACCTCAGATCACCATCATCAAAGTTTGGCTCAAATCAGATGAAAATCAGCCGTTGGATTGAAGCAAATCAATCTGGACCGTCCATGCATTAATACTTAAGGAAAATTTCGGCTGCAGCTTCCCTATCGCGTCTTCGCCGCTACAGTGTCTTCCCTGCCGAGTGTTCATCGTGTTCTTGCGTTTTTCTTCCCATCCGAAGGCGTGATCCCTCGACTCTTGATTCAGAGCTAGTGCTAGGTCGTCGAGGAAGCCATCAGTGAAGTTTCTGGATCAGATTTGCTCAATTCGCAGAACTGTTGAGAGGTTTCCGCGGTTCTGCTACTTGGTGTCTTTTGATCGGCTGTGATCGATTTCCTTCCAACTGAGCTATCTAGAGGGGTTCCTTAGAGAGTTCAGATCATCATCATCTCATCCCCACACACAAACACAGCCGAAATGAAGATTCCTAGGGGAAAATTCAGAAATGAAGCAATCTGAACTTGACTCAATCGCAGATGGCATTTTCTCCACGATTTGCTGAGTTTGCGGGTCCGATTCTCTCCCTTGCTTGACAACCAAGGAGTACCTGAGCTGAAGAAGGAATCGAGGAGTAGATTTATTGTTTTAATCTCTGTTCTTAGCTGTAGTTTTTGGTGTTCTGTCATTTACTGCATTGTCTGTTCTGAAAATCCATTGTAGTACTGAGTTTTTCGAACTTTAAGCTCTTAGCTGTAAGATTAGTTTCAATTTTGCAAGTAGAGTAATCGAGACACTTGTTTAGTGATTGATAGAGTTAAATTTCAGTTTGCTTTAGTTTTTATGCTTGCGTGCCAATTGGGATTGCTGCGTGCCAAGTTGTTGGCTGTGTTTCCATTTTCTTTCCAGCTTTCTTTCATTAGTTCTGTTAAGAAATTTGCTAGCTAAGTTTCTGGTACATAGATTAGTTGCTTAAATTCATTTTGCACTAGCTAATTCAGCCTTTAATTCTTTTGCGAAAACAAGATTAGTAGCTAATCTTTCAATTTTGGAAATCTGAAATTTCAGCCATATCATTTCTGAATTTGCTTTTGTTTCTCCAATTTTGATTTCAGTTTCAACTCCTCTACATTGATCTTGCTTAGTTATTTCCTAAAACCCCTGTTTTCCAATCACTTTTACAACTTGAGCTGCAATGGACTGATATCTTAAGTTTAGAGTTAGTTTCTTTGGCACAAGGAGACTTCAATTGCGTGCCAATCGAATTGATTCTTTTTGCATCTGAATTTGACTCGTTTTTGTGGTATGTGAGTGTGTTCGGAATCAATAAGATTGAATTTAGCTAATTCTGAATTTTGTAGGCAGAGATTGACTTCCAAAAATGTTGCATGCTAAGTTGATACTTGTTGCTTGAGAAAATTTCGAATTTCTTCTTGCATTGATTTGTCTTAGCTTGTTCAATTCCAAAATTTGCCATATCTGTCTCTACATTTCAGAGTATTGTTTGTTTGCAATTCGAATTTCGGTTTAGTTTTCAAATTAGGTTAAGTTCCTTGCTTGATTAGATTTCCTTCTTGATTGAGCTATTACTTGCCATCTACCCCTTAATTCATCTGTATAGTTTCCCTTTCTTTTCTCGTTTTCCCAATTCTTATTGAAACCCCAAAACCAAAATCCATTTATTTGTTTGAAACCCAAAAACGACACATAACTACAAGTTTGAGTCAAGCACGTCAACTAGCCCCGAGAAAAATACGACCTGTGGCACCCTTTGCTACATTCTTATACATTTTGATTGTAAAAGGGTTTCCAGTTTTCATTTATAAATTCTAAATTTGAAGCCCACATTCGTGACACATAGTTTGGGCTCGTTCAAATTTTTGGCGCCGTTGCCGGGGAACTTGTTAGTTGACTTGTTTGATTTTTTCTTGTGCACTTATTTCATATCATTCTTGACTTACTTTTGTGCTTATTGTTATATCTTTGGATTTGATTTTATTTGTTTTATCTTTTTATCCACTTTTACTGCGATTTGTTTTGCTTTTATGACCAGGTCTCTAGGTGCTGAATTGGAAGATTTCGATCCTGAGATTGAGAGGACTTTCAGAGTCAGGAGGAGCCAGGCTATTCTTTCTGAGACTGCAGATATCCCTCCACTTCAGACTATCAGCACTCACTCAGGCATTGATATGGCAGACCACCAGAGAACCATGAAGGAGCTCGCAGCACCTGACGCTGCATTTCAGTACTCCAGCATAGCATATCCTGAGCTGGGAGAAAGTTTTGAGTTAAGATCTGGGCTTATTAATTTGTTGCCAAAATTTCAGGGTCTATCTGGGGAGGATCCAAACAGACACTTGCACGAATTCCATGTGGTGTGCTCCACTATGAAGCCTCAGGGCATTTCTGAAGAAGACATCAAGCTGAGAGCTTTCCCCTTCACATTGACAGGAGCAGCCAAAGACTGGTTCTATTATTTGCCTACAGGACATGTGTCTAGTTGGATCGCCATGAAGAAGGCATTTTTGGAGAAGTATTTCCCAGCTTCCCGCACAGCTATAATCAGAAAAAATATCTGTGGGATTCAGCAGGTGGTGGGAGAAACACTGCATGATTACTGGGAGAGATTTAATAAGATGTGTTCAAGTTGCCCCCAGCATCAAATCAGTGAGCAATTATTGATTCAATATTTTTATGAAGGACTGCTGCAGACGGATAGAGTCCTTATAGATGCTGCATCTGGAGGGGCCTTGGTCAACAAAACACCACAGCAAGCTAGGGAATTAATTTCTAATATGGCTGAGAATTCCCAACAATTTGGAGGCAGAGCCTTGAGCACCAGAGGAGTGGGTGAAGTTCAGGCAGTTCCTACTGATAACAAGGAGGTGAAGAATGCATTGATGGAGCTCACCTCAGTTTTGAAGAAAATGGATTTGAAAGTGGACAGACTTAGTTCTACTCCTTCAGTACCTCCACCCTCTACTCAAATTACAAGTGTGTGTGGCATTTGTTCTAGTCAAGAGCACACTTCAGACTCATGCCCCAATCTCCAACAGGACGAGACAGTAGCGGCTTTAGTGAGAGGACAATTCCAAGCAAGAAACAATCCTTATTCCTCCACTTATAACCCCGGTTGGAGGAATCATCCTAACCTGAGGTATGGGAATGCGTTCTGCCAACAAGAGCCTCAAACTCAGTCATCACAGCAGACCCAACCAGTTCAGAACACGCAGCAACAATTTCAGCCGTCAAACTCAAGTTTTCAGCCTTCATTTCAGCCTACTTCTCAACATTTTCAGCAACAATTTCAGCCATTTGATCCTCAATTCCAGCAATCTTATCAAGGGCAGCAAGGATGGCAATCATTCCCAGCTTTTCCAGCTCAAAACCAATCGAATTTCCAACCATCACAGCCCATGAATCAACAATTTCAGCCCTATGGTCAAGGATTTCAAGGCCAGAATTTTCAGCCCTCGCCATCTAATTTTCAAGCTCCAAATCAGTATTTTCAAGGTCACAATGCCCAGCAAAGTTTCCATGCAAATCAACCATTTAGTCAGCAATTCAATCAGGCAAATCAGTTTGCAAATCAGTTTGCATATCAGCCCCAACAGTCAAGCTTTCAACCAACTCAGCAATCAAAATTTCAGCCTTCTTCTTCATCCTTTCAAGGTCAAACAAGGAGCTATGTAAATCAAGGAGGTTATGGGAGCTCAAGTGGAGCAGATGCTCAGCAACAGCAAATGATGGAGATGCTACAACAAGTTATGCAAACACAACAACAACAACAAGGTTGGCAACAAAATGTCGAGAGGCAATTAGGGCAATTGGCTAGTGGAATTAACCAAAATCAAGCTCAAGGATCAAGCCAACTCCCTTCCCAAACCGTTCCTAATCCCAAAGGGAATGTGAGTGCTATAACATTGAGGAGTGGGAAGGTTACAACATCACCGAAGAGTCCAAGAGCAGAATTTTCAGGGAACCGGACAGCTTCTCCAATTCCGGCCCAAAACCACACTGAAATGAGTTCAAATTCAGCTGATTCCGACCCTAGCCCGTTCCCAACTCAATCCTCAAGCAACCCTCCAAATTTGGTGGCAAACGGAGAAGAAATAGATGCCGAGACGCATGGGACAGCAGCTGCTACGCAGGGGACAGCACAGCAGAATTCAGCCTCTACTTCTTTACCTCCTGCCAAGGTTGATGAATTTAGGGTTCCTTTACCCTTTCCACAGCAGAGAACAAATGCCAAGAAGCAAGTAGAGGAAGAGAAAGCCAAGGAATTCAATGAGTTAGTGGAATTGTTTAGCAAGGTGGAGATCAATGTACCCTTGTTGACCATGATCAAGCAGATTCCCAAATATGCTAAGTTTTTGAAGGATCTTTGTGTACATAAAAAGAGACTCAAGGAAAATGAATTGGTCAGCTTTGGGAAGAACATCTCAGCACTTATCCACACTATCCCTCAGAAGTGCGAAGACCCAGGGGTATTCACCGTTTCTTGTGAGATAGGGAGCACCATTTTCCACGACGCCATGTTAGATCTAGGAGCTTCAATAAATGTGATGCCCAAGTCAGTTTTTCAGATGCTTGGCATAGGCCCTTTACAGTCCACTGGGGTGGTGATACAGCTAGCAGATAGGAGTCAGACCCACCCAGCAGGTATGATTGAAGATGTCTTGGTGAAGGTAAAGGAGCTTATATTTCCTGCTGATTTTTATATTTTGGATATGGAGGGAGATTACTTGGCACACCGTTCTCCACTGATCTTAGGCAGGCCTTTTCTGAAGACGGCCAGAACAAAGATTGATGTATATGCCGGGACACTTTCTATGGAGATAGGTGATACGGTGGTACAGTTCAGCCTTTTTGATACCATGAAGCATCCAAGAGAGGACCACTCTATCATGAGCATGGACATTCTAGAGGAGCTGGCGCAGACTGAGTTGGAGGCTGAGGGATTTCTAGATGATTTTGCTGGAGGAGCTACAGACTCAGAGGAGGCTGAGAGAGTACTGACTGCTGATACTGAGGATTTTTCAGAAGACATTTCAGACACACTTCCAGCTGGTGACATTTTTCTAGGTGTAGGGGATTGCACAGAGCCCCAAGGATCACCTATTTTTACTGATATTCAGAGTGTAGGGGATTGCACTAAGCCCCAGGGACCACTTATTTCTACTGAAGAGGACCAGAGTGAATTGAAGCCTTTGCCAGAACACTTGAAGTATGCTTATTTGGGAGAAGATCAGCAGCTACCTGTCATCATTGCCCAGAACTTAGAGCCAGAGCAAGAGGAAAAATTATTAGAAGTTCTGAGGAAGCACAGAAAAGCTATAGGGTGGACACTTGCTGATATTTCTGGGATCAGTCCTGCTATCTGCATGCATCGGATACACTTAGAAGAAAATGTGAAGCCCGTGAGACAACCACAGAGAAGACTCAACCCTTTGATTCTTGATGTAGTAAAGAAAGAGGTGACTAGACTTTTACAGGCAGGCATCATTTACCCTATTTCTGATAGCAGATGGGTGAGTCCTATTCATGTGGTTCCCAAGAAATCAGGAGTTACAGTGGTGGCAAATGAAGACAACGAGTTGGTGCCCACAAGAGTGAAGAATGCATGGAGAGTTTGTGTGGATTATCGGAAGCTGAACCAAGCTACGAGGAAGGATCACTTTCCCTTGCCCTTTATTGATCAGATGTTGGAGAGACTGGCGGGGAAGTCACACTATTGCTTTTTGGATGGATACACAGGGTATTTTCAGATTTGCATAGATCCGGAAGATCAAGAGAAGACCACCTTCACTTGCCCTTTCGGCACATTTGCCTACAGACGGATGCCATTCGGACTTTGCAACGCTCCAGGGACCTTCCAACGGTGTATGGTGAGTATTTTTGGTGAGCTATTAGAACACTGCATGGAAGTATTCATGGATGATTTCTCTGTTTTTGGTACATCCTTTGATTCATGCTTAGATAATTTATCTAGGGTTTTGCATAGATGCATCGAGACTGATCTAGTTCTTAATTTTGAGAAATGTCATTTTATGGTTGAGCATGGCATTGTTTTAGGTCACATAGTCTCTAGGAGAGGTATAGAGGTAGATCCTGCAAAGACAAGTGCTATATCTTCTTTATCTTACCCCGTATGCGTACGGGATGTTCGATCTTTTCTTGGACATGCAGGTTTCTACAGGAGATTTATTAGAGACTTCAGTAGAATTGCTCTCCCATTGTCTCGATTATTGCAAAAGGATGTGGATTTTTATTTTGATGCTAAATGCAAGGAGGCTTTTCAGAGGTTGAAGGAGGCTCTTATCACTGCACCTATCATCAGATCACCAGACTGGAGCCTACCTTTTGAGTTGATGTGTGATGCCTCGAACCATGCAGTAGGAGCAGCACTTGCACAGAGAGTAGACGGAGCACCATATGTTATTTCTTATGCATCAAAGACCTTGGATTCAGCCCAAGCAAATTACACCACCACAGAAAAGGAGCTTCTTTCCATTGTTTTTGCTTTAGATAAATTCAGATCTTATTTATTGTGTTCTCATGTTGTTGTGTTTTCTGATCATGCAGCATTGAAGTACCTCCTGAAGAAGCCAGATGCGAAGCCCAGGCTTATTAGATGGATGCTACTACTACAGGAGTTTGACTTGGAGATACGGGACAGGAGTGGCAAGGAGAATTTAGTAGCTGACCATTTGAGCAGACTGGAGGGAGATGGAGATCCCACGGCCATAGATGATGATTTCAGAGATGAGCAACTTTTACAGATGCATGGTTTGGTATTCCAAGAGCTATCATAAGTGACCACTTGTGGAAATTTTGGATCAAATCCAGATCTGAGTCTTCTGCAATTCTTCAAGTGGTGGGCATTTTGGACACAAAGGACTGAAAAAATTTTAGAATGCTCCCACCCTTCTTAATAATAGAGTACATGGTGATCCAAGGCTAATGTCTGCAAAATAATGAAAAACACATGAAGGCTCTTCTTAATAAGTACGGGGGTATTACATTAAGGTTTTCTACTGCTTATCACCCCCAAACAAATGGACAAGCCGAGGTGTCGAATAGAGAAGTCAAATCCATATTGGAAAAAACTGTGGGACCTCATAGGAAGGACTGGAGTAAAAGGCTTGAAGATGCTTTATGGGCATATCGCACCGCTTACAAGACACCCATTGGAATGTCACCTTATAGACTTGTGTATGGGAAATCATGCCACTTACCTGTAGAGATTGAGCATAAGGCGTACTGGGCAGTTAAAGCTTGCAATTTTGATGCTACTAAGGTGGGAGAAGAAAGGAAGTTGCAACTTCAAGAGCTTGAAGAAATCCGGTTGGAAGCATTTGAGAATTCAAGGATCTACAAGGAGAAGACTAAGAAAGTTCATGACAAGCACATTGTGGACAAAGAATTTCAAATTGGTGACAAAGTGCTATTATACAAGTCAAGATTGAAATTGATAAGAGGTAAGTTGAGATCAAGGTGGGAAGGTCCATTCATTATAACTAATATTTTTCCCTATGGAGTTTTTGAAATTAGGGACGAAGCTAATGGATTGGTGTGGAAAGTTAATGGCCACCGGCTCAAGAGGTATCTTGAAGAACTAAAGGAGCTAGAGGTGGAGGATGTGTACATAGAGGACGCTATCTACCCAACGTGAAAGGGGAGTTCACTAAATCTTGCATTCATTTTTTTCTTTGTATATACCATTTCCTTTCTTTTTGCAAGAAAAACTTCAAGCTTGCGTGAGCAAGAAATTTTCTCAAGTAGGGACTTTAAAGTGTAAATAAAATTCTTCATTGCAAATACCATATCTTTTCTCTTAGCGCATTTTCATGGTTCTAGAAATAAATTCTTTCTCTTTTGAAGTAGGTAGTTAACAATAAATGCTTAAAACACATTACATGAATAAAATCATTGTAATTACCATGTATTTCAATTTAGCACTTTTTATTGCATGATTAGGAATAAATGTATCCCTTAGGTTTTCTCCATAGCATTTTAGAGTCTTTTGGAAAATAAATCAAATTTGGTTGTCAAAACTTAGGATTTAAGTTGATGGATGAAATCTTGGATGCTTGAGTACGATTTTGCTTTGGATTCTTAATTGAGAATTTGAGATGAATGGTTTTTACCTAGTGAGATTAGCCTTATTTGTGACACACATGTTATTGAACTCTAGAACTTGCTTAGGTTCTTTTAAAACCATATTTCGTTGATTGGATCACATTTATGAAGACTAATCCTATTGTGTCTATTTTTCCATGATCATGTTTGATACATTCTCTTCTTGAATTGTCTCTCCTTGTTCCTAATTCTAACCCCAATAATTTTCCTATGGATTTGTTTGCTTGGGATGTTTCATGATGCTATTTTGCCCGAGACGGACAAAGATTTAAGTGTGGGGGAGCGATTAGTGATTTGGGAAGAAATTTTTGTCAAGAATGCACTTCATCTCGAAAAAAAATTTTGCCAAGAAAAAATTTTGCCAAGTGAAAACAAGCTGAAGAAATTCGAATGGAAGGCTGTAAAAACTGCATTTGAAGCTTGAAACAAAACTATTCAGAGGATGAATTGCAGTTGGAAAAATGCAATGAAGTTTAAAGAGAAAGTAAAAGCTGTAAAATCTGAAGCATTAAGCCATATTCTGAGCTGAGCAAAAAAAAACTACAAATCTGGAAACAAACTGTACCGAAGCCAAAGAGAAGTTTAAATGTTGTACAAAAGCTGAGTGAAAGATTGAGAACTTGCTGAAACTGAACAGAACAGCAATTGTTGCTGCAGAATACCACCTTTGAGAGCCTTTGAAATGAGAAAACTGAAAAGGGAGAAGCTGAAATGAAGCTGAAGCAAATCTGAAATTAAGGAAAGAACAAGCCAAATGAGTGCCAAAGTCTGAAAATGGCACGCAAGTTGCATTGGATTTGTTGCTGCCAAGTGCTGGAATCTTAACTCTAGTTGAAGATATCTGAAAAAGGCTGAAAGAAGCTGAGTTATAAGCTGAGAAAAAAATTTGAGTTGAAGCAAGGGAGAATTGTAACCTGCCGAGCATGACTTGAAGCTGTGCTGAATTCCTTGCAAGGAGATTGTATCAATTTTGGGCTGAAAAGTAAGAAGTGAAGCACACGAATGAAGTAAAGGAAAGGAAATGCAAGAGCTGAACGGCAGTCCATTTGTAGCTGCCAAGTGCTCCATCTGGGAGCTACTGAGTGATACAAGCAAGGTTCGTATGCGAGCTGAATTGAAGAATGGAGATGAAGCTGAGTGGAGACTGATCGGAAGCTGAAAAAGAAATGGCAGCTAGAAGTTTCGAAGAAGAAAAGAAAAGGGAGATGTTGTGCAGGAAATCTGTGCCACTGCAGGAAATTTGTGAATTGCTGAGATTGGAATCCAATCTACTGACCAGAAATAGAATTTGAATAGATTAAAGAAATCTGAGTTGCCATTGTTGCTGCCGAATGTTGGAGGATGAGCTGCAAGTGTAATTTCAGAAATTTTTGAGAAAAGCTGTGAGTTCTGAATTCATTAAAGGATTGTTTGTGAATTTGAATGGGAAAAAGCAGCAATACATCATTGCTCTTAGACAGAACTTGCAGCTGGACAAATCTGAGTTTAGGAGAATCTGAGCAGGAATTTTCAGGTCAGAAACAGGATTCAAAGGGCCGCACACAAGCTGAACACAAAGAAAAGAATTTTCAGAAGGTTGCATGCCATTAAAGCAATCTCGGCACAAAAGTGTATCAACTTTAGCTGAATTGGATTCTCTAGGAGCTGTGAATCAAGGAATGAAGCACACAAGGGTATCACAAGGTATTGAGAGCAATTACTGCTGGTCAAAACAGTTTGAAAAAGAAAAAAAAAAAGAACAAAGGAGAAACAAAGTGGCACAACAAGTGAATTTTGGCACCATGAAATCAAGTGAAAATTCTCTCATCCAAGTCCACGCTTATTCTCAGTTCTCTTCTGACCTTGCTAGAAGATAAAAGAAGAAGAGAAAAATCAGAAAAGAGAATGAAGAAAGGAATTTGGCACGCAAGGTAGACAATTGGCACAAAGGGACTAGTGAGGGATTTTTGTTGAATTTTGGAAGTGCAAGGCAAGAGTTTTCTTCACAACACTATTGGAGATCATTAGGGGACTGCATGGAGAGCAAAGAGCATCAAAAATATCCCCAAGCAACCAAGTCTTCCACTTTATCAATTTTTCCTTTCCCTTGACTTATATTTCACATCTTACCAATTACTTGCTTTTTACTTGTTTTTGTATATGTTGATCCCAATCATGATAAATGGTAGAGAGTAGATAATAAGCAAGCCTATGGTAGTGCAAGAAGCATGTGTGTTTGAGTGAGCTCCACTTCCATTAGCAACTTAGAATTTAAGGAGAGAGCCACCACTATTTTCCTGGAAAGGCTAGAGATTTAAATTCATCTCAATGACTCATGATAGATGAAAAGGCCAAGTTGTTGATTTAAGGACAAGATAGTAATCCATAGAGCTTAGATTTATGAGAATTGGCAACCTTAGGTAATTTCTTTTCATTTGTTTCTAATTATGCTTAAGAAAATCTAGGGGATACATCTTTACTGTTTTCGCGAGACGCTCAAGCTTAAGTGTGGGGGAGTTGATAGATTCCATTTTATTGATCATTTGAGTTGCTTAAATCCCTATTTGATCTGTGTTTTTATTGCCAAAATTGTGAAATTGCCTAGGTTTTAGAACTTATTCATATTTTTGGACTTAAATGCAAAATTACACATATTTGAGTTAATTGGCCACTAAATTCTTGATTTATTTTTGTAGGCATGAAAGGTTCCTGGACCTAGAGCATATTGGGTCAAACTCGAGTCGGAAGTGACCCGGATCAGATTATCAAGATCACGATTAAATCTGGGCCGTTCGATTCGAAAGCGGCTAGATCTGAGCCATCCGGGATGATCTGAAGCCATCCGAGCTAGGGCTAGGGTTGATTAAGCACCCTGATCAAGATCTGAAGGTTTCACCACAATCAGAGCTCAATCAACCGTTGGATCAAGCTTGGAGGGCTCTAGAGCGTCCAATCACAGATAGAGTTGATCTGGACCGTCCGTTGCATATCTGGAGGATCCGAGCTACCACGAGCTAGATCCTGACCTCAGATCACCATCATCAAAGTTTGGCTCAAATCAGATGAAAATCAGCCGTTGGATTGAAGCAAATCAATCTGGACCGTCCATGCATTAATACTTAAGGAAAATTTCGGCTGCAGCTTCCCTATCGCGTCTTCGCCGCTACAGTGTCTTCCCTGCCGAGTGTTCATCGTGTTCTTGCGTTTTTCTTCCCATCCGAAGGCGTGATCCCTCGACTCTTGATTCAGAGCTAGTGCTAGGTCGTCGAGGAAGCCATCAGTGAAGTTTCTGGATCAGATTTGCTCAATTCGCAGAACTGTTGAGAGGTTTCCGCGGTTCTGCTACTTGGTGTCTTTTGATCGGCTGTGATCGATTTCCTTCCAACTGAGCTATCTAGAGGGGTTCCTTAGAGAGTTCAGATCATCATCATCTCATCCCCACACACAAACACAGCCGAAATGAAGATTCCTAGGGGAAAATTCAGAAATGAAGCAATCTGAACTTGACTCAATCGCAGATGGCATTTTCTCCACGATTTGCTGAGTTTGCGGGTCCGATTCTCTCCCTTGCTTGACAACCAAGGAGTACCTGAGCTGAAGAAGGAATCGAGGAGTAGATTTATTGTTTTAATCTCTGTTCTTAGCTGTAGTTTTTGGTGTTCTGTCATTTACTGCATTGTCTGTTCTGAAAATCCATTGTAGTACTGAGTTTTTCGAACTTTAAGCTCTTAGCTGTAAGATTAGTTTCAATTTTGCAAGTAGAGTAATCGAGACACTTGTTTAGTGATTGATAGAGTTAAATTTCAGTTTGCTTTAGTTTTTATGCTTGCGTGCCAATTGGGATTGCTGCGTGCCAAGTTGTTGGCTGTGTTTCCATTTTCTTTCCAGCTTTCTTTCATTAGTTCTGTTAAGAAATTTGCTAGCTAAGTTTCTGGTACATAGATTAGTTGCTTAAATTCATTTTGCACTAGCTAATTCAGCCTTTAATTCTTTTGCGAAAACAAGATTAGTAGCTAATCTTTCAATTTTGGAAATCTGAAATTTCAGCCATATCATTTCTGAATTTGCTTTTGTTTCTCCAATTTTGATTTCAGTTTCAACTCCTCTACATTGATCTTGCTTAGTTATTTCCTAAAACCCCTGTTTTCCAATCACTTTTACAACTTGAGCTGCAATGGACTGATATCTTAAGTTTAGAGTTAGTTTCTTTGGCACAAGGAGACTTCAATTGCGTGCCAATCGAATTGATTCTTTTTGCATCTGAATTTGACTCGTTTTTGTGGTATGTGAGTGTGTTCGGAATCAATAAGATTGAATTTAGCTAATTCTGAATTTTGTAGGCAGAGATTGACTTCCAAAAATGTTGCATGCTAAGTTGATACTTGTTGCTTGAGAAAATTTCGAATTTCTTCTTGCATTGATTTGTCTTAGCTTGTTCAATTCCAAAATTTGCCATATCTGTCTCTACATTTCAGAGTATTGTTTGTTTGCAATTCGAATTTCGGTTTAGTTTTCAAATTAGGTTAAGTTCCTTGCTTGATTAGATTTCCTTCTTGATTGAGCTATTACTTGCCATCTACCCCTTAATTCATCTGTATAGTTTCCCTTTCTTTTCTCGTTTTCCCAATTCTTATTGAAACCCCAAAACCAAAATCCATTTATTTGTTTGAAACCCAAAAACGACACATAACTACAAGTTTGAGTCAAGCACGTCAACTAGCCCCGAGAAAAATACGACCTGTGGCACCCTTTGCTACATTCTTATACATTTTGATTGTAAAAGGGTTTCCAGCTTTCATTTATAAATTCTAAATTTGAAGCCCACATTCGTGACACATAGTTTGGGCTCGTTCACTACTCCCAGCCGAGCATCCGACGCCTTGGCCAGGTCTACACATTTTGGGCATTCTCGACACCATAAGATGGTAGGAGCTCGGGCTGCTCCCGGTCGGGCATCCTCGACGCCTCGGCCAAGTCTACACATCTTAGGCATCCTCGGTACCATAAGATGGTAGAAACTCTAGTTGCTCTCGACCGGGCATCCTCGGCGCCTCGGCCAGGTCTACATATCTTGGGCATTCTCGGCACTACAAGATGGTAGGAACTCGGGTTGCTCCTGGTTGGGCATCCTTGGTGCCTCGCCCAAGTCTATACATCTTGGGCATCCTCGGCACCACAAGATCTTAGGAGATCGGGCTGCTCCAGGCCGGGCATCCTCGGCGCCTCAGCCATGTATATACATCTTGGGCATCCTCGGTACTATAAGATAATAGGAACTAGGACTTTACACCTCATTTGTCTTTGATGCGATATTTCTCCTATTCCTTTAATTGACCAAACTCAAGAGAATACAAATATGATTACAAGCACACGTACTACACGACTGGCTTACTAGGTGCGATAAGGTTGGAGGTGACTCGCATTCTATGGTCTCTCTAGTATTTTGCCATGGCATCTTGCAAATAATAGTTGCCACCCGCGAGTTTTTCGATGATCGTGTAAGGTCCACTCCATTGAGGTTCAAGCTTCCCAACATCGCCGACCGACTTGATCCTTTTCCACACCCGGTGTCCGACCTGGAAAGTCCGGGGAATCACTTGGCGATTGTAGACTTCTCGCATGCATTGGTGGTATGCAGCTAGTCGAGTGGCCGCTTTGTCATGCACTTCCATCACCAAGTCTAGACTGAATAGTCACTCCTGGTTGTTATTCTCCTTGTTGTAGAGTTGTTGCCAAGTTGACTCGTCGCCTACCTCAACAGGGATTACCGCCTCCGCGCCATAGACTAGATTAAAAAGACTCCGTCCAGTCCCCTCTTTGGGAGTAGTACGATACGACCATAGGACACTCGGGAGTTCTTCGACCCAACTGCCCCCGAAATGGTCTAACTTTATCTTGAGCCCCCTGATTATTTCCCGGTTGGCGACTTCGGCCTGGACGTTACTTTGCGGATAAGCGACTGAGGTGAAGGCCTAGCGAATACCTAGCCCTTCACATCACTCCCTGAGCTTGCGACCTACGAATTGTCTACCATTATTCAACTCCAATTTATGAGGAATTCCGTATTGGTGCAATCGACCCAAGTTTGATCGGGTAGATTATGAGTTTTGATGTGTGTGTCAATATGATTAAGTTAGGTTTTTATATTGATTTGATGTGTGTGTTTAAGTCTTGCAGGAATTAGTGAACCACACATAAGGAATAACGGAGTGAAGCATCCGAGGGACGAGGGATGAGTGCCGAAGGAAAAGGACTTCAAAGGGCGAGCCAAGGAAGTAGACTTCAAAGGCATACGCGAAGGATGACATGGAGACAAACCATGTGCTTATGTGCGCATCCGAGGGATGAGAGTCGAAGGAAGAGAACTTCAAGGGGCAAGCCAAGGAATTGGACTTCAAGGCATACGCGAAGGGTGAACTCCAGAGAGGTTGAGAGTGAATTAGTAAGTAGGGCAGTCAACTGACAAGGGAATCAGTCGACTGACACTACTGAGAGCGCACTATAGCAGTCGACTGCTATGATAACCAGTCGACTGCTATGATAACCAGTCGACTGATCTTTCTATAAGATCGAACACCCGGAAGCAGTCGACTGGTCCCCAGAGTAGTCGACTGGTCTGTTCAAAATCCAGCCGTTGGCTGGACACTAGTCGATTGGCCTTGGGGGTAGTTGATTGGTGTTGGGGTTGAGCTGTTTGGTTAATAGCTCTCTCCACTATTTAAAGAGGAGCTTGAGACTTGAGATATGTTAGCAATTCATTGTGAAATCTTTACTCAAGTGCTCAAGCTCCAAGTGTTCCTCTTTCTCCTAATCCCTAGCTCACATCTTGTAAGGAGGA
The DNA here is from genome assembly GCA_024364735.1 of Boesenbergia rotunda. Classification (NCBI taxonomy): domain Eukaryota; kingdom Viridiplantae; phylum Streptophyta; class Magnoliopsida; order Zingiberales; family Zingiberaceae; genus Boesenbergia; species Boesenbergia rotunda. Next base: position 30,188 of record JAGFNQ010000268.1, on the reverse strand, counting down.
AGAAACTTTGTGAGAGGTTGTTCTCCATCGAGAAGGAGAAACCATTAGCCGGAGATTGCCGGGACGTGATCCATCGAAGGATCAAGCGTTTGTCCACCTCAAGGATACGCCGTTGAGCAGGAGCAAGCAATCTCCGAACCACGTAAATGGTAACGAGTTAGCATTGTTCTAATTGTGAGTTTAAGTTTTAGCTTGTGCTAACGATTGTAGGAAGAATGTGAATTCGGGTGACCAAGCTATTCTCCCCCTCTAACCGTGCCATCGATATCAACATTCCGTACCTGCAGACTATATCCTTTCACAAGACATTCATCACGGCGGCCTCCGTAATTTGGGCAAGCAGCTCGGCCTCCACCTATTTGGAGAAGTAATCCACTAGTACCAACATAAAATTTTTCTGATGTGGTCCTGTCGGGAAAGGACCTATTATGTCCATTCTCCACTGATCAAAGGGATAAGAGACAGTAGAGGCTCGCAATAGCTTAGTTGGGCGATGAGCAATATGCTGATGCTTTTGGCAAGCTTCACATTCAGCGATGAACTTGTTAGCATCTTCTTGTAACGTGGGCAAAAAAACTCGGTCAGAATAATTTTCCTGGTCATTGACCGTCTACCAATGTGATTTCCACATATACCTTCATGAACTTCTTGAATGATATACTTAATTTCTCTGGGACCGATACATTAGAGCAATGGTCGGACGAACACTCTTTTATAAAGTTGCTCTCCGACCAGTGTGAACCCAAAGGCCCTACAATGAAAAAGTTGGACCTGTTCATCGCTTGCTGATACTGTTCCATTGCGTAATTGTTGGGCCACACAATTGAATCGTTAGATGTAATCTTTTAATGATTCTTTACTTTTCTTCTTTAGGGCAAAAAGATTCGGTGCCGTCTTCTGATATCGCTGGCTGTTGGTAAAGTGATGTAGGAAAATAGTTTTAAACTTCAGAAAGGAGTTTATAGAATCATGTGACAACCTCTGAAATCATCTCTGTGTTGCCCCTAACAACGTGTTCAAAAACACTCAGTATTTCACACTATTTGTATATTGGTGCAATAGGGTCGCGTTTTCGAACTTACAAATGTAGTCTTTGGGATCCATTTTTCCATCATAATTAGCAATTTTCAGACCACGAAATTGCTTGGGTATGAGATCATCTACGATGTCCCGAGCAAAAGGCAAAGTTATGTACTTGGGAGAACCTTTGTAGGCTCGCTCTTCCCTTGTCCTTCTTCGCGCTGCAAAACACTGGAGGTAGCAGAATGTACTTTCTCTATCTCTCTCACAGAGTCTTGTCGGTGTCCTGGGGCCACATTTACAGGCACCCTTGGCGGCGAGATGGATCTTCGGGTTCGAGCGTACTAGGCGGACACCCTTGGGGTGTCAGCCTGCATTGGCACTGCTTGCTGAGATGCGACTTGCTCAATTTGGTGTTGCTCCAGCGCTCCTCGAACGACATTGGCGATTAAGCGGTCCAATTCCTCCCATGTCAAAATGATTGGCTGCCCTTCCGGTTTCGCCATCACAGTGTTTCTTCTGGTGATTAGTCTAAGATTCCTACAGACGACGCCAAATTTGTTCCGGAAACGAACGACGGCGATGACAAGTCACCACAACACAACCTAGAGTGACGACGAGAGAGGACGCCTGCGCCTACGAGATTAACACGAGTAATAAGGGGATACACCGGAAGGAGTTCCGGCGAAGTCCTCTTCGACGCTCAAGTCAGAAATTCTTCTAGTGGGGAGAAGGAGTGAGGAGAATAAGAGTATCAGAGTTTTACAGGGGGGAGAGAGAGAGAGAGAGAATTTACCTGGGTGCCGAAGCACCTTATTCGAGCACCTCCACGTCCCCGTAACCGCCTCCCTCACTCTCACGTTTAATAGTTTGTGGTTGTTCGATAGCTATCGTCCTCTGAGGGATGCCGGTAACGACCACCACAAAAATTAAATCTATTATTATCATGCGTTATAGGTCATAACTACCTGCCGACTTTTCCTATTCTGGAGAGGAGGTGCTTGAAACTGTCTCCATTATCATAGCCAATGGTAAGCCTCTCCTAATCTATTTCTTCCTTCCCGAGATGCTCTTTGGGCTACACTCTCCCGAGCTGGTCTCGAGGACTCTCCTTCCCGGACTGATCTCGGGGGCTCTCTTTCCTGAACTGGTCTCGAGTATTCTAGCATGGTCAATTATACCATGCAACTCTCTCATGCCACATATTTATCTTGGGCTACTTATCCCCAATCAAAATCTATTTAAAGTTTCAGGTGAAAAAAAACTTTAGATCTTCAACATTGTTTTAAATAAATTTTTCGTACTTATTTTTCATTCCAACTGAGATGACAAATAAATTAAAATATTATTTTTTTAAAAAAAATCAATTTTTATATAAAATTGAATTTTCTACTTTTTGAGAAATAAAATTTATACTTAAATTTTCATATTTAATTTTTTTAATAATTTTTTTCAAGGAGATATATATAATTTACTTAGTCGAAAATAAATATATTTAAAATTATTTAAAAATAAGGAAAGTTAAATGATTTCAAAATTATTTAAAAATAAAGAAATATTAAAATATGTCTAATTAATCAAATAAAAAATAAAGAGAACAATCTTATGAAAAAATAAAATAAAATAAAATTGAGGAAATAAGAACAATGAAATAAGATAATGTATCAGTAAGCAAATAATATAGAACACATGTATAAAATATCAAAATTCAATATGATCCTTAAAAAATGAAAATTGTAGCAATGCCAAACCAACAATTTTCATTTATCAAAAACTAATAAGCATTTGTCAACACAAAACAAAATAATTATATTTTTCATCGCCTAAACCAGAATAGTTAAAAATGTTAGAATTAAGATAAAGTAGAAATCGAAAAATTTATGACGATAAATACATCTAAATGGAAACTAAATTTAATGTCTATTAAGGAAGTGATATGTTTAGAGTATCTAACTCGCTATTGTTAGAAAATAATAAAATCTCCATTTCAATCAAACATAATACAGATGATACATCAACATTTGAACTTAATCAAACAAAGAGCACAGTAATACTAATCGGATCATCGTGATAATGTTAGTGTTGATGCAGTTTGTACTTATAATTAAACTTAGATTTTGATGTATGTCACATGAATAAAATTAGATATTTTATGTTTCTAACCTTTTTATCAAGTGCACATAATTGAAAAGCTTAGGACCTGATACCAAGCTGAACCCGGGTAGGTTGATACTTAGCAGAAAGTCTAGTTACGTCTGTAGGGCCTGACAACTGATTGAAGCCCAAGTAGGTCGATACCTAGCATGAAATCCAGCTGAGTTCGCGGAACCTTAATGCTTACTAAAGTCCAGATGGGACATCTAACAAGAAGACCTGGTGGGTTAATGGAGTCATGTAGAAGCTGTAAATGGTAAGTAAGATAAGTCACTGGAGAAGAGATCCAGTGAGGAAGAGTCCTCGGTGGGACTTTAGGTGCAGTACCGTTTAGAGCCATTTCGGAGATTTAAACTAAGACATTAACTAGATCTTGGTCTTAGGAAGATAGGATCTAATTAATAATCATATCATGTTTATCCTATTTATAAGTGTGCTAACTCTATTTTGCAGGGTATACTTTATTTTTGGCTAACATTTTTTGCAGGGTTGAAACTGCAAAATCTACCTCGTATGAATAGTCCCAGAGGAGTCTCCAAGCTGACTGGAGGCGCCTTATTTGGGATAGAGGCGCTTTGGATGAGCTGAAGGCGTGTCTAAGCAGAAGGGTCAAAGATAAGTTTTCAACCATTGGAAGGCGCCTCAGATGGAATCTGATGCACCTCAGTTCGGACATAAAGCGCCTCAGGTGGGATTGAAGGCACCCTCAGACTGATAAGCTATGACGACTTCGTGCAGATCATATTTCCAAATTGAAGGCACCTCTGTTGAGAAGTAAGGCGCTCTCAATGCTCTTTATAAAGAGGCTTTGACCAAGGATTCAAGGATAACTTCTATACTGGTCATTCTGCTTCCCTGTCTTCACGCTGCCGCTGTCTATTGCTTGACAACGCTCGTCCGTTGCCGGAAGATCGACTCCAACATACGAGCATATTCGGATATCTACAATTGTGTTGGTAATGAATTTTGCATTTTTGTACTCATTTCATACATCCGCTAAATGACAGTGTAGGGTGTTACACTGTTCCTAATTCTTTATATTTGACTACTCTACCAAGAGTTTATCGGTAGAGAGATTAGTGGATAACTCGTTGAAAAGGTCTAACGGACTTGGGTCTTGGAGTAGGAGTCGTCGAAGCAGGATTCCAAATTAAGTAAATTGATTGTGTTTGATTTGTGTTCTTTCGCTTACCTTTTTCGCACGTCGCTTAGTTTTTCATTGCACACTCGATTTCTTAATACAAAATTGTCAATATATTTTAAAAGACATGAATTTCACCGCCACTCCCTCTCATGTACATCGATCATATAGTTAGGTGTCGTTTCTTTTCTCCAATCTCAACGAGCAAGAGAAGTACAACAAGGAGTTAGAAAAGGCAAAGAGGGGGAACTTGAAAAAACATAGCAATTTTGGTTTACATTATTTGGATAAAAATATCTAATTCATGTTTTTACCCATCAAAAGCAAATGTTGCCAATGAAAAAGAAATGTAACTAAGAAAAGACTATAGGTGAAAGATATTGAAAAGTAATAGAATAGATCTTATAAAATAATATATATAATTAAAAATAAATTTAAAATATTAAAAAGAGATCAAGACCTTTGCAAAATCCAAAGCTTTCATTAGAGAATAAAATCATACAAACCTTTTATTACTTATGCCTTATTTTTTCCATTCTTTTTTTAAAAAATATACACAAAAATATATTTAATATATTAAAAATAATAAGCCCTTATAAAATTAGGGTCCTAAGTATAGACCTATGTCTAAAGTCGACCCTGACGTAGATCGTTCTTGCTTATGATGTAAACATAATATTTAAGCGTAGTTGTGGGTTGGGAGAAATTTGGTTTGAGATTGCTTTGGGTTATTTAGGGGGGTTCTATTTAATCAATATATCGCGAAATGTATTATGAGCTAACTTACTATGTGATCCCGGCCTTGCTTACGGGTAGTTCGGCCCGCTCAGCCAGCCAGCCTAGCGCAAGAAAGTCCAGCAGAAGGGCCGACGAAGAACTTGCCCGGGGAGGCCTTGAGCCAGGAAACCCTCGCCGCGCTAGCCGACCGACCCCGGGCAGGGTCAGTTGGGTCGATCCCGAGCGTCTCCTAGCTCAGTCACCTAAACCCACACCCCGATCCGAATCTGGGTCGGGCAATCCAGTCGAACGTGAGACGACCCACGCTCCCTCAGCATCCCATGGATCTGACAACCCACAGAGCCAAGACAAAGCCAGACAGACATAGCCCAACAGACCCCGACTCAGGGCGTACCCCACGCCTCAATTGTCCAAGTCGGACGCGTGGCGGCCCACGCTCCCTGGCCATTACCCGACCCGGTCCTCGGCACTCGGACCCGCCGGTCGGCGCTCGGGCTACGGACTAGATCGTCCCTACGCCGCCCTATGTCATTACATCCGGGGTACGATCTTGATGTCGGGGTACTATGCACCTTACCCATTTATGGCACACCTTGCGGTCATCCCGCCGCTCCAGTACCGTCGTACTACCCAACTACCTCACGCCATGCCGCGGGACTTCCAGGTGCTCTCATACGAGCAGACAGATGCTATACCCCTGTCTCGTCGACACGGGCAGGGGTTGTCAACTCCCCCGGCTATATAAGCCCTCCACTCCTCATTCCGCAGGTATGCGCGCGAGCTCTCCCTTCTACTGCATTTCCATTTGCTCCACTATATTTCCTGCGGATACTGACTTAACCGTCGAAGTGCCTTGCCGAGGAAACTCCCCGGCGGGTTTGCTAACGGTCACTGTCTTGCAGGCCGAAGCCAGGTCAGAGCCCGGGCAACGCCACCTCAACCGCTCGTGTCACTCGGTAGATCATCCAACCTTTGAGATTTCTACCTCGCTTCGTGACAGGATCACTATGAAAATCAATTCATTTACACCCTGTTTGGAAACCTTTTAAGTAAGGAATTGAATTCCAATTCTTATGTTTGGAATGAATTGTAAAAACAGAATTGAATTGAATTCAATTGTTATACTTTTACGATTTTATCCTGCGAGAATGGAGGCGGAGCAACTTTGATTTGTTTTGTGAGGGGGCGATTTGGTAATTTAATTTGTTCAAGTGAATTCCTTTCACAAATCAGAGGTGTTTAGGTGTGATTTATTTTGAGGGGTTTGAAAGGAATTGAAATTCAATTCCTTTTTAAAAATTACTATTAATTTCTTCCTTTTCAAACAGGGTGTTGGGGGATTGCCCTTGCTCCTTTAATAATTCAAAGAATGTTTTCTTCAAACGGCTTCTTAAATTATAGCTAAACTGATTAAGGAAAAAGAAGGGGAAAAAAAACTACTGAGTATTGGCCTCCTTAAAAGCTTACCAAGGCCATGATGATCAATCAAATTCCAACTGCCCAATTAAAAAAAACTAGTAATTAAAAAAATCAACTAAAATACTTGATACTCTTCGATCGCAAATTCAAGGCGACGATTGCGAGGATTGCCAATGTGAAAACCTTCAAGTTTCGTTTCGAATGCGATCGCATCTGCTGTTTCAAGGATAGCGTGGATATTAAAGATGTTGTATAAGGGAAACAATTGTAATAATTTTCTTTGTCGCTGTTACAACATACCGCTGCTGAGGAGATGATGAAGTATCCAGAGGATCCGCCGTCGGGCGCCGATGTCGAACCATCGCCGGGACCTCCGCCGGAGGAGGTGTCGTTTTGCGGCGGCACCGTGATGTCGAGATGGTAGGCGGGGGTGCCGTCGGCCTTGAACAGACCGTAGTTCCGCTCCGAGGTCGGCCCTGGCTTCTTGCCCTCGTTGAAGAGCGCGAAGATGTAGGCCCGGAGCGGCATCCCCGGCATCAGCGGCGTTCCCTTGTTCGCCGCCACCAGCTTCATCAGGTTAGAGTTATACTTTCCTGCGTTCTCCGGCGTTGCCCCAATCTCATTGGGATCGCCAGCGGACGGCCAGCCTGTTTCTGAAACCCACACCATCACTCGCTTCGCACCGTCGCCCCCGGCCGCTGCGATCGCGTGGTATACGGCGTCGATTTGGGCGTAAAGTAAATTGGTGTAGCAAAGGCCAGATCCGGGGTCGGCGACGCTGGCGGCGCCTGGATCGAGGCGGGCGTACCCTAGCGCCACTTGGGAGCTTTCCTGCTCGTAGGCGAAGTACGGATAGGCGTTGACGAAGAACGGGGAGCCGGTGCGGGCGTGGAACGCGATGAGCGGGCAGATGAAGGGGAGGAGCTCGCGCCGAAACACGGTGGCCGATGGCGGATAAGAAGGGACGGCGAGGACCGCGAGGGAGTGGGAAGTGGTGACGGCGACGGTGCCGTCGAGGCGAAGGGACGCAAGGGCCGAGTGGATGTTCTCCATGGCAGGGACGAGGCAGCGGGCAAATGCGTAGCCGGTGTCATTGGCGTTGGTGAGAACCTCGTTGCCAACAATCACGGCGGCGATCTTGGTGGCCGGGAGGTAGGCCTGGACGTCATCCCGCACCCACGCAAGCGCCTCGTTTGGATCGGCCGCCATCGAGGCGAGGCATTGGTCGGGGAGGCCGATGACGACCTCGATCCCGGTGTTAGCGAAGGCGTGGAGGACGCGGGAGTCCGCGTCGTAGATGCGGACGCGGCCGACGCCTATGGAAGCAACAATGCCGGGGACGGCCTCGGGAGGAGGGATATTGTCGGCGACGCGGCCATAGTTAACACCCACCAGTGAAGCAGAGGTGGCGGCGAGCCCAGCGACGGCAAGGAACAGGGCAAGCAGAGAGGGGGCAGCCAATGCCATAGCTAATAGCAGAACTCACAGGTACTAAATTCTGAGCTTTCACTCCTTCAATATCTCAATTCCATCTTCTCTCAATCACTAGAAGGGCAAGGAATTGTAATGCCGATTTGATGGAACTCGAAAGAAGAGAACAAACGAGTTAGGGAACATGCTTTGTGCATTTGCTCTGGGTGGGAGAAGAGGCAGTCTTGGAAGCTTAAGACTTTTTCTATGGCAATGTGACAAGAGTTGAGGACACCATTCATTCAATTCATGCTTCAATATGCCCAAAAGTTTATTTGAGAATGATGAGATCGTTAGTCTTAATGTGTCCTCTCACAGAGTTGATCTTGGGAAAGTCCATTAAAATTTTTTAACCTACTTTCTGGTGCAAGCCCATGTGGGCGGCACACCGGCAGTTTCCATTTCCCTTCGAAGCTTGTGCTTTTGCTCCTTGACTTTAGACCTGGGTTTAAAGATTTAGGCATCCCATGCCCTTAGAAAAGTTGGGTGGGTGCTTTGGTGAATCAGTGAACTCACGCTTGGGCTTAGGAATCAGCATAACCAAAGCTAATAAAAGTCAACTTTATGACTTGCCTCAGAAGTGGTTGTGTTTTGGGAGCCATTAGAGGACATCAAAAGAGTACATGATAATGGTTGAAAAGCATGATGATGGGGTTGGGTGGTCTGTGCCCGACACAAGGGATGAAGAAGTTAACGACACGATATGACCTTCCCTCCCGAGCCCCCGGGACCCCTTTCAGTAGCGCGCTCGGGAAGGCCAGTCCGAGGGTCCTTCGCGTGAGCCCCCTGGCAAGCCGGGCCCCGAAGAGTAATTCGGGAGATAGTGTCCCCCGAGCTCCCCTCGGGAAGCAGGTTCCTAGCAACGTCCAACCTCGGACACTGATTTGGAAAGAGTCTACACACACCCCACAAAAATGGCTCCACGGAGGAAAGGATGGTAACGGTGCTGACGGTTTCAAGGGATATCCCCTCATCGCCGAAATCAGGGGGCGTGGCTCAAATATTGGAGTTGTGGCACCGAGAAAAGGGGGCACGACTAGTCTTTCGACGTGAGGATAAAAGGTAGTTCCACTCCTCCGGTAAGGAGGGGGGGGGGGGTTACGAACTCTCGTCTTTGCATACTATCTTTTCTTTTTCACTGCCGATCGGACAACCTACTAACTTGAGCGTCGGAGTGGACTCCGCCGGACCTCTACCGGCGTGCCCCCCTAACGCTTGTGTTATTTTCGCAGGACCCCCCAAGTTCCTTAGCGACGTAGTCATCCCCGCCGGGGCTAAGCCTCAGTGACTGGCCATCGCCGACGACTCCTTCTGGAACAAATTTGGCGCCATCTGTGGGAAGTGACAAAGCACCTGAAGGAGCACCGATGGCGGAAGCGGAGGATCTTGCTCATCCGCGGGAAGATGAAGGGCCCAAGCAAGAGCGACGAGAAGTCGAGAGTGAAGAGGTGCAGATAGATCTCCATGACGGAGGGGGAAATACGCGCATCGCTCTCGACCTCGCCCCAGAATAACGAAAGCGCCTCGTCGAATGCCTGCGGAACCACAGAGATGTGTTTGCTTGGGCCGCTGAAGAAATCAAGGGGATCCCCCCAGCTCTGGCTATGCACCACCTACATGTGGCGCCGGAGGCCCGTCCCGTGAAGCAGAAGAGGAGACACTTCTCCCCTGAGCAAGATAAAACTATTTGGGATGAGGTTCATAAGCTATTGAAAGCTGGACACACCAGGGAAGTCCGGTTCCCAGCTTGGCTGGCCAACGTGATTCTTGTTCCCAAGCCTAGGGCAAATGACGAGTCTACATCGACTTTAGGGACCTAAACAAAGCCTGCCCGAAGGACTGCTACCCCCTGCCCAGGATAGATCGGCTGGTGGACTCAACAGCCTGCTGTGAGTTCATTTCCATGTTAGACGCCTACCAGGGTTATCACCAAGTCCCCCTCGCCCTTGAAGACTAGGAGAAGGTCAGTTTTGTGACGGCTGACGGCACGAACTGCTACAACGTTATGCCCTTCGGCTTGCATAACGCGGGTGCCATGTACCAGCGGATGATGGACAAAGTCTTCAGGCACCAGATTGGGCGGAACATTGAGGTGTATGTGGACGATATCTTGGTCAAGACGGAAAAAGAGGGGACATGATATCTGACCTGGAGGAGACATTCGTCACCCTGAGAGCACACAGGTTAAAATTAAACCCAGCTAAATGTTTGTTTGGGGTCAAAAGTGGCAGGTTCCTGGGATACATGGTGACGGAGAGGGGGATCGAAGCCAATGCAGAAAAGGTAAATGTCATTCTAGACATGCCACCCCCACAGAACTTCAAGGAAGTCCAGCGGCTGAATGGCAGAATCACCGCACTATCACGGTTCATCTCCAAATCCGCGGACCAAGCCCTCCCCTTCTTCAAAATTATGAGAAAAGATGTTAAATTCGAATGGGATGACCGGTGTGCGAAGGCCTTTGAGGAATTGAAGACCTATCTGGCAGACCTCCCGACCCTGCATAAGCCAGTGGAAGGGGAGACATTATTCGTCTATTTATCCGCTGCCGAGCAAGCGGTAGGGTCGGTGCTGGTCCGAGAACAAGACTAGATACAACATCCCATTTACTTCTTCGGACACTTACTAAAGGATGCCGAGACGCGGTATACTATGATGGAGAAACTAGCCTACGCCTTGGTCCTGATGGCCCGAAGGTTGCGACCATACTTCTTAGCGCATCCCATCGTGGTCCTCACTAATAGTCCGCTCGCTCGAGTCCTCACTAATCCCGAGGCGTCGAGCAGGCTAATCAAATGGACGATGGAGTTAAGTGAATACGACATTGAATATCAGCCTCGCATCGCCATCAAAGCACAGACCCTCTCCGACTTCATGCTAGAGATCGTCCCGGAGACAGAGACCGAAGGTATGTGGAAGGTCTATGTGGATGGATCCGCCAATAGCCAACACAGTGGAGTAGGACTGTTATTGATCTCCCCCAGGGGAGACACGCTGCATCTGTCCATCCGGCTTCACTTCAAAGCTACTAACAACGAAGCCGAGTATGAGGCGATCCTGACAGGATTACAAGCGGCCCGGCACATGGGAGCCCGCCGAATCACTGTCTATTCAGACTTGCAGTTAGTGGCTCAACAGGTGGCGGGCGGTTTCGAAGTCAGATGTGAGCGGTTGCAAAGGTATGTAGCCCTATATGAACAACTAAAAACCACCTTCTCGGAGGTCATCCTACAGAAGATATCTCGGTCGGACAATGTGCGGGCCGACGAGTTAGCCAAGTTGGCTAGTTCCATATCTACTTGGCGGTTGGAGGGGCCCAGTGTGATGGAAACAATGGTGGCTCAAATCGGAGGAGGAGTTAGAAGGGACGAACCCGCAGACTGGAGGGATCCATACATAGCATTCCTCCGGGACGGATCCCTGCCAAGTGGAGGCCCAGGGAGTCGGCTGTTTCGCCGACCGGCGGAGAGGTTTACACTGGTTGAGGATCAGTTATACAAGAGAGCATATGCCCGACCCCTCCTAAAATGTGTCGGGCCGGAGGAGACTGGCTACGTAATGCGAGAGATGCACGAAGACATCTGCGGAAGCCATATTGGAGGGAGCTACTATCTGGAAGACCACGACGGGAGAAGACTGGAAAGGCCCTGGCATGCGAAACATCTTCGCCCCTACTATACTTCGTGAGTCGCCGTGTAATGCACTTTCGTGGATGTATGCTTTCACTGCTTCACTGCCTTGTAAAATAATTAATAAAGGATATGGATGACGTGTCATGCTGTAAATGTTAAGTCTCCGATTAAACCTTACAGTCTCTTGGTGTGTAGGCTTGACCTCGGAGCTGTACACGCCCGGCCAAGAGCTGATTAAATCCTACAGCCTCTCGATGTGTAGGCTTGGCCTCGGAGCTGTACACGCCCGGCTAAGAGCTTACTAAACCCTACATACAACCTCTCGGTGTGTAGGCTTGGCCTCGGAGCTGTACACGCCTGGCCAAGAGTTGATTAAACCCTACAGCCTCTCGGTGTGTAGGCTTGGCCTCGGAGCTGTACACGCCCGACCAAGAGCTGATTAAACCCTACAGCCTCTCAGTGTGTAGGCTTGGCCTCGGAGCTGTACACACCCAGCCAAGAGCTGATTAAACCCTACAGCCTTTCGGTGGGTAGGCTTGGCCTCGGAGCTGTACACGCTCAGCCAAGAGCTGATTAAACCCTATAGCCTCTCGGTGTGTAGGCTTGACCTTGGAGTTGTACACGCCCGACCAAGAGCTGATTAAACCCTATAGCCTCTCAATGTGTAGGCCTGGCCTCAAAGGTGTACACGCCCGGCCAAGAGCTGATTAAACCCTACAGCCTCTCGGTGTGTAGGCTTGGCCTCGGAGTTGTACACGCTCGGCCAATAGCTGATTAAACCCTACAACCTCTCGGTATGTAGGCTTGGCCTCGGAGCTGTACACGCCCGACCAAGAGTTGATTAAACCCTACAACCTCTCGGTGTAAGCTTGGCCTCGGAGCTGTACATGCTCGGCCGAGAGCTGATTAAACCCTACAGCCTCTGGTGAGTAGGCTTGGCCTCGGAGCTGTACATGCCCGGCCAAGAGCTGATTGAACCCTACAGCCTCTCGGTGTGTAGGCTTGGCCTCGGAGCTATACACGCTCGGCCAAGAGCTGATTATACCCTACAGCCTCTCGGTGTGTAGGCTTGGCCTCGGAGCTGTACACGCCCGACCAAGAGCTGATTAAACCCTACAGCCTCTCGGTGTGTAGGCTTGGTATCGGAGCTGTACATGCCCGGCCAAGAGCTGATTAAACCCTACAACCTCTCGGTGTGTAGGCTTGGCCTCGGAGCTGTACACGCCCGACCAAGAGCTGATTAAACCCTACAACCTCTCGGTGTGTAGGCTTGGCCTCGGAGCTGTACATGTTCGACCAAGAGCTGATTAAACCCTATAGCCTCTCGGTGTGTAGGCTTGGCCTCGGAGCTGTACATGCTCGGCCAAGAGCTGATTAAACCTTACAACCTCTCGGTGGGTAGGCTTGGCCTCGGAGCTGTACACACCCGACCAAGAGTGATTAAACCCAACAGCCTCTCGGTGTGTAGGCTTGGTCTCGGAGCTGTACACGCCCCGCCAAGAGTTGATTAAACCCTACAATCTTTCGGTGTGTAGGCTTGGCCTCGGAGCTGTACACGCCCGGCCAAGAGCTGATTAAACCCTACAGCCTCTCGGTGGGTAGGCTTGGCCTCGGAGCTGTATACGCCCGACCAAGAGCTGATTAAACCCTACAACCTCTCAGTGTGTAGGCTTGGCCTCGGAGCTGTACACGCCCGGCCAAGAGCTGATTAAACCGTATAACCTTTCAGTGTGTAGGCTTGGCCTCGGAGTTGTACACGCCCGGCCAAGAGCTGATTAAACTCTACAACCTCTCGATGTGTAGGCTTGGACTCGGAGCTGTACATGCCCGGCCAAGAGCTGATTAAACCCTACAGCCTCTCGGTGTGTAGGCTTGGCCTCGGAGCTGTACACGCCCCGCCAAGAGCTGATTAAACCCTACAGTCTCTCGGTGTGTAGGCTTGGCCTCGGAGCTGTACACGCCCGACCAAGAGCTGATTAAACCCTACAGCCTCTTGGTGTGTAGGCTTGGCCTCGGAGCTGTACACGCCTGACCAAGAGCTGATTAAACCCTACAACCTCTCGGTGTGTAGGTTTGGCCTCGGAGCTGTACACGCCCGGCCAAGAGCTGATTAAACCCTACAACCTCTCGGTGTGTAGGCTTGGGCTCGGAGCTGTACATGCCCAGCCAAGAGTTGATTAAACCCTACAGCCTCTCAGTGTGTAAGCTTGGCCTTGGAGCTGTACACGCCCGACCAAGAGCTGATTAAACCCTACAACCTCTCGGTGTGTAGGCTTGGCCTCGGAGCTGTACACGCCCGTCCAAGAGCTAATTAAACCCTACAACCTCTCGGTGTGTAGGCTTGGCCTCCGAGCTGTACACGCCCGGCCAAGAGATGATTAAACCCTACAACCTCTCGGTGGGTAGGCTTAGCCTCGGAGCTGTACACGCCCGACCAAGAGATGATTTAACCCTACAGTCTCTACAAGGAATCACGCTAAAAACAAGGAGTGCAACGATATATCAAGTAAATATTTGCCCTAAGATCAGAGAATTCAAAAAGAAGTAAGTTACAGCGGGCGGGGGAGGATAGGAAGAGGACAAGCACATAGTAACGGGCGCCCTACAAAGTCCGCGCTTCGGGGGAAAGGTCGTCCCAGACACGCTGAATAGTTATTGCTCTCAAATCAGAGCCCGGTTTCAATAATTGGTCCTTCTCCAACTGTTTGATGGCGCCGTGGAAGCCTTGCTTAAGGGTCTTGAATGCTTGCGCAACCACTCGATTGGCGTACTCTTCTGACTCCAAAAATTTGGCCTTGTAAGCCGCCTCCATCTGAGATTCTTGGGGTGCAGAATCTTTTGGCCGCTGCTGGACCCTGGGCTCGGTTTCAGCCTTGGTTAGCCTGAGTGCCTCCACCTCTAGGAGTAGGCGCGCCTGAACCTCTTGCACTTCGTGGAGCTTTTGAGAAGCAGCAGCAGCCTGGGCGTTAGCTCGGATTACTTGATCCTGGAGATCGGCTGCATAAGAGCTTGACAGTTCTAAGTCGTGGGCTCGCAAAGCCAGCACGCGCTCCTGTTCTGCACTCCGATCCTCCAGGATTTTCTCAGCAGCCTCCAGAAGATTAACCTAATAGGACAACTCATTGCGGGCCCGGAGTTGCTCTCGCTCTTGCGATAGTTTTTGTAAATCCTCTTCTAGAGCTCAATTCCTCTCGGACCCCAAGCGTTCCCGGAGTTTGTACCCCTGTAGGGTATCCTCGGCTGCTATTAAGGAGGACAGATAATGATTGGCTCTCTCTCGGAGGACTCGGCTGATCTCTAGTTGTAGGAGACCAGCTTCACGAGCCCGGCCTGTTTCTGCCTCAGCATCCGCCACCTGCTGTAGGAGATTCTCAGTAACCTCTCTGGAATGTAGTAGGCGACTTGTGGCCGCGCAATTCGAAGCAACCTGGAGGGGTGAATAAGGATCGTCAGTAAAAAGAGGTTGGGAGGAAGTGAGGAGCACGAGCGAGGTACTTACCGCTAATAAGGATTGGTGCAGCAGACCCAGGTATTGGGCTGATCCGGCTACCCGCCACGGCGGGCCAGGAACCCCCGCCATAGGGGGAGCAGAGGGGCCAGGGACATCACGGGGTGGTGGAACATCTTCCTCCGAACTTGAATCGCTCGGGGATGCCCTTGTGGTGACTCCCTCTATACGAATAGACTGTGAACTGTCGATAGCCTTCTTCGTCGCTAAGGGAGCCT
Organism: Boesenbergia rotunda; assembly: GCA_024364735.1. Classification (NCBI taxonomy): domain Eukaryota; kingdom Viridiplantae; phylum Streptophyta; class Magnoliopsida; order Zingiberales; family Zingiberaceae; genus Boesenbergia; species Boesenbergia rotunda. The sequence goes on along the minus strand of JAGFNQ010000268.1, from coordinate 14,888 downwards.
TCCGATTGGAGCGAGGCAGTCCCATGGCTACCTCCTTACCTCGAGGAAGGTCGGTGGTAGGTGTTGTGGCACTCGTAACGGGAGAAGACACAGCAATAGCAGAGGAGGGAGGTCCGGCCTCGACGACTGGGGACTGAGAGGCCACATCCTCAGAGGTGGTTGGATGTAAGCCTCTCTTCAATCGTTTTAGGGGGCGATCCCGTTGGGATCGTCGTTCGTGCCATTTCTTCCCAGGCACAAGAACAACGGTGGGCACGCCAGACGAAGAAGGGGCCCCTTTTTCCGGTGAAGCCTCGGGAAAGGTGACGGGGGGGGGGGGGGGGGGGGGGCTCTCCTTGAGAGGCCAGGGGCGAAGTTGAGACGTCATCGCCATGGGGGATCTCCGACATTGCGGGGCCTGCTGATAGCTCTCCCTCCCCTTCGCCACTCTGGGGGGGGGGGGGGGGGGGGATTCTTGCGAGAGTCGAAGATACTAGCCCGGGGATCAAGAGACTCAGCGAATATGTCCAAAAGCCCGGACGTAATAAAAAATAAATAAAGAGAGGGGGATAACAGGCTGCCAGGAGTATGGCCAGGACGGGCGCAAAGACATAAGATCCAGGTGAGTTCAACTTCTTCATCCCGGTACTAGTCTGATCAGTCAGCCACACCTCCTTCGATCAGACTTGAGGGAAGGGACTTGTGATGGGGCTGGGTGGTCTGGGCCCGACACAAGGGATGAAGAAGTTGGGGACACGACATGACCTTCCCTCCCGAGCCCCCGGGACCCCCTTTCAGTAGCGCGCTCGGGAAGGCCAGTCCGAGGGTCCTTCGCGTGAGCCCCCTGGCAAGCCGGGCCCCGAAGAGTAATTCGGGAGATAATGTCCCCCGAGCTCCTCTCGGGAAGCAGGTTCCTAGCAACGTCCGACCTCGGACACTGATTTGGAAAGAGTCTACACACCCCCCACAAAAATGGCTCCACGGAGGAAAGGATGGTAACGATGCTGACGGTTTCAAGGGATATCCCCTCATCGTCGAAATCAGAGGGCGTGGCTCAAATATTAGAGTCATGGCATCGAGAAAAGGGGGCATGACTAGTCTTCCGACGTGAGGATAAAAGGTAGTTCCACCCCTCCGGTAAGGGGGGTTACGATCTCTCGTCTTTGCATACTATCTTTTTTTTTTCACTGTCGATCGACAACCTACTAACTTGAGCGTCGGAGTGGACTTCGCCGGACCCCTACCGGCGTGTCCCCCTAACGCTTGTGTTATTTTCGCAGGACCCCCCAAGTTCCTCAGCGACGTAGTTATTTCCGCCGGGGCTAAGCCTCAGTGACTGACCATCGCCGACGACTCCTTCCGGAACACATGATAATTCAGAGACTGATAATCACTTTTTGCTATAAAAATATGGACATTTAATTACAATCTACTATAAATAAATAAGAGTTGTGAGGTTTAAGAGGAGAGTTGACAAGGCAATTGGAAATAATTAATGAAACTAAATTACATATCGGGGGCTAATATTTAAATTAAATGGGATGCATGGATTGAGGGAGAGAGTAAAAACGGTTTTCAATTAATGATATTATGGATGGATATTTAAAACTAAGCTTGCTTGGATGTCTTCACTTGTAGAGATGCTCAAATGATTGACCATCTCGCGCTCTGCCTCTGAAAAGGGCAGATTGATATTGTAATCTCGTCGAATCCTAAGCTAAGCTAAGCTAAGTGTAAATGTCGTTTTATCTCTCTACAAATGTGTTTTCAACTCTCTGCAAATGTCACTTAGTCTCTCTGGATCGTCCATAAACTTCTTCCATTTCTTCTTAGATGTACTATTATTTTTCTCAATGCGTATATATAACAAACTCTTCTTTGCGACCCTATAAGTTCTCGAGTTGCTTTATGTTTTTATTTTTTTTTATTTTTGACTCGATCGTTTAAGTCTATATATTAGTTTTGGCTAAAAGTAGAGCTAAAATTTTACTAATTTCAAAGAACGCATCTTCTCTTCTCCACTGTATCGAAGCTTTTGACATTAATGCCTGCTTGTATTTTTCAATTTAGATTGACTTAGGTTTATATAATAGTTTGGGATAAAACTGATATGAGGAGTGATTCTATATTCTTAGTTTTGTTGTTTGAGTTTTGCAAATCACAAATGATCATTTTCACTGATATAAATATAAAAATATGGATGAATTCCTGTGAATTTTATCACCATACTAGTGATCTCATATTAATATTTTTATATGGACATTCGTGTGTTCTTCCCGATTTATGTTGATAATTAGTAGGAAATTTTTATAGAGTCAGATCAGTTACCAAAATTATAAAATAACAAATATACATTCCAAAAAACATATAAGCTTATATAAGATTATGAATTCTTAAAACATTCATGAGTACACTATTAGTTTTAGACTTTAACTTGTACATTAAGATAAAAAATGATAGTTTCATTTTAATAAAGATCCACATGTTAAATTGTAAGTATGAGAGCATGTAGCCCTTGATGTCATGGTGTAGTGGTTAAGTTCTCTAAGTAATTAATCAGGTATTTAAGGTTCGAATTCTAATTGCAACGTGCTATAGAAATTTTTCTTTAATATAATGACAAATTTAAGAATTATGGTCGCTTGAATGAGCCTTCACAAGTGCTTATTGATTTACTTTAATGGTCGGTGAAAAATTTTGCCTAAAGAGTAAGTATCAGAGCACGTAGTTTTGGGGACCTTCAATTATACCTTGACAAACATCATATAATTTCTATAAAAAAGATATGTTGATTCTGGACGTCTCACACATTCGGTCCTATAATCATTTATAGAGAAATAAATTAGAAAATTAAAAAATTCATTACATGAGAAGGTATTTTTCTTCGACTTCACTAAAACTCGATCCTTGTTGATTTCTACATCTCGACATAATCAACTCAGCTATACAACAAACATACATTGCATAATGCATCGTAACATGTGGAACTCCATCAAAGTGAAATGGTCATTTCATTCGATAAACCTCTGAGTTAAAATATTTTCTTAGGAACCTATTCACGTTAATACTTTAATTTTGAGCACTTTAGGACCAATAAAGTGAAATACCTTGAGGTGAAATGAGGATCTTCCCTTAATACACACCGACAAGTTAAAATAGAATTAAACATTAGAGATTTTATCAACTATTATTTTAATTGATATTATATATTTAATTTTTAGAACTGATTAATCCTATAGATAATTGATTCGGTGTCATAGAAATTTTTCATCGGTCATCAAGTTAAATAAGAAATTTTTCATCGGTCATCAAGTTAAATAAGGAAGTATTGTTCGACTGTCAATATTTTTAAGTCCATTTTCCACTAAAGGAATTTTTTTTTATAATATATCGTAATTGAAATTTAAAATTTAAATCTCTTAATTATTCATTAGAAATTAGAAATCAAACTATTGCATCATTATCTCGAAACAATCTAGGGGAAATTTTCTTAAACTCCTCAGTTCCAAAATTTTCTTGGCATGCAATCTCCATTGAAAATTTTCTTTGCATGCAGTTCCTGATGGGATTGACAAGACAGTTCTGTGAGTATTATTTGAAGAAAATTGAGTATAAAAGTTAGAAATTTGAGTATATAAGCTTGCATTCACCACATCAAGAAACCGTGTACTCAATTTTCACTCTTTTATACAAGTTTCACTCTTTTATACTCAATTTTCACTGATGTATATTCAATTTTCACTCTTTTATACTCAATCCATCAGGGAGTGAATGTAAAGAAAATCTCAAATGGGGAGTACATGTAAAAATCAAATAGATATTGAGGAGTTTTCTGTAATTTACCGAACAATCTATTCATTTTCTTAAACTTTCATTTTGATAAGATATTAATATGAACGACCGCTTCACCTTAATGGGCTTTCAAGTTGAAATGCACGTGTGAGGTGAGACCACCAATATACTCGTCCTAGATACTCTAATTCTTACACTTATATTTTGTACATTTTGATAAAATTATTTTATGTATGCAAATCGGTGATGCATGCATTCTTAATTAGCAGCATTTTTTTAATTAATTTTTTTTTTGGTTCGGGTTTAAGACCATAATATTTCCTCAAGGGTTTAGACTTCTCAAATTGGATTATAATATTCATGTTGAAAATTTTAAAATAAAAAAATTTTAAATGATCATGAGATATAATAATGTATTTAAGATTTATATTTGAGAAAATATTAATTTTTAAAAAATAAAAAAAACTTAATTTCGGGCTCTTGGATTAAATCTAGACTCCTCAAAAATATTTTTAAAAAATCTTAATTGGGGAGTCTATAATGAATCCAGGAGCTTGGATTTATTCCAGGCACATTGAGCAATTAGTGGACAAGTTTGCAATATAAGATTTGCAGTTTATTATTGTGCTTTTTCTCTATATATAGAACTTTTATGTTGCGAATGGTGCGCTATGAGTCACAGTGATTCAAAAGCTTGAATTATTTTAATAAATAATTTTTTAAATTTTAAATCCTAAATATATATAATATATCTAGTGAACATTTAAATTTTTTTATTTTGAACACTATAATCTAAGAGGAAAATCTGAAGAAAAAATCTTATTAACTTAAATTTACTATAACTCAATTCCTAAATTTTAAAATTTTAAATCCTAAATACATATAACATATTTTGTGAGAATCTAAAATTTATTATCTTGAAAATTATAACTTAAACAGAAAATCTGAACCATAGAGGAAAAATTTTATTGGCTTAAATTCATTATAACTCAACTCTTAAATTTTTAAATCTTAAATACATATAATATATCTTAAAAAAATTAAAATAAAAAAATACTCAATGAAAATGCGGTGCCTTGATTTATTTCAAACGCGTGCAACCAATGCCGCGGCATATCAAACCGTCGTGCACAGCACAGCATATCATACCATCAGTATCTAAAATTATTATTTTTATATTTTTTCCCTTTTTAAAATTTAATCTTAAATTTTGAATTAAAATATGAATCTTCACTAATTATTAAGAATATTAACTCTATCAACTTTCAATTAATTCATTAAAATTTAAATATATAAGAATCTAAATTCTTTATTAATTAATTTTCAATTAATTTACTAAAGTTTAAAATTAAATTACGTTAATATTTTTTCATACCGAAAAGAATTTCAAATTTTATTAATAATTTTAATTTTTTATCATTTAAATTTTTAAAATTTAAAAAATAAAATCATAAATCTTAAAAATATAAATTTAAAATATAAATCTATAATTATAAATTTTTTAAAAAAATTAATCTTAATTAAAATTAAATTTTTAAAAAATAATTTATCAAATTCAAAAAAAAAATATTTTTTTTTAAATTTGAAATTAAAATTAAAATTTAATTAAATAAAGTCTTATTTTAGGCAACACACGATCGTTGATATATACTGCATATCTAACATTTTTAATTAACACCGTTGTAGTATTGTAGCGGAAAATTTGTAGCTCATGCCTGGGGCGGGAGCACATCAGAGAAGATAATCAGAATTTGTATTTGGGAAGAATTATCTCACGTCATCATGCTCGGCAACATCTCATGATCGCCGCCGTCGTACCGCCGTCGGCCCTTCTCACCGTTATCAGAAGCTCTAACCACGCTCCCCTTTCCCTTCTCTTTCTGACTCGCGCTGCCTCCCACCGATCATACCGCCTCGCCGCTGTGCCCCACAATGGCCGCCACGACGAGGACTGCCGCAACTCCCCCTTGGTCCGAGCCGTGGACCGGTGCCGCTCCTCGCGCGCCCTCCCAACCCTCCGTGCCCTCCACTCCACCCTCCACCACCATCCCTTGCTCCTCTCCCACCCTGCCGTACGGATCAAACTCATCCGCGCCCTCGCAGCTTGCGGCGACCCCCACGGTGCTCGGCGCCTATTCGACGGCGCTCCCGCCAAGAAAACTGTTTTCTTCAACATCATAATCCGGAGCTACGTCGATCACGGACTCCACCTCCACGCCCTCAGCTTCTTTGCGGACGGAACCCTCCGCCATCAAGTGAAGGCCGACAACTACACCTTCCCCTGCGTCCTCAAGGCTTGCGCCGCCTCCAACGACCTCTGCGGAGGTATCCAGATCCACGGAGCTGTCACCAAGCTCTGCCTCGACTCCGATCTCTTCGTCGGCAACACACTCATTGCCTTGTACGCACGGTGTGGGCGGTTCTCTGACGCCTCCCAGATGTTCGATGAAATGCCGAAAAGGGACGTAGTGTCCTGGAACGCGATGATTGCTGGGTGTGCCAAACACGGACAATTTGAACGTGCGCTCGATCTCTGCAAGGAGATGGTGGCGCAACAATACCCAACACCTGATTCTGGTACCTTGGCTAGCATCTTGCCTGCAATGTCGAGAACTGAGATAGCCAACGTAGAGCTGATGCGCAAACTGTTCGACGAAATGAGTAACAAGGACTTAGTTTCTTGGAATGCAATGATAGCAATTTACGCAAACAATTCAATGCCAGGGGAGGCAGTGGATCTCTTTTCAAAGATGGAGATCAGTGGAATAGAGCCCGATGCCGTCACACTCGCCAGCATTCTCCCTGCTTGTGGTGATTCGTCGGCTTTCACTCTCGGAACGCGAATACACCAACTCATTGAAAGGAAAAGAATGCGCCCTAATCTGGTGCTTGAGAATGCTCTGATGGATATGTATGCAAATTGTGGGTGCCTGAAGACTGCAAGGGAAATCTTTGATAGTATGAATTGGAAGGATGTGGTATCTTGGAATTCTATAATCTCAGCTTACGGGATGCATGGACATGGGTTGGATGCCATTGCTTTCTTCGATCAGATGGTAAAGTCGGGCATAAAACCGGATTCGATTGCTTTTCTTTCAATCATCTCTGCTTGTAGTCATGCAGGCTTAGTGAATCAGGGCAAACACTATTTCAACCTTATGACAGAACACTACCATTTGGCTCCCACCATTGAGCATTATGCTTGCATGGCGGACCTTCTAGCTCGCTCGGGTAACCTTAATGAAGCTTATGATTTCATTATTGAAATGCCTATAGAACCAAATGAGAGAGTATGGGGAGCACTATTAAATGCTTGCAGGATTTATTCAAACATGGAAATGGGGTTGATTGTTGCAGATCATTTATTCAAACTGGTTCCTGAGCAATCTGGATATTATGTGCTTTTGTCGAATATTTACGCTAGGGCTGGTAGGTGGAAGGAGGTTATGGTGGTGAGGAAGATGATGATCAACAAAGGGATAAAGAAACTGCCGGGTTGCAGTAAGGTGGAGCTACGGAACGATGTACATACCTTTTACATCGGTGATCGAATACACCCTCGATCTAAAGAAATCTATGAGAAACTGGATGTCTTGATGGTGAGGCTGAAGGAGTTGGGATATGTTACTGAGACTGGGACTGCTCTTCATGATGTCGAGGAGGAAGACAAGGAGGGTCATCTTTTGGTACACAGTGAGAAGCTTGCAGTTGCCTTTATGCTCATAAACACTAGTCCAGAGACACCGATCAGGGTAACGATGAACCTTCGTATGTGCTTGGATTGCCATCAGGCCATGAAGCTCATTTCAAGCATCACTCAACGTGCGATCACCATCAAAGACACTAACAGGTTTCACCATTTTGTGTGTGGAGTCTGCTCGTGTGGAGATTATTGGTGAGGGGCTGCAAGTAAATTAAGGTGACGAATTCATTATCATGTAGTCGAGACAACAAAACCAAGATGCATCATCTTTATAAATAAGAGGCTATAGATCAAGTTGGTGGTAGATGTGGCAAGTCATGAAAGACAACTCTTTCATAGCCTTCAAGATTTGAAGCTTCTTACTCATCAAACAGAGATTTCAGCTTCACGTTGAAAATTAAAATGTTTTAGATAATCTTACTTTTCAAGAAGCATTCTTGCCGACTTCGAAAAATGAGGCAGAGATTCGAGCTTGTATTGACAGAAGGCAAAGGAAATCATTGAAAACACTTTTTTAACATAAGCTGGAAAATAGTAGCAGCAGCTGAAACAAACAGAATACATTCTCTTGCTTGTTTGAATAGGATGAAGAGGAATGAAAGAATAAAGAGCTATAAACATAAACAAGTGGAAAAAAAAATTCCCCTCTATTTTCATTTCCGTTAAATTAAATATATAAATAAAAGACAGTCAAAATACAAAACAATACAGTTTTTCCTTTTATTTGAACAATTGCATTTTTTTATTATCCATCCAAGTAAACACAACCTTACTGTTATTTCCTTCATGTAAACATTTCAACATTCGGATGATGGCTGAAGAAGCTTCCACTCCGATCAAGCAACCAAAATCATTCAAAACTAGTTAGGAGGCTGTCAATGAAATTTGAACTAGTCCTTCCAACTTTTCCATGTCAAACAGTATACCACAATTCCATCGAGCAACAACTAAAAGCCATTTGCTCCAACAGATGCAGCAATGCCATGAAAGAAGAGCAAGCTAATGCTTGAGCCAAAAAACTGATTTGGGACGTCAAGGGAAACTAAATTACTTCCAATGGTGACTACCCAAAAGTCGAATAAAAAAATGAGGAAAAAATTGATGGATGGGAAAAGAAAATACGCTATTGTGTTGGTTGATAAAATGTTCAACATGACCGAAGCAAGATAGGGCCTACTGATGAACTGAGCATACTACTCAATGCCATCTGCACTTCACTTGACCCATGCTCACAGCTGATGAGAGCTGCAAGAAGGGGGAACAACTGAGCAAGATTCTTTTTGAGTGAGGTGTCTTCTAATCCGCATATAGCTTGCAGTGTGGACACAACAACAGGTGCCCGAGCTGCAAGTTCTCTTCGATTTGCAGAGCCAACAGGGATGATCTGGTGAATTCCTGATTTAGAACCAGCTGAAGCTTCGTAACGCTTTGCATTTGCTGTTCTGAGATACACCTCCAGGACCTCTATGCAGAGATCAACAAGGTGTGGTTCAACTACCAAGTCACCATGAAGTGATCGGTCTATTGCAATGTTCTGAAGAAGAATGAGGCATAACTGATATGACTCATTCTCAAGACGTAGTACTGGAGGATTGTGCATCTGGGTCTTAGAACCGAGCTCCTGTAGCTTTGATCTAAGGTCAATGTCACTGTTGACCTTGTGTGCGTGACACGCCACAGCATGAAATGCTTCAAAAAGTCCAAGTGTATTCTTTGCTGATATCTGTGCTCTATACATGTTATATATCTCCATCAGGGACTGCAATGGCAAAAGATTAGAGTGATTTTTCTTGTCAACATCCATATTGGCTGATATCAATCTGTAGAAAATCCAACATGTACAAAATCTATAGAGATGCAAGCATTAACTATTAGCTTTACAATATAAAACATGATAACATGGTCATTGATGTGTGGTATAAAAGACAAATAAATAAATAAACAAGCAGGACACATGCAAACAAAACTACTTCCATACGTCTAAGTAAAACAGAATCCGAAATTATAAGCAATCACAGGAAAGCGAAAACTTCTAGTCATATTGCCTCTTAAAGAGATGCTTCCCGGGAGTTCAGCTTGGTAATAGAATCAGTTGTATAGGTCTGTATCAAACCTAACTGTGCCAAGTTTTATCAACTACCACAACCTGCTTCATTTATCAGCATTATATGGTATCATATCCAAATGAATTTCCAGAAAAGAGCATCCCTTTACTATCTTCCTCTTTGTAGTTCAATGTCATACTGCATTTCAATCACCTAATCACTTCCATCCACGGTTCCAAATCCCATTACATATAGGTCAGTGCGGGTAAAACCTATCATTCTGCTCATGCACTGAAACTAGTCAGCAAAAGCAAACTTACATATTTTGCACATAGTATCAGCAAAAGCAAACTTGATATAAATTTTAATTTAGGTCGATATCAAGCAAGACAAGCTCCACCAACTGACAAGAGCAAGTGATCCACAAGAATTCTTCTCCTCTAGTTATGCTTCTCTCTTCCTCTTCTCATCACCAATGGCAAGACAAGCTCCACCAACTGACGAGCAAGTGATCCACAAGAATTCTTCCTCCTTTAGTTATGTTTCTCTCTTCTTCTCATCACCAATGTTTCTATTCAGTCTGTCATTGTCTCTCACCAGATCTCCCTCCAATACAGCAACATAGTCACAACTTTGTATGAATGCCATCCACATAATTTGATCATTAGGACATCTGCCAATTGTTCTCTCATATGCATGCTTGATCTCATGTGGATGCAAAGTATAACTATTAAAATATGTAACTATATGCATAAGTATTATACTGAGCAATAATTATATTTTCTTAAGCTGTTTGAATGAAATTTTTGACCCAGCTCAAGAATGATAAGTTGTTATTTTTGAAGGTAGATAGACAAAGTGGGAGGAGATCATAGAAGTCAGACTAGTACAAAACCAGGCAAGCACGATCCAACCTATGTCAACCCAAATCTTGTGGAAATACACATCAGTACCATATTGTTCCGGCCCATCACCAAAAACAATACAGAATTTTTTTTATGCCTTTCTTCTGTTAGGCTATGCAATCCTATTCCATCAGATCTTCCAGGTATTTAACTCCAGATGAAGCTCATATCAAGAAAGACAAGAAAGAGTTGATATTTTGGGGCAAAGTGAAAACATAAATGACAAGCACAACCAAACACTTTCCCCATGGGATGACTTAATGACGGCAGGTAAGCTATGAGCTGAACTGTAAGCCATGGGTCAGGAAGGCAACATCCAAACCCAATCCAAAACCAAAATGGAGGTGTGGAACTACAATCAAAACCTGATTTGGTTTAATGTTTTTTTACCATTCACACGCAGATTCCTGTAGGCTCACTTCAGCAAGTGTGGGACTAGGTTCTCTTCTAAAACCAAATATTGCTAACCTCATCAATCAGTCAATTATATCGTAAGTTGATAAATCTGAAACATGTAGACCAAAATTTAAGTTAATAATATATCACACACTGACACACACATATGTGGATATATAGCCTGCCGCTCAGAACTTGAGGACTAAATTTGTATAAAATTTACCAAACCAAAAGTGATTCTCTATCCAATGAAAGGACAAAAGATAATATAAGAGAGATCGTATATACACATTGAAGTAGAAACTGTACTGGCACTGTAAAAAGGTTCACTTTTGGTGGTAATAAGCATAGCATCGAAAGACACTGACCTGGATTAAGAGAAGTTGAACAACAGCATGACACTTGGCATCACCAACTGCAAAATACATCTTTCTCGCCTTCAATCCTTCAAAATCTTCATCTGTTGATCCTGTTGTTTCACCATCACCTTGCCTCGGAGGAGATTTTCCATTTCCTAATGCAGCATTGTCAAGGTAACCTCCTGATGAAATATATGAAAAATCAGGGAGTGTTGCAGTTGTAGTTTCTTTCAAAGCGGCAACCACAAGTTCCCAGTTAGTCTCAACAAATAGGGACCCTGCATTGTTCATTAAATGAACAAATTCCGTAATGCCAATGCGAGCAAGTCTCTGATGAGGAAGCTTGATGTAATTAGTCAACAATGTCAAGACCTTTTCCAAAAGTGGATTTACCGTGTCATAGAATTTTACAAACAGGTCCACAACTAGCTGGAGAGCCAGCTTGCATGTTTCATAAAGCCACACATCTTGATCTGACTCCATTGTATCATTTTCTATACCCTGACCATGAAAAGTTTCGCCAGATGGATCAATTGCATGCCTTGCAGAATCAAATATAGGGAATAGCACCGAGTCAAATACTTTCTCCCATAGGGGCAATGAGAAAAGGTGACCATAGTTTCTTAGTGTGTCAAATAGCATCTGCAAGGCACTTTGTCTGATGTCAACCCTTAGGTCAAAAGCAAGTTCCAATAAACCTGCAAAATTAAGAGGAAAATTATTTAATACTGTCATTTTTTCTCTTGTTTCAGATATTTGACCATACATGACATTGGTTGGTGCAGATAACTGTATGAATATGCTTTAATGCATTTTTATAATCCCAAATATGCAAGAAAAATATATATCCTCACCTGCTAAGAGTGGAAACCACAAGTGAAGGTGGTCATCCTTGTCAATGGTCAAGGGTGCATTTTGTTTTTCATTGTTTATGACATGAGACGAAGGTGGACAACTTGCAGAACCCCCATTGCCAATAGATTTAGCAGAAGCAACAAAGTCTCCTTCTGCAAGCTTAGAAGCACAAAACTGCAGCAAAGTAATTGCATTGAGGCTAATATCTTCGTTGAATCGACTATTAGTAAATGCAATTAGACAATTAACACAATCTGCAAAGGCAGAGGTTTCTTTTTCGGTTATATAAGGGAAATACTCCGTAAAATTTTCTCGATGATCTCAAAGGCTAGAAGTACTATATTTTTTTTGATCATCATATGATGCAGTAGCAAAGACCTGCAGAACATCATACCTGACATAGATGAAATAATCTGAATGGGAGAATAATTAAAGCACAACAAATAAATAGCATATTAATTGCAAACTTAATCTGAAATCAACAAGAAAGGAAACCTACCATGAACATACTTTTCCATCCAGACTTGACATTATTAACACAAACTAACACCGTTTGAGAGACACATCTGATTATCAGTTCTCTTATTTCAACAGCCCTGCTTTTCCTCATAACAATAACAAATGGTTTCATGAATGCATTTTGAAAGTTATAGTTAGCCAATTCTTTTCGCTCCAAGAACTTCATAGCTATCTGGCATAAGGAATCCATTGCGAAAATTGAAACTGAAAGGTTTTCAGAGCAGCCAATGGTAAAAAAATTCAGATAACACATTCCAAATGCTTGACCAAACAAGCCTGATACGATTCATATTATAGTGTCTGTTAAAAAAAATTCAATGAGAGTGAAATAACTATAAATGATAAAACTTAAGAAACAAGATCAGGGTAAGTTCTTACGCAATCTCAACTATTTTTGTCAGACTGTAAACACGTGGATCAGATGTAGAGCATAGTTCTTCCATTGAGACTGTACAAAGCGCTTTAACAAAATCAATTATCGCCTCACTATCTAACATTTCACTTCGGATAAATATGTGATTTACTTCAGCAATCCCAACTCGTTCTAACAAATTTAAGTTGGAGAATAGGTTATTCATTTGTTCAGATTTAATAACACCAGAAGCATGTCCACCAACTCCAGCACTGTCATAGGTGCCTCTTGTCATAGTTGCAGATAGAGATCCCTTGTTTTTTAGTAAAGGAAGGGTAGATGACTTGGCTTGTTTGGAATTATCAATTTCGGTTGGTTGTATACTGAAAAATGCAGCATCAGGCAGAACTCCCTTTCCAAAAAGCTGCAAACGTTCTAATCGTGAAACACATGTCAAAATGTGTTCCCAAGCTTCTTGAAGGTAGTTACCATCTTCATCCGCAATGTAAAAAATTGCCTGGAAACATTTTACATGTAGTAACTCTGCTTAAGAAACAGCAAAGAGTTATTGGAACAAAGTTATTGAAATTGTAGTCAATCTCATTTTAGAGAATAAAATTCTAGTCAATCAACTGAAAATTTTAGATCTATGAGAAGAAATAAAATATATTAGCCACACTTGGCATATTTAGAACATCTGATGACCAAAATGTTGCCCATATATTTATAATTTAATAATTCTGGAAGAGATGATGCATTTACAAAAGTTTGTTACTGTAGTCATTTCATAGATCAAATGAAAATACTCTCCATGATCACCATGATGAATTGTAGCAACTTCTAGTGAAGTTACTACTGAATCATGACTCATGATAAGAGTGACTGGTTGCATATATAAAGCAGATAAAAATACTGATTAACTTCACCATGTCATATGAAGCAACAGATGTTAGAGAACATCTCTTAGAAATACAATCATGTTCAGGATTTAACCATAAAAAACTAAGCACCAATACCATGTCTATAAACCACTTGTTTAGACACACATGGCTTGATGAAGATGATCCATCATTTCCTCTCTTTTATCATCTATTGAATTACACATAATTGCTCCCACAGTAGAATTTTGGTTTTACCCCTTTTTTTCTACAATCCCCACACATTCATCTCAACATTTTCATATTTGCTACATTAACCTTTTCTTTTTCCTAACTGCAGAGCACATTCATCCATACAACAGATTTTACCACATTATAAGGGTCATATTGACAATCACGCAATACTTCAGCAACTTATCTTCATTTCAATCACTAATCCGTATACTAATGCCTTGTCAAGTAATAGATCAAATTACCTAGAACTTTTACTCATAGGAATTCCATGTCCATCTATCTTAATGAAGGTCTGAGATTTTGCCATTTGTTTTTACATAGAGTGGCACAGTAACCTTCACCAACAACACTAAATCAAAGTAGCTCTGGCAATGGCTAATGAAGTTCAATGGCATGCATCGACCAACAACAGTTTCTCCATTGAAATGATGGAATCCTATACCATGGTTAAGTATTCTTCCTCCTTTTCTATTCCTACCTCTTCCTTCCAATCAATTATGTTTTACTAAGAATTTACCGTTCAACCATGGCACCTAGAACGGTATTCTAAATCTTGATCTTAAATATTTTCCTCGTTTTCTAGTATCAAAATTCAAAAATATTTACATATCAGTTTTAATTACATAAGCCTTTCATCTCCAAAATTTCTATCCATAATTTTAGCTTGGTACTTAATCTCTTTACATTTCATCAATTAGCATAATATTATTTATAGATAACATAAAATGATGTTAAGTATCAAATGTTATTAGAAGAGTTAATAGAATTATGGTGTAATGAGTTTACTCCAACATTACTAGTGTTAGGTGTAGAGTTGTTGTCACTAACCTATACATACCTAGTAATGGTTATCTCATAAGGAATGAGATAA
>JAGFNQ010000267.1:74772-137840 GCA_024364735.1 Boesenbergia rotunda | reverse complement strand
ACCGAATTAACGGAATTAACGAATTAGTTATAAGAAATTTATCTTATAAATTTTCTTATTGCTTATTCCGTTTAAGCCTAGTCTTATTATAACTAATTTATAATAAAACAAATTAGTTATCATAAGAAATTTATCCTATAAATTCTCTTATGAATTTTATTATAACTAACTTTATAATAAAACTAATTAATTATCATAAGAAATTTATCCTATAAATTCTTATGAATTATTCCGTTTAAACCAAGTTTTATTATAACTAATTTATAATAAAACAAATTCTTCTTCTCTTTAAATTATAGAATAAATTTTATAAGAAATTTATAAACTTTCTTATTATGGAAAAATCAATTCATAATTGATTTTATAAAATTAAAATAAACCCAATTCATGGATTATTTTAATCTTCCATAAAAGAATAAATTTCTATAAATTTATTTATATAAATTTCTTTATACAAATTTATTTATCCATAATTTATAAAATAAATCGCGTTGGATTTATCTTATTAATTAAACCAAAATTAATTGGTTTTCTCCTCTTATTGTGGCCGGCCACCAAAGGGGGTTTTGGCACCCTCTTTGGCCGGCCAAACCAACCCGAACCGCCGTGAATTAAACTCATTTAATTCGCCCAAAAAGCCTTCAAAAGACTTAGCCATTTTTAGCTTCCATTGCGCCTCTGACTAACTCAGATTCGACTTATTTCTCTTGATCGGAAAATCCAATTTTCAACTCGTTTTAAATCCCTCGGATTACTCGTAGTGCGTGTGACTAAATAGGCTTTCGATTTATGTTGGCCGTCTATAATTAACTAATTATAGAACGATCATGAGTGGCACCTAGTAGTACATCATGATCCCCAATTAATCGAAAGATCAACGGTTTAACCTCAGAAGAAATTATTCTGAAACCCTTCAGCAGCTCTAATGAATCGTGCCCCATTCCCTTCACCACCTTATACCCACTTGGTTCAGGACACGGTCAATGGTGTCAGTCCCCACTAGGCTGACTACGTCACACCTAGCCCAAGTAATGTCTTACTCGTCCTTTGGATTTCTAATTACTCTCATGTATTTTAGAGACTCTCACTCTAAAGATGATATGCTCTGGCCAGAGGCTTTGAGTAACAATCCGACGATAGGCCTGGGTATACATCTCCTCGAAAGGAGTGGTGAATCCTTTGTAGGCTGTTCAAACATCTTCGGGCACTTCGGCTTACACCCGATCATCCTGGGTCCACACCTCCTTGGAGATGCTTGCTTAAGATGTCAAAGTATAAGTCTCCATGACCAAGATGACTTGAACACCGCAAGTCAAAGGAACATCGCACTTAAGCCGCAGTAAGATCTTCATTGACATATCTACATGTAGATTCCCATATGAAGTCTTACAGCTAGTCACTCCAATGAACTAGTTCCCTTAACTAGCATCCATGTTTATCTCCGGACATCCCAATGTCACCAGCCAGTGAGAATCAGCTGAATAGAGAATAACCCATGCTAGTCTCAACAGAATTGATAATGTCCGTATTTATCAATTCATCGACTAGGGATATTTCCAACACTTCACATTTGCACATTTAGAGATAATCACTAGTTGTGATCCCATCATAAATTCTCTTATGCTGTGAACTGTATGGCGGACATTCAGTAGATGAGTTTAAGATCCCAATCAAATACACAAGCATGTATACTCAAATAGTGAATTATCATTTATTAATATAAATGTTTTACAATCATAAGGCGATTGCCTTAGGACACTTCTCTCATATCACTAACAAGATACCCGCCCAGTTTGAGTTGTCGGACGACACTAACTCCCTGGTGCTTCATTACCTCCCGAAAATGCCTGGAGATCTCGTCGGTATGGACCTTGGCGTTGATGCACTCGAGTCTACGCGCCTCCAGGTGCGCAGCTTCAGCCTCCTTGTAAGAGCGTAGCTCTGCCAGTTCTGCCCGAGCCGCCTCCCACTCGGATTTCTCTTTCGTCAGCTGCTCAAGCTCCTCCTTCTGATTTTGTAACAATTGATCCTTGGAAGAGAGCTCAGCTGGTTGTTCGTCTATCCTCCGTGCCTGCGCCAAGGCCTCGGCATCTTTAACCTCCAGCTAGGCCCGGAGAGAATCAGTGGCGGTGGACATCTCCCGAAGTTCAGTCTCTGCCTGGGTCAACTTGTCCTGGGCCTTCGCCTGAAGGCCCCAGGCCTTCCGCTCATTATGCTTCAAGGTGGAGATACGGAGGTTCGTTTGAGATGCAACCGAGTTAGCTGCCTCGATCTGGCTGCGTGCAGCCTCCACTCGCTCCTCCGAGTAAGTCAGTATGCCTTGGAGAATTCTGACCTTGGCTCGCAGGTTTGTCAAAGTGGGTTCTTCGGAAACGAGCTGGGTATCCGCCAGTTGGGTTTTCAGACGCTCCACTTCTCTCTCGGCCTTAGCCCGAGCCGAGGCCTGGGCCAGAAGCGCCATCGAAAAGCCGTGGCAAGCTCTAGCAAACTGCGAAACAGATACCGGTCTTATGGATAAGAAACAGAATGTTCAATAGGGGACCAGATTCATCCGGGCATACCTGAGTGACCTTGAGAAAGAAGGCATCCGCTTTATTGCGAGGACCTTGAAAGTAGGATTCCTCGAGTCCCTGCGCATAGCGATCAGCCACCAAGCCGTATAGGCGAAGGTCTAGATGCCGATCGGGCAGCTCGCCCGGTGGCATTCTCAGGTGGCAGTCGGACTGAGTGGGCACCAGAAGGTGCATCATCGAATGCTCGGCTGGCTCTTCAGCAGATGGAGTTCCCGACCCCTCGGGTATTGGCAGGTCAGAAGCATCGGAGGGAGAAGAGAGGTCGGCGGCTGGTGTGATAATAGGGGAATCGGCAGCCGGTGCAGTAGTAGGAGGGTCAACAGTGGGGTCCTCAGCTGGGTCAGCAGCAGGAGTGATCGCTGGCAGGATGACAATGGAGTCGTCAACAGGTATAATGGCGAGAGAGTCAGCGACAGAAGGCACAAAGGGAATGATGGTGGTGGAGGTAGGAGGAGCTCCCGACTCGGGAGCCGTTGTCTTTTTTTTCTTCTTCTTCTTCTCCAGATGTTTGTTGGAGGAAGGGCGAGACGAGCCCCCTGTCGGGGAAGATGCTCATCAACGCTTGGAAGGAGTGCGTTGCTTGGCGGTAGCGGGTAAGGCTGTCTCGGAAGTGGGGGGCACCGACTCCAAGGCAGGCGGAGTTGGGTTCGCCGACACTTCCTCCGTCGAGGCACCTATCCTGGTCGCCAACTTGGCAGCGACTCGAGCCCGTAGCTCGGCCTCATCTAGTCTGAAGCCTTCCCTCATAGACGCGGACAGCAACATGGGAACTGCAAGAATAAAATAAACTCAGGCCTAACTAAAGAGTGTACAGAGAAGGTACGGTAAGACTTACCGACTACGGACAGTGAAGGGACCGGACTGGGGTTGAGACCAAAGGTGGAAAGGATCCCCTCCTTTAGCAGATGTCCCCCATGGAAGTGCCTACCCTCTAGCTTAGCTGCGACAATCTGGTAGGCCGCGGAGGTACGATAGCTTCTGGGGAGGAGATCGGAAATAGGAAGTTCCTCGATCCAAGTCGTGGGCCAACCCGGGGCCAAGATAGGCCTGACGAAAAAATAGCGCTCTTTCCATCCCTTGTTAGAAGAGGGAAGATTCAAGAGGAAGGAAGATTTGGCTCAGGCCTGGAAGAAGAAGTCGCCCGACTCCTGCTATTTGGGATAGAAAAGGTAATGAAAATTCTCCAGCTCCAGGGGAATCTTGTATAATGAAAAAATGATAACCGAGCCACACATTAGGCGTATGGCGTTGGGAGCCAATTGAGGTAAGGGAATTTGAACGTAGTCGGAGACGGCTGAAAGGAAGGGATGAATGGGAAAGCGAAGACCGGCTTGTAGATGGTCTCGAGACAAAGTAAGATAGCCCAGGGGGGCGGAATCAGGTCGATCAGTCGACTTGGGCAGGCGCAGTTAGTGGTCGGAGGGGATTAAGAAGTCCGACCGTATTTGTTCCAAGTCGTGGGTAGTGAGGTCAGTTACCATGGCGGAGTACCATGGCAGGGAAGGGGAAGAAGATGAAGAAGGAGAAGCCATCAAATAGGAAGGAGAAAGGAAGCTGGCCGATGGAATGAGTCGCCAGAGAAGAAAGTCGAAGAAGAGGAGCTGTCGGAGCCCTAGCAACACTCAAAGCGGCGGAGAACGATGCGGGGATTTGAACGCATGGAGAAGAATAGTCGAACGAAAGGCCTACTTATGAGAACAGATGAGGGGCGTTGGTCGTTCGATGAAGAGCTGGGAGAAACGTACGACCAGGCCAGAGCCGTCTGATCAGGCTCAGGTGATGTTCAAGATGATAGAACACATGCGTGGGTAGAATGCTCGCGAAGGATAATGACATGCTCTTCGGTATGCGGGCGCAAATGGCCTAGGAACGCGAGCCCTAGGTCATTAAGATGGGAATTAAAGAGAAGATACGCCAGGATTTCAAAGGGTCCCGAAGGGTCAAGCAGCCTAGCAGATGATTCCTCTATGCAAGACCCGATCGCTCGGCTGCGCCAGGCTCGAGCCAGAGTTGGGGTCTAGTCAGTCGACTGCTTGCCTCCTTCGACTAGACTTGAGGGGGATGCTTATGATCCCGGGCCAGCTTGCGTGTAGCCTGGCCCGGCAGCCTGGCGCCTAGTCAGAAGGAAAGTAGTTAATGGGCTGGAAAGGCCCATTGGGCAGATGTCGCTCGGGTCTAGGTCCCTGGTCAAACGCGTGGCGGCCCACGCACTTCAGGATCAGGCTGACCCAAGCTCAGATGCTCATGCCCGGATACCCCTCTAGGTTAGGTTCCCCGCCGACGCGTGGCGGACCACGCTCCGGGGGTAAGCCCGAACCGGAGGGAGCGTTACTCGACACATCGACACTCAGTGCCCCAGTCGGCACCCTCATAGGCCCTCAGTCGGCCTCGACACTCAGTGTCCCAGTCGGCACCTTCATGGGCCCTCAGTCGGTCTTAGCACGCCACACAACCACTCCCTGGCACTAAACTACCAAAAGCTGTACAGGGTCGGCGCAGGACTGAGGTCATCCTGGTCTCAAACGACGGATATCACGCTGAGGTATTGATCTTCCTGCCATACCCTGTCCCCCCCATACCGCGACACCAACACTGGTGTCAGGTCGAGCGGCGCCAAAAGGCGCCAGCCATTAAGTTGACAGTGCCCCTTTCCTTAACCCAGTATGCGCTACTTTATCCTGCCACCTCTGGGCATGCATCACCTTGCCCTCGCTATATGGCAGCAGGTGGCAGGCGGGGCAGGAGTTGTCAGCTTCCCCGGCTATATAAGCCTCCACACTCCGCATCTCTCAGGTACGCGCAATAGTGCAATTCCCTACTGTTCTATTGCTTTTTGCTGCCACCGCCGAATACTGACTTGACCGTCGGAGTGCTTGGCCGGGGACTTTTCCCGGCGGGTTCTAACGGTCTCTGTCTTGCAGGCTAGAAGCGATCCAGCTCAGTAGACCACCTCGGCGATCTCGTGCTCCCCGGAGGCCCATCCAGCTGTAGGGGCGTCCAGCTCGCTTCGCAACAGGATCAACAATATCCTTAATTCATCATATTCCAGGATCTAGCTGGTTCTTATGCACACTCTGTCTTCAATTGGGAAGAATTGATCACCTTCTGCATCCTTTTTTCTTGCAATGGGCAATTTAAGAACTCTTCATAAATAGGTGGAAGTTGGTACAAGAAGTGTCTATTGTGCAATTGAGGATATCAATATAGTTAAAGCACATGAAGCAACATGACTCATGATGAAGAATGTTTAGCTTACATGGATGGACTCCTTACTCTTCATCAATGAGACGCATATCATAGGGTCCATACAATTTTATTAGGCAAGTGGTATCCTAATAAATAGTGAAGCAACCACTGGGTCTGCAGTTTTGACGGATTTAGCAGAAATTATAGCTAACATGATAGTCTTGATAGGAGAATGTGGAGTTGTGGGCAATATGAGGTAATTGCAATCATAAATGAGACAAAAACAAAGCAAAACAAAAAATATCACATAAGTTCATCATTTTGAAGGGTTTTTATTTAAGTGCAGGTTAGATGTTTGAAGTTTAAACAAGAAGCCAAATATAAAGTTACCTCCTCTGAATTAATAAGTCTCCAATGACCATCTTTAGATTCAATCAATATTCTTCCAGAACCAGAATCATTTGGTGAAGAAGATGTTGAAAATAGCCAGTAGCAATTTCACCTATGGTCTTGACCTAAAGGTAATGACCGGTATGCATAAATTTGCTCTGCCTTATGACCAATAAATGAATTTAACAGTGCTGAGACTTCTCAGCAGCAAATCCACTTTGCTGAACAGATGAAGTGTCAGGAGTTTTCTCTTGCATAGAACTATAGCCTAGATTAACCTAATTCAGATCGAGAAACTGTTCCTTGTTGATTGCTTCTAGATTGTTGTCATTAACCTTGTCAACATTGTCAAGTGGAGTTTGGTTTCCCCCTATTGCAGCAGTAGTTTGGGCAGTCTCAGACTTGTACCCATCCAAAGTACCATGTAATTGGCCAGAATATTCTCGTTTCGAACATCTTTTTTCCATCTGTGTTTCTGCCCACATTTGTTTTTTTAAGTGAATTCCTGTAAAACCTCGAGTAAATAACACAATCAGAAACCAGAAATTATAAAGAACATAGCATAAATATATGGTATCAGTACCTCCAGAACTGCTTGTATAGAGTTTCCATCAATAGCTATACCTATCAAAGAGACAATTGCATTCGGGCACTCTTAAACACTCAACTCACAGTAATCACCTTCTGATAGGCCCTGAACTCATGGTTCACCAAAGTTGCTTTCATGAATCTCTGTATCCTCCATGTCAGGGCTAGCTGATTCATGGTACTTTAAACCGGTATCAGTATGTTCGGCAGCATGAGAAATACCTACTGCTTTCAAGTTCTCTGAAGAAGGGATTGGAGGAACCTTCTCAGCATTTCCAAAAGTAATTAGTAGAGTGCCTTCAGTATCTCATCCTTCCCCCTTACCTAGTGAAGTTTTTAGCTTGCTGCCAAACAGGTCATTCTTATCCAATGTTGGATCCATGCTAGCATCATCAACCTCAGGATCATCATCAGCATCTTCAGTATCTTCATCTTTTTCTGCATCATCTACATCTTCTATATCCTTGTCTGCTTCATCAAAATCTGAAAGTGCACTTTGAAAACCTTGTACTTTCTTCACAGCCGCAGAGAGTACTGCATCAGCATCTGCAGGATCTTTTCTATATTGAGATCGCACACAATATGTCGAAGGAGCAATTTTCTAAAAAAGTTATCATGGGATAAAGCTGCAGCAAGTGATCCCTTAGGTGTCTTGCTTGTTGTTAGATCTCTCAAGCCAGATTTCTAATAATGAGACAATTTAGTTAAATAAATCAAGAACAAGGAAACAACTTTACAGAAATTATATACCTGAATCTTGCTGGCAACTTCATGTATTGTCAAGCCTCTGCCACCTTCAAGCAAAAGAGCACGAAAAGCAGCAAATTTAACTGTTCCAGGAGTCAAACAATGCCAAAATCTTCAACAATATGTGTGCCCCTGTTCATGCATTAACGGGGCAGCATTTTTAACATCTGAGCCGTTTCACAAAGTGGAAATGATATCTTTGCCACCATTACTCTGAATATAAATTAGTTGTGATTTTAGGAGTAACAACTTAAACAAATAAGAATACTACTTTAACAATGGAAGGATTGGCCTGACATGGAAATTTAAAAATCTCCCAGCTTACAGTTGCACACTCGTCAAGTCTCCAATTCAAAAAGCAATTCTGGAGTATTTCATTGAGCACAATCTCATTAATGTTGTGCATAATTGATATATGTTTTCAAAAATATTAATAGCTATGCTGCTCAGACTCTGGTACAAATATTGGACACAGATATAGATTTAAGTGTCAGACACATTATTTACAAATAAGGATACATACACTCATCTGAAAAGATCCAATTCTTGGAGATTGTTGAAATATTAGTTATTAATATCATTAACTTAATTTATGCTAATACACAATAGCAATAGTAATAAAATTACAAATTCATACTATCATATCATTAATTTAATTTGCAGTAATACTTTTTAGTAATGAAGGTATTGATTAATTGTGTGATATTATATGATCTAATGAAATTTACTTATATTTGGCCCTTGTGAAGGATTAAAAATTACCTAATAAGTATCACTTGATTACCATATTAAACCTCAAACCACCATTCTCCCTAATATATCTAATATCTTTAACTAATTAAACCAACAATAGTATAACTTATATACTTGCCGTATGAATTGACAACCCTTTCTCTCTTCCCATGTCACCTATTCATATCTTCTTCACTCAATCCCACCCAAATGTACTGTCAAATTAGCAATTCCACCTTTAATTACTCAAGGCCAGAAAAATCACTCCTCAAATGCCCTTGATAGTATGCTTCTCCTTCCCTATATAGGTCTTCTTTCTTCTCATTTTCTTTTTCACCTTTGTCCCTACTCAACTCATTCCTTTCATTGTACAATCTTTGCACACATGAATTGAACAGGTATTCTTCCATTTCTGACCTGATTTAGGTTGTATTCCTTCAATTTTCACTCAATCTATGTTTCTCGGGCCTTCTTACATTATGCGTAGGGATGCCAATGAATATGCGGTCCTATAATATTCATAATTGTTACTTGTTTATGTTCGTTAAATCTTAAAAATATAAAAAAGAATCATACTGGAACACTAATGAGCTCACTTTGTTAATGCTTATGAATAAAATTTGTGAACGTTTGTGAATAAATTTATTTACGAGTATGTTTAGTGCTCAATAATCATCTTATTTATTTAATTTTTATTTAAATATATAGCGAATATGATAAGCATGTATATGAACTTTAGAGTTTCAAATTATATAAAATATGTTAAAATGAGTAACAATATATGTTTATTCATTTTAATCAATGATTTAACAAACTTATAAGGAAAACCATGTAGCAAATTCATTTTAACAAACAAGATTGGACAAGCTTAATAAAAAAAACTTGAACATTGTCAGTTACAACCCTAGTTATATGTTTTGATGGAAGTCATATGACTGAGAAATCAGGAAAAATATCGGATGGCACCCTGACCAAACTAGATTGGGATTTGACTGACTTTGCCAACTATGGACAGGATTACAAGAGTATCTACCGAATCCAAGAGAGATTATTGGAGCTTTTCCCATCAAAATCAATGCCCGCTAAGGCGCTAACTATACCTTTGACATTGCATCAATATTTTTTTATTAGGAAATAATTTATTATCTTGTTTCATATAAAATGGTGCATGCAGAACCATTTGTTAAAATAATATGACAAAAGTTTGCTTATTCATCATGCACAATGCAACAAAGAGTTGACTTTTGCAGCAAAAATAATACTGTCAGTAAATTAAACGAAACAAAAAACAGCAACAATCAAAATAACACATTTAACTTATACATAGAAAAGCATAATTGCATAATTGCAAATTTTGTCAAAGTTTATGCAGCAAAAATACCACATTTTTATCGCAGAAATATGCGATTGCAACATCTTTTTTCATCAGTTGTGGCCCAAGTCCAGCTGACAAAACAATTTGTCACAGTATCTCAGGCCATGTCAAGCAATTCAAATGGTGCTGCCAACTCTGAATGTTGGAGCCCCAAGCATAAGCCTGCAAATGAAAGGAGAAACTGGAAATGAGTTAAAGGAGATCAAAAATGGAAATAAGTAACTGAGAAAGTATAAAGTTAAAGGTAACAAAGCCACCCCCTCAACAATATGGAGATGGCCACTGCTTGGATTAGTAGAATTACTCTGATTAGCACGGACTGTTATAGCAGAATTCCTTACAAGATCCGCTATGTCCTTGATTATGGATTTAAGCAGGGAAACACAGATTTCTCCCAAGAGTCTTGAATCCTGTAGGAATTGAGTTGAGAAGTTGAAACTGCTTTTACTGATTTTATAGCTACATTTAGCATAATATTAACAACCTAGTCGTCTACAGTTTAAGCATATAAATATCATATAACAGGTCAATGAGTAATAACCACTAACAACCTCTCGACCAATCACATGGCTGACGCTAATCATTTTAACAAACTATCACTCAGCTAGAGGGAGGATGGAAAATAATGAACTTCAGCTACTGCAAATGATACTTTATAATTTTACTACTTCTATAGACAGATATCTAGTAAAGTTGCCGTCTTGTGACCCAAAAGGTCACGGATTCGAGTCCTGGAAACAACCTCTTACAAAGTAGGATAAGGTTGCGTACGATAGACCCTTTCCTGGGACCCCGCATGGCGGGAGCTTCATGTACCAGGTTGCCTTTTTTTTTTTAAGACAGATATGTGAGTTAAATATAGTTGAGTTATGCCACATTACCATATAAACCAACAAGGGCACAAAAAAGTGATTTAGCTAGTTCCGCAAATTCAATTTCTTGTTAAATATCATAAGATTTCAAGGTGCAGATATCACAAGTGTAATTAATATTGGCTCCTTAAATATCCTATTACCATATCAAGAATCTACAAGATTCACCAAAAAGCTGACATAATGAGATCTCCGGCAGTAGATGAATTAGGAACAAAATAAATCTAGCAAAAAGGGGTAATTTGGTTAAGAAAAGAATCCACTATGAAAAGAAAGTGGTTTTAACGAGAGAAAAAAAAAGGCCCGAAAATTTCCAAAATTCCTAATCAACTAGGGAGATCTTTTTATATGTATACATCAATACAAGTATATTTACCACATCAACATTATAAACGGACTTAACATTGGATATTATGTCATTCTAGCTTTGCAGATGATTTGATGATTCATAAGCATAGGGTAGAGTTTAAAGAGCAGTCAAAATTAGAGAGCGCACATAATCATGGAGAGCTAGCAGCAACTCTTCGAGTGTGAATGGCCAGAGTCCAAGTACATCAGCAAAAGTAATTAAGAACCTCCATGCCTGCAATTTCAACCAGCAGTGTAACACAATGTCAAGAAAACTTGATCCAATGGCTAAAGTGAGATTACAAAGCTCAGGAAAAAACATAACTTCCCAACGCCAAAAAAGAAAACAGAAAAACCTGCAACATATCTATAGAGAATAAATTAAATACTGAGAATGCATATTTCATAATTTCTTTCAGAGGGTAAAATTCTAATACATGTGAGATTAACAGGGCTATGAAAACAGAAAAAACATGGCATGCAGGAGGCACCAAAAACTTGCAAGGTAATGGAGTAATAATCATCATTTATTCAAGAAAACAAAAACTCTGGGAGAATAATCGTAGTGATACGAGGGAATGCACCACGAGAAGGTTTGCTATGTTTTCATCAGAATCCACCCAGGGTTTGTTGGGGCAATCTATGGTCCGGAGTGACCATGTGTTTTGATGTTTGGGCAAAGGGTTTAAGTTAGGTTCACCCTTGTATTTAATATGTGTATGTGAGTGTGCAGGTTTGCAGGATATACATAGGCTTGGTTGGATGTCTTCAGGTATGGTGAAGGGTGACATGGAGGCAAGCCGTGGGCTTGTGTGTGCATCCGAGGGACCATGGACAAAGCAGGGACGATGAGCCTGTAGCGACCCGCCTTCTCTGACTTAGACGGATCGTTACTTTTGTCTACTTCTTGACTCTAATGCACGACTAAGAATGCGGAAATCTTTTTTTTTTTCTTTTAAATCCCTCTAGGGATGATATTCTAACTCTAATAGTCATGCATGATACCATGGCACACCTCCTTTCTCTAAAATTCATAAAGAAAATATTTATTGAAACTCACCCTGCCCAACTTCACTTTGCGGCACCAGTCGACTGCTATGTGGCAGTCGACTGGTACCAGGCGACTGACCCTTGGCAGTTGCCTGGTGCACCGAACAGAAGCTGCTGTTCGATAGGGCAGTCGACTGGTCCTGTACCAGTCGACTGGCACCAGTCGACTGATACTGAACCAGTCGACTGGCACGCCTGAAATCTGAAATTCAGAATCTGAAATTCATCTCCAAACATCCACCAAACACATACTTTCGAGCCATACAAAATCATGATACCATTTCTATACCCTATACTAGTTTTCTAAACAGTTTAGCCAATCAAAACGAATCCATAAACTTGAAATTAGGACTTTTGCAAGATTTAGCAAGTTATGAAAAACTATATAAACTTTAGGCTAGAGTTTGTACCAAACTTAACTTCTAACCATTTAAACTCATCATGCAAGATTCTATAACATTGCTAAAGCATTATGAAATGAGAAAGCGACTTTTCTAAGCATAATTGAGCAATAAAACTTGATTTAAAAGGGAAACTAGTCCTATCTTGGCACATGCATTAATAGCTCCAATAAAGTATCAATATCTCAAACTACTCACACTTCTATTCATCCAATGCAATCATAAGGATATGTATGCTAAATGAAATGGCATGGAATCTTTATTCTACGAAATTGAGCATGTAAAACTATCCAAAGCTTAAAAGTTCGCTAAACTCCATAAAGCAATAACTCGGAATTTGAATAACTTAAACATTGTAATTCGAATAACTAAATTGTCTTGTCTTAAGGATCTCTCCAAAGTCAGCCACCACACACACTTTACTCAGCACCGCCTCGTCGCCTTCCTTCAGAATTGCTTGCCTTTACCTTTATCTGCAGTAAGAGGAAATGCAACTAGTAAGCAAAAAGCTTAGTAAGTACTATCTAGCTCACAAAATCTCGAAATGTGCAAATATGCTTCTTGAACAATATGAAATCACATGAGATACTTATATGCTTGAAAGAAAACTAAGAACATGTATAACTCAAAACATGCATACTCAAGCATTAATAAATCTCAACTTGCTTTTCTTGGCTCAACTTGAAACTTTAGCTATTCATTAACTTTTTGAAAACTCTTTAAACTTTAGAAACTTTGCTAAAGCATATACTTGAAAATAATAATCACTTGGATCCACTGAAGACGTAAGTACCATCTCATGCGCGTTCCCTAAAAGGTTGGGGTAGCGAGCCACCAATCCTAATAGAGCAGACCTTGGTCTACCAGGGCCAAGACCTTGGAATTGGACACCTGGATTTCTTTAACGACACCCTTGGACGCCGGGTACTGGCCTTAGAAAATAAAATAGCTTTTCTTTCTTTTCTTTCTTATCTGTAAATGCCTTGGCATTTTCTCGAGCACCTTGCGTGCTAAAATCCCTAAGTCTTGACTTTTGGGGATTTCTTAAGGCCTTGGCCTTTTCTTTTCTTATCTTTATCTTCTCTTTTCTTTTCTCATAGCTTTTCTTGGACCCTAACCTCATATAGGGTACTTAATAAAATATATATAAGCATATAATGAACTAAGATCACATGCAAAAATCTTAACAAGAAGGAAATATCTCTTTTAAAAACTTTTAAGGGAAATTCTTGCGGAAAAACCGCCTCTTACTGCAGGTGAGCAGTACTTACTTTGATATCTTGGACTTACAACCAAGATTGACGTCTAGGGCTCGGGAGAAACTTGAGATCTCGGAGAATTCTTCGCGCCTACGCGTTCCTCTCGTCGCGGGAATCCCGAATATAGGAATATCTCTCGGAGGAGAACCTTGGCCGGCCCCCTTGGCCTTGGTGTTGGTTGGCGTCGCCCAAGAGAGGAGAAGGGAGGCTGTCTCGCGCGGCTAGGGTGAGGAAGAGAGAAAACCAAAAATCCAATTTCCTCTCTTAACTTATCTATTTATACTTATGGGGCGGATTGACCTAACTACAACTTATCTATTGATTCGCTTATTTTCTATCAACAAAACGAATTGGCGCAGCTGGTCTGCCCGCTTGTCTCTTACGCGGAGGTGCAAGGTTCGAACTCCTTGCTGCCCATTAAACGTTTTTCCTTTTTTAAATATACTAAACGGACTCAGAAAATTCCATAAAAATATTCTAAAAATCCCTAAAAATATCTAGAATATTTCTAAACCATTTTTAAATAATTCTAAGGACTTTAAGAACTAAAAATGGGAATTTTGGGGCGTTACAGAGCCGAGGGAAGCGGACTTCGAGGCGTACGTGAAGGATGACATGAAGGCAAGCCGAGGGCTTGTATGCGCATCTGAGGGACGAGGGCCAAAGTCGACGAGGGCTTGAAGGCAACAGATCGAGGCTGCTGGAGTAGGAACGATGAGCCGAGGGACGCGAACTTCGAGGCATGCTTGAAGAATGCCATGGAGGCAAGCCGAGGGCTTGTGTGCGCATCTGAGGGACGGGAGCCGAAGACGAAGAGGGCATGAAGACAACAGATTGAGGCTGCTGGATGAAGAGTCAGCTGAGTCGTGAGGGTACGAGTGCTGAGTGAAATGTACTCAGGAAATCCTAGGGTTCGAGTGCTGAGAGAAATGTACTCGGGGAAGATAAACCTTAGGTTTGTGAGTGGACCAATCGACTGGTGTTTGAGCAGTCGACTGGTAAATACCACAGAAAGATCAGTCGACTGGTACTGGACCAGTCGACTAATGGCACTTGGAAAATCGAACGTCAGGTTGTAACGGTCAAGTCTAAGTGGGACCAGTCGACTGGTAATGGACCAGTCGACTGGTAGTGGTCTTCTCAGCCTCGAGCTCTATTTAAGGGAGCTTGTTTAAGACTGTTTCTTCTTGACGAAATGAGCTTGGTTAGAGCTCATTAGTAGTCTTTGTGCTCAGAAGTGTTGTCCGGGTTGTGGCGAGGTTTCTCCACCCACAAGGAGCTACACGAGCTAGCCGGAGGTCTTCCGGGGAGTCATCCACCGACGGATCGGGATCGTCCACCTTACGGACAGCCGTGGAGTAGGAGCGTCATCTCCGAACCACGTAAAGGTGACGTGTTAGCGTTTGGTTGATTTTGATATTATTGTTTCTGCTTGCGCACGCTAACATTGTAGGAAGAACGAATCGAGAAAAAAAAATTATTATTCACCCCCACCCCCCCCCCCCCCTCCTCTAGCAAACGGTAAGATCCTAACAGGGTTGAATACCAAAAGGCATTCTCAATCTCACAGAGCTTGGTGGAAATACCTGCACATACATGCAGTATAGATTGTGAGTGTTTTGTGATGGTGGGAACTAAACTAGTACTTAAATAGCGAAAACAAAAAACAATAATCATACTAATTTGTAAGAATAATATAAAAAGAGCAATTAGCGTACAAGAAACACTCACATAGAAAGTGTAATAAAAACAATATTTCAGAACTAATACTAAATAAACTCAATATCAGGATCACAAGTAACAGAAATCATATCAAGCAAATTAATATAAATAAGCTTTAAAACTAGAAGAACCATACTTCTGAAAGATTGTAATGTATCACTATGAAGACTAAAGATAGAGACAAGTCCTTTATTCATTGCAGCCAACTCCAGTTTCTCATCCTCAATAAGCTCCATATATTGCCTCCGAATTCTGCAGGCAGCGGCTCTCTCTTTTGCAGCTTTCTGTCTTTCCGCTTCCTTATCACGCCTCAATTCCTCTCTCTAACTCAACTTTTCAGCCTGAAATCATCCAGAAAGATGCTAGGAAACTAACAGAGATTATGGGACTCAGATGAAAATTATGTAACCTACTCTACAGGATTCCTTTAGCATAAACTTCTCTCTGAGTTTATTTTCACGTCTTTGTTCTTGTTGAAACTTCTCTTCTTCTCGCTTCTTTTGGCGCACCATTCACTGCTCTTCTTTTCTTCTTTCACGACCATGACTCTCAATTTCCCTCCTCATTTGCTCTTCCCTCTAAGGAATGATAAGCACCAAACAGTGAAGAAAGGAAAAAAAAAAGCATTAGCCATAAATTGGCACCTTTCTTCTCATGAAGTCTTGTTTCTCTAGCTCTTTCCTTATCCGTGTCTCACGCCCTTCAACCTCCTTAGCAACCCTTGATTCATCACACTGCACAAATTGAAGCATTATATAACAACTATTCTTTTAAGAAAATTATCCCTGTATGAAGAGATTGCACATACCTTGCGTTTTCTCTTCCATGCTGAGACAAGAGTCCAGCATTTGACATTGGACCTTGAGCAGTATAATTTGGTGTCAATTGCTCATTTCCATGCAGTTTTTTACTTGCTGAAGGTAAAGATGGCTCTCTGGTACTAGAAACATCTATTGAAGAGTTATGGTAAAGAGTTTGAGAGACCCCATCAGGGAGAAACTGATACTCGTGAATAGTTCTATGGCCCATCTATGGATGAATCATATGAGAAATACTAGCTTCTAGTTTCCCATTCACATTGAATGAGCTAGCTAATGAATGTTCCATGCTAGACAAAAAGCCTGCTGCCTGCAAAGCAGTATATTCACACCAAACTTGAATCTACCAGAAACAACAAACCAAGTTCACAATAAAAGAAACTGTAGATGTTCTACTAATCTTAGTAAGGATCGCATATCATAAGGCCAACAAATTGTAATGAACTTCAACTGTAACACAGTGAAAGAAAGTACACCTTCAAAGACTTGGTATCAAATCTCACAAAATTGCCATCATAAGACCATATAGGCTGCTTTTGTTGCATAGGCATTTCTGATGAAATATTTACAAAACAAATAATGAGGAAAATTCACATAGTTTGCAACAGAAAATTATATGTAGCTAGAGAATATATGAAAAATTAAAATACAAAATAAGCACCAAAACAAGAAATGAATCAAACTCTTTAAAGATAAACTTCAAGCATTTTTGAGGGAAGTTTCAGCATCAAAGTTTAAAATACTTGGCAAAAATCTGTACATGAAATTCCAATTAAATGAACATCTTAACATTGAAAATGAATGATTTCAAAACCATCATTAAACCAAAAAAAAAAAAAAAAATCAAACATAAGTCCGTATCATTTCATTTGTATAACAATATTCACTTAAAGAGGTTAGCATAAAAGAAACTCAAATTTAGGGTAACTGAAGCATGATGACTAACTTATGCCTACAATAGCAGGGCAGCTTCAAGTGAAACTTAACAATTTATTAAGTACCTATGAACGATAGTTTTCTTCAACTGTACATAAATGGAAAATCTTCTCCTTGTGTATATATAAATATATATACCTAGTGGTGCACCAAAACCACCAGGTGGGATTGAAGCGAACTCAACTCCAAGAACTGGACCATCCTGTCTAACTGGCTCCCCAAGCTGTGACTCCACTGATGCAAGTATCCGTTTTTCAGCCATGGTTAGTTCGGGAAGCGGGTGTGGTAGTAACACCTTGGGACATAGTAGCGCTTGCCTATGGCCAACGAATCTCTCTCAATTCTGGAACCCACAGGGGTTGCCCTGAACATTGGCATCTTGTGCTTCCCTCTGCTATCATGCCCTACAGAGAAGGAGCTGAGCCCATCGTAGAGAAGGAGCTGAGCCTATCGTTGTTCTTCCGCGGGAGCATTGGCAGCGGCTCACCCTCTCTCAGCTCTCTCTTTGTTCGGTCCTTGAGACTCCGATGACAGAACCACATCTGGAGCTGCCGATCCGAGAGACCAATCTTCACAGACAGCTCATCCCGCAGTGTATCCGACGGGTAAGCCTCCACTGGTGGTAAAAAGATAAAAAAAAAAAACAATGCAATCGATTACAAAGAAACTGAGGCCCAACACAAAAAAAATCGGGCAATCGACAAACCAGCGTAGGAGTTCTCGAGGATCTCCAACTGGTACGGGGTCTTCATCTTCCGCTTGGGGGCTCCGGCACCGGCCGAGGCGGCTGCTCCTTCTCCTCTGTTCCCTCCCCCGACTCCATCGCCGGCGGAGCAAGCAAACCCGAACCTGTGCAAAAACCACACCTCCGGAAAAAATCGAAGCGGCGGACGGCCAGATCCGAAATCGCTCACAGGAACAACAACAAAAGGGAATCGGAAAACGAGGGCGGACGATTGGAAAGCAGAAATGGACGCGAAAAGGGAACAAAAACAACAAAGAGATAAATAAATCCAACGACAACAACCGGCGAGGAAGAAAACGGATTTGGAGTAGGAATAAAAGCAAAGAAAACGGATTTGGAGTAGGAATAAAAGCAAACAGTGGTTTGTTTGATCCATTGAATGACTGAGACCAGGAACGAGATCGAGATCCAGTGCACTGCGTGATCTTGTTTTTGGAAGAATTACACATCGCCGTAAGGATCGACGAATTGGGGAGGAAAATTTCTCATCCGCCGTTTCAATTTTTTTTCCATGGGATTCGTCGTTTCTTCATCTCTCATGTTTTTGAATTTGAAAGGAAAAAGGAAAAATAATAAAATAATTAAACCTTCGTTGATTGTCCATGCATATTCTCTGCGTCTAGGTTTTTCCAATCAGGTCCCTCGCTTATTCAATTTTTAACCTTTAGCCTTCGAGATATTTTTCATGAAACCCTCTTTTTCTCTGTCCAAATGATTGTAATATAATCTAGTCAACTAGATAAATTATTAAAATATCATGAATATTATTTTAAAGTAAAAAAAAAATCAAAAATACCCTTCCAACTGTTTGGTTAAAAGGGCGGTAAATTTACTTTAAATTCATAATGACAAGTCAAACTCTGCATTCAATCTCCAGTTGAATTTTTTTTTTGTATTAACTCTCTAATGGATTGAGTATAAAAGAGTAAAAATTAAGTATACATCAGTGAGAAATGAGTATAAAAGAGTGAAAATTGAGTATAAAAGAGTAAAAATTGAGTATGTAGTTTCTTGATGTGGTGGATGCAACCTTACATACTCAATTTTCTAACTTTTATACTCAACTTTCTTCAAATAATACTCACAAAGCTGTCTTGTCAATCTCATGAGGGACTACATGCAAATAAAAATTTAGGTAGGGATTGTATGCAAATGTGAGTTTGGAAGTGGGGAGTTTTAAGAAAATTAAAAGGGCAATTTAATTTTAAAAATATCAAAATAATATTTTATTTTTCTATCAAAAAATATTTTTATAATAATTTTTAATAAAACTACTATAACTCATTCAAAATTATTACACATGTAATAAACACAAAATAATTTGATCTAAATTATTTAAAAATTTTATCCAAATTATTAACAGAACTATTATATTAACATATAAAATATTATAATATTAATTAAAATAAATTTAATTTAATTAAAATAGTTTTGATTAAGTTAAAAAAATATATTTTTTATTATAACAATATTTTATATATAATAGTTTTAATTAAATAAAAAAATATTATTTATTGTGGTTAATATTATCTTAATAATGATGAAAGGAAGATATTTTTATAATAAAATTAAAATATTTTGATGATAATGAAAATAGGATGCTTGTTTTTAATTTTTATTCATAATTTTAATAAAATTTGTGTGCATGGAAATTTTTTTAAGTACTTGTAGACAAAAAATAATAATAATAACCATCTCTATTCATAAAATGTATTTATTCAAAATTAACCACCTGCCTAAGCGGCAACCTTCACCCTCACGAGTTGCCCTGTGTGGGCTAGGTTGATCATAAAATTTAAAAATTCAAATGGCTCGTGAATTTGACGGTCTAATCTACTATTCAAATTTAAAATTTTCAATTATATATATATATATATATATATATATATATATATATTACTTTTATTGATTAATCTATGTAACTCGTAATTCATATTGGTTTGGATTAAATTAATAGGTTGGACCACGCCGTATTTGGTCTATTTGACCACACTAATTCTTTTGGTCATTCTTACCGAGTTTTTTCTTAATTACAATTTGACAAAGATTTAAGTAACTCCTAGATAAATAAATTGTATTTTGTCTTAAGATTTTTTAAAACAAATCGACAATGATAGTTTTGAACATTCAAATTACATATTTGTTGATTATCTTTGAATTTTTACATATTTTACATTGTCATTAGAACTAAGTATTTGATTTAGTAGTGGCTAAGCCTTATCTTAGTAAAAGAGAGGTAGGTTTAAAATTCTCTTATTATACTTTATAATTAACTAAAAAAAATTGACTCTGCTTAGAGTCACTTCCGTGTATGAATAAATCATTAAAAAAAAAAAAAATAATAATAATGGAAAGTAGCTTCTTTTTCACATTTCCTAAACTACAAATTTTGTACAAAATTCATAAATATAGGTGAATTACAAAATAATAGAGGCACACTAAGTCACTAACACCCTTGATTTTTAATTTCGAGTCTAAATTTATTTTTTTTAAAAATAATTAAAAGGCCAAAAACAGAAAATCATCACAGCCAGAGAGCTCCGGCTTCTTTCAAGATCGGGACGAGCTCGCCGGTGATGTGGACGGTGACGAGGCGATCGAGTCCCCCGAGTAGTCTCCCCCCGACGAACACAAGCGGCTGCACCGTCGAGCGCCCGCCTCCCCCCGCCGCCGCCGCCGCCGCCTCCATCATCGCCGCCGCGTCCTCTGCCCCCTCGCCGATCTCGCACATCGCGGGATTGACTCCCAGCCCCAGCAACAGGCGCCGCGCCACATCGCACATGCAGCACCCCCTCGCCCCCACCACCACCACCGGGTTCTCGGCCACCGCCGCCCTCACGGCCGATCCGCCGCCAGAGGAAGAGGAAGAAGAAGAGGTGGACGGAGACGACGACAAGAGGTCGTCCGCCGTCCGCGGAGGCGCCGGTCGGCTAGAGATCGCTCCTCGCATTCTCCGAAATCAGGGCACAATTGGGATTTGGGGGAAGTGGGGAACCAGGAGAGGGAGAGAGGGGCGTTAAATAGCGGGCGGTTTGGGGGAAAACGGAGGGCGGGCCGGGGAGACGTCAGACGTGGGTGGGACCCGACGGCGTCAGTGGCGGTTAGCGAGCGCTCCAGTTGGCGTTTCTTTCGCAGAGTCGTAACCGCTCACACGTCGCCTCGGCTTGACGTCACGCTGCCTCCGTTACGTCTTACGGACTCGAAACCGGCAGCCCGGCCACGTGGCAGTTTAGCGCAGGAGACAAGCAGACTGGCAACTGTGTCCAATTGTCGGACGTTGACTTGCTAACAAATAAATAAATTAGTAATTTTTTAATTTTTAAAAATAGTTTAATAGCTTCTAGAAGACAAAACGAGGCGAACGTAGAAGAAGCCGGCACGTTAGGAGAAGATTAAAACCGTGGTGGGAGCCATGTTTATCAAACCAGCCCCACAAGACGTACCACGGCTAGATCTCACGGTCCTTGGAGAGCATTGGACGGCTGCGGAGTGACCGCGTCGCTTGGCGTTGCGCCTGCCGCACGGAGCACGCCACGGCCACCGCGTTTGACGTCACGGCTCATCCGCCGTATCGGATGGTGGATCGGGTGACGTCTCGGTCGCCCCACGTCGACGCAGCTCCTTCCTATCCTTCCATGCGCCAGCCTGACGTCATCAAGTTTAAGCTCGAACAAACGCACTCCCTGTATGTAGGATTTTTTTTCTCTAAATCATAAGCACTCCACTTTATTTTTTATTAAAAAAACGTCAGATCATTAATTTATGCCGCTCTCCAGTCTATTATTCTCATGATTTTTTATCTATATTTTCAATATATATATATATATATATAATTGGGAAGTTGACAGGTGAGATGACTATATTTGATGATACGACTAATAAATCGACGAAGATGAATTGAGAAAGAAATTTCAAAAAGTATTTGGTTTGTTCCGTTTTCCATTTTCATTTTCCAGAAAACCGTATTTTTTAATTTTTTGGAAAATGACTTTTTTGTTGGTGACGAGATGGCTAGAGAGGAGGGGTGAATATAGCCAATCACTCTTTCTTTGAAGAGTTAGCAAGTTTCTGTACTTGGAGTTGTTAATAGCACAGCGGAAGTTTGGAAGACAGAAAATGCAGAAACTAAAACAGAAAACTAACTAGCAAGATTAGTAAGATCGCTAACAAGGAGATTTTACAAGGTTCGGGGATAACTTGCCCCTACTCCTTGGCGTGCCCTTAAGGTGGGCGATCCCTTGATCGTCGGCAGATCAAGCCCCGGTTAACACCGGATAATTCAGCAACCTCCTTCTCGGTGGAGAAACCTCTCCACAGTGTGTTTCAAACAAGGATATAACTTAAGCACAAAGAAACAACAAGAAGGATCTTACTCAAACGCTTAGCAAGGACAAAAACACAGCAAGCTTCCCTGAGCTCCACCCAGTGGCGATCTCACGCAAGAACCCTTCTTCGTGTCTTCCCACTGTCGGACTCCAAGCTTCTTGTTCTCTCCTTCAAGCGCTCAAGTAATGGATGATTGCTTGCTTGCTCAAAAGTGAAGAAGACTTCAAGAACACAGCAAGCTTCGTTGTGGAGAA
Organism: Boesenbergia rotunda; assembly: GCA_024364735.1. Taxonomy (NCBI): domain Eukaryota; kingdom Viridiplantae; phylum Streptophyta; class Magnoliopsida; order Zingiberales; family Zingiberaceae; genus Boesenbergia; species Boesenbergia rotunda. The sequence continues at coordinate 115,518 of JAGFNQ010000267.1, read as the reverse complement.
CTCAAAGCACGACAAGAACAAGGTTTTTCTCTCAAATCCACTTTCTCGCAGCCAACTTACACCCTTTTCATTCTCCACACAGCTCCAGGTGACAACATCCCTGCTGTTCCCAGCTACTCATCGCCAACGCCAGCTTCCACTGAGCTATCTCTGGACTCACTGAACTTCCTTCAGCTAAGCTCCAGTCTCAGCTCCAGTTTGCAGCTCGCCGTTGCAACCTGGGAAGGGAAAACGGACAAACCTGCTCCAAGGAAAGCCTCCATTGACCTCTCCTTGAGTGTTTGAATCATCCCCTGTCACCTGCAACTTAATCAGACTGTTAGAGCAGCAAATCACGCAGTAAATCAAATATCAGAGACAAACAGCAGCGAATCGAATATGGTCAGACGCGATCAGAGCGTCTGACAGTGCATTTTAAATTAAAGTGATCGGTCACCTGACCGATCAGAGAGCCTCCTGATCGGTCATCAGACCGATCAGGCTGGTTACAGACCGATCAGGCTGGTTACAGACCGATCAGGCTTCGTCCTGATCGATCCCCAACGCTCAATCAGAAATCGCGATTTCTTTGAGATTCTCCTGGACCGATCACCAGACCGATCCCAGGTCGTGGATCATTCACCGAACCGATCCACCCTTATATTGGGCAATTTCTGAGTTTCGCAGGCTAAGCCTTCTGATCGGTCAATTGACCGATCAGGGTGTCACCTGATCGGTCAGCAGTCCGATCAGGTCATCATCAGACCGATCAGGAACCGTCCTGATCGATCTTAGTGAGAAGCCCGCGAAGCTGGATCGTTCACCAGAACGATCTGCACAGTGATCCTGATCGGTCATCAGATCGATCAGGAGCAGTTCAGCAAGGGAACTCAACCTCACTGCTCGCTCCCTGATCGGTCACCAGACCGATCAGGAGCCAGTCAATGGGTGAAACGCATACTCCCTGATCGGTCACCAGATCGATCAGGAGCAGCACAGCAGGTTCCCAACCTCACTGTGTGCTCCCTGATCGGTCACCCGACTGATCAGTCATTGCTGGATCGGTCACCAGATCGATCCACGAAGGAGCAGCGTGCCAGAATCCCTGATCGATCACCAGACCGATCCAGGGACTCAAACTCAGCCCTCCAAGCTAAGTTTCCATCCACCTTAGCCCTCCAAGCTAAGGATTTTCCATCTAACTCTCCAAGTTGGGAATTTGCACCTAACCCTCCAAGTTAGGACTTTTCACCTAGCCCTCCAAGCTAGGACTTTTCACCTATCCCTCCAAGCTAGGACTTTTTACCCAACCCTTCCGAGTTAGAACTTCATCCAACCTAGCCCTCCAAGCTAGGCACCTGACCCTCCAAGCCAGGACTTTTTCACCTAATTCTCCAGGATGGGAATTTGCACATAACCCTCCAAGTTAGGACTTTTCACCTAGCCCTCCAAGCTAGGACTTTTCACCCAACCCTTCCGAATCAGGACTTTTCCAACACCTAGCCCTCCAGACTAGGATTTTTCACACTTAACCCTCCAGGTTAGGATTTTTCCAACACCTAGCCCTCCAGGCTAGAATCCTCCATATCATGCCTAATCCTCGATCAGGACTTAATCATAATCATCAACCTAAACTAAAATCATTGTCAACACCAAAATACCAATCAGGGCCAGACTGCATCAACAATCTCTCCCTTTTTGTTGTTTGACAACCCGATTTTAAGTTTAGGGATTCTTAATCAAGTTTTCCAAATTTAGAATCATAGGGGAATCCAGATCCCCCCCTACAACATGATCATTCTAAACTTAACCAATCCACACTCTCCCCCTTTGTCGAACACCGAAAAGGGGCAAGAGGGACTGTTAAGATTAAAATAAACTCCCCTTCAACCCTAGGGGTATCCCCACTCAACAGAGATGTGATAATTTATGGAATAACCATATGAATACATGTGAAAAAGATAGCGCAAGAAATAGCAATCACATGCATCATATGAGCACGAAGTATCAACTCGCAAGGCATGCCATAATATTTATATGTATCAGGTAAACATGACATTTTAAGCATGAACATGGCAATGTAGCAAACATGCAGATAAAACTCATATAAACAATCATGGCATCAATAATAGATATACTAATATCAGATAAGCATGTGAAGCAAAGTCAGACAAGTCAAAGCATAAAACATCCAGACAAGTAGCAAGATACGTGTGGCACAAGGCCACAACAGTCAAGTCACAGAGCATACAACCCAAAAGTCATACAACATAGGAAATCATCAACCGTCAACAACATCGTCATCAGAATCATCAATATATATGATATCCCCGGGTGAAGGGCCACTGGGGGACGCACCATCAGGAAACGTATGATGATACCATTCTTCATACCATCTGTCCTGGAACGAGCTCATCTCAGAGACATCAAATGCTAAGGCATCAAAACGGCGATCAAAAGACTGAAACTCGGAGCTGACCTCCTGTCGCCAAAGCTCGGAGATGTGTAGCTCGCGTTCTATCTTTCGCTCTATCTCCGCAACCTGCCAACTAAGGTCAGGAGCCCACTCATCATAATCTGCAGTAATATCTGGCGTCCCTTGGTCATGAGCTTCCCTCGGTAACTCCTCCGTTCGTCTGCGAACTTTCCACCTCAGCCCCTGAGTCCCGAGAACAACGCCGGACTGAGCAAGCATGCGATGATCCAAACGGCAGTCCTGTCGAATCATGGGCACAATGCGGCCCTGTGAAACGTCGATGCTAACCGACTCCAGCCAGGCAGTGATGATGTGACCGAATGGCATATAGACTGACTGGGATGACGGCATATTGTATACGATGATAGAGGAGTAGACCGATGCTACTGGGTCAAAGTCTAACTGTTGATGCATCCCATAAAGCATCAAGCAGTAGAACGGGTGAATCTCATCAAGATGTTTCGAGGTAGTGGGGAGGAGACAATTGGTGATGATTTTAAACAACACATAGTCGACAGGGGAAAGATGAAGAGCAGGAAATGTAGGAAAGTCACGGGTGCACTCACCAGACTCCCTTGGTCTGGGATGGCCTAGGAAGTACTCGTAGATGGAATCAGGAGTCAATCCATCGAAGGGAACTGGAAGGGGATTATGAGGAAAAGGGTAGAGAAAGAAATCATTGTTTGATCTGCGACAGCCGAGAAAATTAGTCAAAATAGATTGATTGAAATCAAGATTGATACCGGCAACACGGGTCCGCCATCCCGTGCTCCACCCAGTGCCCTCTCCACTGACCATATTATTATAGAATTCAGAAACCAAGTCCAGGTTGATCGGTCCTTCAAAGTGCAAGATGGGTTGAAGATTATAAAACTCAATTCATTGTTGGATTGTTGGACAATGTTCATAGATAAAAGTTGGGTCTATAATCCGACACGACATGAGTTTAAAATTGTGCCATTGGAATTTGAGAGCAAGACTGATACTCTGAAATCGAGTATGTGGAAGAGATGAAGGCCTTTGAGAAGGTGTAGATGACGAGGGAGTCTTTCCCCTCGAACTTTCCTCCACGACCTCCTTTCCCTTAGACGACTTTCTAAAGGGTTGAATTGATCATGACACAGAATTCAAATTATTTGATAAGATCGATCATACAAAACAAGAATTGATCATATAAGATGATACCCAATCAAAAGATAGATAGATTCGATCATAGACATAAGGTGAGAAAGTAAGGTTACGGTAGGCAAAACATGATCACGGTACACCAGCAAGAACAAGAACAAAAACCATGGTTAGCTTCATATCCATATAATCCATTAAGAGATTTGTAGAAAAACTGAAATCAAAGCTTACTTAGGCGCCATGGGTGAGTTTGCGCAAGGGAGGAAGAAGCTAGTTCCTCAAGGTTGAGAAAGAAAGAGGCCTGCGCAATAGAAACTCTCGGACGCAGAGAGCTTGGAACAAGTGGGCAGCTCGCAGGGAACAGGAAGACACCAGTAGGGATCTCCGCAAGAAATCGCACGCACGAAGTGGGAGAGACGCAGGAGAGTGCTCTCGCTCAAGCAAGGTCGCGCAGATGAGGAGTTTCGGCGCTAGGGTTCGGCGCTGAAAAGGGTTTTGCGAAGTTAATCGGTTGGTGGATCGGTCCACCAACCAGAATTTAATGCGTTTGAACGGATCACCGTTCGATCTGATCGTGTCCAGACCGATCAGGCTACAGCCTGATCGGACTGGCAAGGGCCTGATCGGTCGGATGACCGATCAGACGCGATCCTGATCGGTTGGGTGACCGATCAGGATACGAATAGTAGGGTCCGGAGAACAACCTCTGAGCTCCCTGATCGGTCTGTGGACCGATCCCCACAGAGTGCCAGATCGGTCCGGAGACCGATCCAGGCTGGCTCAGAATCCTTGATCAAAAGGTTTGGAGAGTCACTGCTGTCTCTCTGATCGGTTTGTGGACCGATCACCACAGAAAGGGGGCCAGATCGGTCTAGGGACCGGTCAGCCCTACACCTGATCGGTCCGGTGACCGATCAGGGTTCCTGATACGAACTGAAATGTTCAGTTTCAGAATTTCTGAATTTTTCAAACGATATTTGATGGACTTTGCCGAACTTGCACAAGACCTCATGACTAAAATTGATCCCTGAACCAGAATCAAAGGTCCTTATAGGTTCAACAAACATTTTGCCCCATCTAAATGGAGTCAAACTCAATCAATAATCACTCAAGCAATTTTCACTAAGTTGGTATCAAATCCAATGTTCCAATCAAGTTTCCTTGATTGGAATGTCTAAGTATGATCATAGGACCAAATACACATATGTTATACATTGGTTTTCCCCATACTTGGTCACCACCATGATTATTATCTCGTCAACTTAATTTCTCAAGGGATGCAATGATATTTTGAGAAATTGAGTTGATCCTAACATCTCACCCCATATCTAGCAAACAAAAACGTTTTGTTAAACCTTATAGTTTGTGTGAGATGTTCCCAAAGTTACCCAATTGTTCCCAACAATTTCGAAATAACCATGAAGGGTTTTGAATGCAATTTGAAGATCATGAAGCGCGACACATTCCCAATTCCCGTCTTAGGAAACTAAATTCATTTTCGGGAAGTGGTTTAGTGAAAATGTCAGCTAGGTTCGACTTTGACTCTTCATGAGAGAGTATGATGTTCCCCCTAGCTACATGATCCCTAATGAAGTGGTGTCTTACTTCAATATGTTTTGTCCTAGAATGATGGACTGGATTCTTGGTTAAGTTAATTGTGCTAATGTTATCACATAACACTTGCACACCCTTGTAACTCAATCCATAGTCCTCTGAGGTATGAATCATCCACAACAATTGTGATACACTCTCTCCCATGGCGATATATTCTGCCTCGGTAGTGGAAAGAGCAACACAATGTTGCTTCCGACTCGACCAACTTACTAAGGACGAACCTAAGAATTGGCAGCCCCCACTAGTGCTTTTCCGGTCCAACTTACATCCAGCGTAGTCGGAATCCGTATAGCCCATCAAATCAAAAGATTCAGTACGGGGATACCAAAGACCTACACCAATTGTACCCTTGAGATATCTCAAAATTCGCTTAACAGCAATTAAGTGAGATTCCTCAGACTTGATACCTAGCGCACATACCCACAGCAAATAGGATATCCGGTCGACTGGCTGTGAGGTATAGCAAACTGCCTATCATGCTTCGATATTGAGTTAAATCAACGGGTTTACCATTCTCATCATTGTCTAATCTTGTGTTTGTAGCCATGGGAGTGGTTACCTCTTTTGAATCACTCATGTTGAATTTTCGAAGCATTTCATGTGTATACTTTGATTGGTGCACATGGATACCATCGCGAGTTTGCTTGATTTCAAGTCCAAGGAAGAAAGTCAACTCTCCCACTAGACTCATTTCAAACTCACTCTCTATGTGTCCAATAAATTCACTTAAATAGCCCTTGTTGTTTGAGCCACAAATTATGTCATCGACATATACTTGGGCTACAAATATATTGTCACCATCTCTTCGTAGAAACAGTGTAGGGTCTATTTGACCTCTAACGAAGCCCTTTTCAATCAAGAATGTCGACAACCGCTCATACCAAGCTCGGGGTGCTTGTTTAAGGCCATAAAGTGCCTTTTGAGCTTGAACACGTGGTTCGAAAATTCGGTACTCTCAAACCCCGGAGGTTGTTCGACATAGACTTCTTTCCTAATCAAACCATTTAGGAAGGCCGATTTGACGTCCATTTAAAATAATTTGAAGCCACGATGTGCTGCAAATGCAAGCATCAATCGGATGGACTCTAATCGTGCCACGGGAGCATAAGTCTCATCATAATCAAGGCCTTCAACTTGACTGTAGCCCTTGGCTACCAAGCGTGCCTTGTTTCTAATGATTTCTCCCTTGTGGTTCAATTTGTTCTTGAAGACCCATTTGGTTCCAATAATGGTGGTCCTCTTAGGTCTAGGGACTAAGTCTCAAACCTGACTCCTCTCAAATTGACCTAGTTCATATTGCATTGCGATAATCCAATCGGGATCATTTAATGCTTCATCAATTTTTCTAGGTTCAATTTCGGAAATTAGAGCAACTTCATTAGCCTCATTCCGGAAGAATGATCTAGTCCTAACCCCTTGATGGATGTCTCCAACAATTTGGTCTTGGGGATGACTAGAGGCTAATCTAGTTTGCCTTGGTGTTGGTGGTGCTTCTTGAACGGGTTCACTAGACACAAGTTCAGCCTCAGGATCTGGCTGATCAATGGGTTGTCTAGGTTCACCGTCATCAGACTCATCACCATCAACAACATTTGGAGTTTCATTCAAACTAAGTCTCCTTAGTTCGAGTTGAACTCCTTCTACATTTTCTGATTAGTCAATTGATTTCGGAATTTCTTCAAAAACCACATCAGAAGATTCTTCAACTAATCTAGTTTTCTTGTTGTAGACTCGGTAGGCTTTACTAATGAGAGAGTACCCGACTAGTATCCCTTCATCAGCCTTTGCCGTGAACTTTCCAAGGTGATCCTTGGTGTTTAGGATGAACACCTTACAACCAAACACCCTAAGGTGTTTAACCGTAGGTGGTTTCCCAAACCAAAGTTCATGGGGAGTCTTTCCTAAAAACCTATGGATGAGGACTCGATTTTGCACATAGCAAGCTGTATTTACAGCTTCAGTCCATAAGTAACTCGGAAGTGAGTACTCATTAAGCATGCTTCGTGCAACCTCTTGAAGTACACGGTTCTTCCTCTCTACAACACCATTTTGTTGTGGTGTTCTAGGAGTAGAGAACTCATGCTTATAACCTTTAGCTTGACAAAATTCTAAAAACCTTTGGTTTTAAAATTCACCTCCATGATCACTTCTAATTGTCTTAATGGTTAATGATTTTTCATTAACCATTCTACCCTTCTACAAAAAGGAATGAACACATCTAAGGTTTGGTCCTTATGTTTCAAAAAGTATGTCCATGTGTATCTAGTAAAATCATCAATAATCACAAAGCAATATCCACTTCCATTCAATGATATGATAGTACTACAATCAAATAGATCCATGTGAAGTAAATCTAAAGCATGGGAAGTACTTACAGTGCTTTTACCTTTATGTGCAGATTTAGTTTGCTTACCCATTTGACATGCATCACAAAGTTTATCTTTTCCATACTTGATGCTTGGTAAGCCTCGAACTAGTCCCTTGTTGGCCAACTTCCGGATGTTCTTCATGTTCACATGTGCTAGCCTCCGGTGCCAAAGAGTGGACTCTTTTTCTTTTGACATGAAACACTTAGCAAAAGCATTAGTAGCACTTTTAAATGAAACTTGATAAATATTATCTACTCTTGCTCCTACTAGTACCGTGTCCAAGGTGTCATTTTGTCTAACTAGACATTGACTTGGTTGGATGTCAATTGTGTAACCCGTGTCACACAATTGACTGACACTTAGGAGATTAAACTTCATCCCCTTGACTAGAAGGACATTTGAGATTCTAAGACATTCGGATATTTGAATGTCTCCTATTCCTATGACCTTAAGACTACCATTGTTACCAAATGATACATTACCTCTACTCTTCTTGTGAAATGTGGTAAACAATGATCTATCCCCGGTCATGTGTTTGGAGCATCCACTATCAACGAACCAAGTTGATAGATGCTCCCCCTCAATCATAACCTCTTCATCATCCGAAGATGATGAAGCCGCGTTTGAGGAGCTTGAAGATTCATCACTGGTCTCCTCTCCAAGAGCCATGAGTGCCACTTGCCTTGTGCTCTTCTCCTCCTTCTCTTCATCGGATAAGCTAGAAGATGACTCATCCCACGAGGCCTTCAAAGCTTTCTTCTTCTTCTTGGATCTCTCTTCTTTTCTTTTGGATTTCTCCTCCTTCTTCTTAAGATTCGGACATTCATTCTTGAAATGCCCTTTCCTACCACACTCAAAGCAAGATGCATTATTCTTATCAAGTTTGGATTCACTAGTGTTACCTCTACTTTTGAAACGTCGGTCTCTTCGCATCATCCTCCTCACAAAGTTGGCCATTTTGGATGAAGAGGAGCCGCTGCCATCTTCCTCGGAATTGGATTCGGATTCAGAAGAAGATGAAGATGATGAGACCTCCTTCTCCTTCTTCTTCTTTTCCTTCTTCTTCATAGTGGCTCGGTCCCCTGCAACTAAGGCAATCCCCTTCTCCTTGGGGCCTTTGTTAACCATTTCATGCAATTCCATCTCACAAAATAAGTCATCTAACTTAACAATAGATAAGTCCTTGGATACTTTGTAGGCATCCACCATGGATGACCACAAAGCATTCCTTGGAAATGCTTTCAAGACATACCTCACAAGGTCGCGGTTCTCGACCTTTTCATCAATTGAATAAAGCCCATTGAGGACTTCCTTGAACCGGCTATGGAGTTCACTTACCGACTCATTTTCTTTCATGACGAGATTTTGGAGTTGATTGAGGAACAAATCCCTCTTAGCAATTCTTGAGTCCCGGGTGCCTTCATGAAGCTCGATGAGTTTGTTCCACAAGTCTTTGCACTTGTGAAAGGACTAACCTTGATGAGTTGGTCTTTGTTCATTCCACATTGTAGAGTGACAACCGCCTTCTCATTGGCTTCACTCTTCCGAGTTTGTTCCGCAGTCCACCGTGAAGACTCGAGTTCTTTGCCTTCGTCATCCTTAGGAGGAACGAATCCCTCCTTCACCGCGAACCAAGTGTGGATATCCATCTTCAAGTAGTATTCCATCTTTAATCTCCAATATTGAAAGTCGGCGCCATCAAAGAATGGAGGTCGGTTGGTGGAGAAGCCTTCTCTCAACGCCATCTTGTTGAGAACTCTCGGATGTTAAGCCGTGTACAGAGTCCCAAGCTCTGATACCACTTGTTGGTGACGAGATGGCTAGAAAGGGGGGGTGAATATAGCCAATCACTTCTTCTTTGAAGAGTTAGCAAGTTTCTGCACTTGAAGTTGTTAGTAGCACAGCGGAAGTTTGGAAGACAGAAAATGCAGAAACTAAAATAGAAAACTAACTAGCAAGATTAGCAAGATCGCTAACAAGGAGATTTTACAAGGTTCGGGGATAACTTGCCCCTACTCCTTGGCGTGCCCTTAAGGTGGGCGATCCCTTGATCGTCGGCAGATCAAGCCCCGGTTAACACCGGATAATTCAGCAACCTCCTTCTCGGTGGAGAAACCTCTCCATAGTGTGTTTCAAACAAGGATATAACTTAAGCACAAAGAAACAACAAGAAGGATCTTACTCAAACGCTTAGCAAGGACAAAAACACAGCAAGCTTCCCTGAGCTCCACCCAGTGGGGATCTCATGCAAGACCCCTTCTTCGTGTCTTCCCACTGTCGGACTCCAAGCTTCTTGTTCTCTCCTTCAAGCACTCAAGTAATGGATGATTGCTTCTCAATTGCTTGCTCAAAAGTGAAGAAGACTTCAAGAACACAGCAAGCTTCGTTGTGGAGAACTCAAAGCACGACAAGAACAAGGTTTTTCTCTCAAATCCACTTTCTCGCAGCCAACTTACGCCCTTTTCATTCTCCACACAGCTCCAGGTGACAACATCCCTGCTGTTCCCAGCTACTCATCTGCCAACGCCAGCTTCCACTGAGCTATCTCTGGACTCACTGAACTTCCTTCAGCTAAGCTCCAGTCTCAGCTCCAGTCTGCAGCTCGCCGTTGTAACCTGGGAAGGGAAAACGGACAAACCTGCTCCAAGGAAAGCCTCCATTGACCTCTCCTTGAGTGTTTGAATCCTCCCCTGTCACCTGCAACTTAATCAGACTGTTAGAGCAGCAAATCACGCAGTAAATCAAATATCAGAGACAAACAGCAGCGAATCGAATATGGTCAGATGCGATTAGAGCGTCTGACAGTGCATTTTGAATTAAAGTGATCGGTCACCTGACCGATCAGAGAGCCTCCTGATCGGTCACCAGACCGATCAGGCTGGTTACAGACCGATCAGGCTTCGTCCTGATCGATCCCCAACGCTCAATCAGAAATCGCGATTTCTTTGAGATTCTCCTGGACCGATCACCAGACCGATCCCAGGTCATGGATCGTTCACCGAACCGATCCACCCTTATATTGGGCGATTTTTGAGTTTCGCAGGCTAAGCCTTTTGATCGGCCAACTGACCGATCAGGGTGTCACCTGATCGGTCAGCAGTCTGATCAGGTCATCACCAGACCGATCAGGAATCGTCCTGATCGATCTTAGTGAGAAGCCCGCGAAGCTGGATCGTTCACCAGAACGATCTGCACAGTGATCCTGATCGGTCATTAGACCGATCAGGAGCAGTTCAGCAAGGGAACTCAACCTCACTGCTCGCTCCCTGATCGGTCACCAGACCGATCAGGAGCCAGTCAATGGGTGAAACGTATACTCCCTGATCGGTCACCAGATCGATCAGGAGCAGCACAGTAGGTTCCCAACCTCACTGTGTGCTCCCTGATCGGTCACCAGACCGATTAGTCATCGCTGGATCGGTCACCAGACCGATCCACGAAGGAGCAGCATGCCAGATTCCCTGATCGGTCACCAGACCGATCCAGGGACTCAAACCTAGCCCTCCAAGCTAAGTTTTCATTCACCTTAGCCCTCCAAGCTAAGGATTTTTCACCTAACTCTCCAAGTTGAGAATTTGCACCTAACCCTCCAAGTTAGAACTTTTCACCTAGCCCTCCAAGCTAGGACTTTTTACCCAACCCTTCCGAATTAGAACTTCATCCAACCTAGCCCTCCAAGCTAGGCACCTGACCCTCGAAGCCAGTACTTTTTCACCTAATTCTCCAGGATGGGAATTTGCACCTAATCCTCTAAGTTAGGACTTTTCACCTAGCCCTCCAAGCTAGGACTTTTCACCCAACCCTTCTGAATCAGGACTTTTCCAACACCTAGCCCTCTAGGCTAGGATTTTTCACACATAACCCTCCAGGTTAGGATTTTTCCAACACCTAGCCCTCCAGGCTAAAATCCTCCATATCATGCCTAATCCTCGATCAGGACTTAATCATAATCATCATAATCATCAACCTAAACTAAAATCGTTGTCAACACCAAAACACCAATCAGGGCCAGACTGCATCAACATTTTTTTCATTCTCCAGTTTTCCAGAAAACGCTATGTTATTTTCTGGAAAACAAAGCTGGAAAATGTAAACCAAACATGTTTTCCAGAAAACCGCATTTTCTACAGAAAATGAAAATGAAAAACAGACTGAAAAATGCAAACCAAACGCCCCCTAGAAAGGCACTGGAAGAGTTTCCGACAATTCCACTCCGACACTCAAATCAACGAGCCTTCTTAGGAGAGAGGAAAATAATATATTTGTGAAAAAATAAGAAATTTTTGACTTTTTCAAGGAGCATTAATTACTTTTTATTCTGTTCCCTGACTGTTCTCTTTCTTGGGATCCTAATGATATTTAATAGAAAATTTTTGAGCTGTCTACCTTCCTCCCATAAGGGATGGAAGGATCAATTCTTTTACATAAGCCTTCCTGAGCAACTCAACTTCCTAACTAGGTGGATAGTTGAGATGCTGACACTTCCACACCTCGGCAAGTATCAGAAGAGCCTAGGTTTCCTCAAGACTCAAACAATCATGGTAGGCATAGAATACGATGCCCCAGAATAATCTACACAGAAGGGTTACTCTACCGGGTGGGCCTCAGCCCCAATGCCACTGAGCTAGAAGTTGATCTTGGTAAGAAATTTTACTTTCCCATATTCTGTCAATATTAACTGATGATTCTCTTATATTATGTAGAAAAAACGATGTTGAACATCTCTGTGACTAATTCTCATCAAGTGGGACAAGACCAACTTGGCGGCCTTGCTAATACTCGAAGTCTCGGAAGAGTACAACGGAGCGGAAGGAGACTCTGACTTGCCTCTCACTCGGGAACCTATGGCCACAGGTTACATAGAGGTAGACCCGACCCTGGGTCGGGTCCAGCCCAGACCTGGCCCGGGTCAACAGGCTGGGTGGCCCGTTGACTCGGTTCGCCGGGCTGAACCGGAACCAGCCTGGCAGGATGTCGGGTCGGTTCCCGCAGCCAAAAACCATGAACCGGCGGTTAACCGTCGATTCGCGTCGGTTCCAACGGCACTGAACCATCGGTTCAGTGCTGTTGAATGGTTTTTTTATTTTTTATTTTTTTATTTTTTCGACGGATGATATCATTTGACCGTTTTTTGATCAATGGCTATGATTTAGTGACCGTTATGATCTGAATTCTATTAATAGGGAGCTCATTTCATTATTTTCACACACAACACAACTTCTCTTCTCTCAATTTCTCATTCTCAAATCTCAACTCTCAACTTCTCTCCGCGTTCTTCATTTTTCGACGATAATGGAAGGAGGTCACGGAGCTTCATCATTTCGATCTCGGAGGGGAAAAGAAATAGCGTATGAGGATCTCAACCTTCAAATTCAATCCACCGATGATGAGATCGAGGCTCAGCCCTAACGCCCTCCAATCCCCGAAACGCAAGGAAGTACCGATGCGATTACTTCTAAGGTTCGGGAAAATTCTCCTTTAAAATCGTCTATTTTCACTAAACATTTTAAGAAGGTCACACTTCCGTCGGGAGAATTGCGTACAAAATGCAAGCATTGCAATGCTTCCTACAAATTCCAAGCCGGCGGTGGCTATGAGTCGTTGAAACGACATGTAGAAACGAAGCATCCGACGGAACATGAGCTTGACCGCTCTTAAACACAATCATCTAGATTTTCTAGTGGTAGTAGTACTGATTCTGATTTATTTTTATATTCGGATAATAAATTAAGAGAATCAACAGCTAAATTTATTTTCGTAGAACATCTTTTTTTTAGTTTTGGATCTAAATGCACATTTGAAGATTTTGTAAAGAATCTCTTAATCCTGCTGCTAAACGTGTACCTAGAATTACACTTACTCGTACAATTAAAAAATTAGTAAAACAAGGAAAAAAGAATTTAATTGATGAATTTAGTAAATTAAATAATAAAGTTTCTTTATGTTCCGATATTTGCAGTGATCATTGACAAACTCATTCTTATATGGGTGTAACATGCCATTGGATTGATAACTCTTGGATCCTCGAAAAAAGATTATTAGTTTATAGAGTTTTTGATGAATCACATACTGCTCATAACATTGCACAATTATTACACATAATTTTAGAAGAATATGTATTGACTCATCAAATATTTTCAATATCATTAGACAATGCTAGTTCTAATACCGCTTCTATAGTTGAACTAAAATTTATTTGTCAACCTGTTATTGGTGGTTTATTTTTTCATATTCGTTGTGTATGTCATGTTTTAAATTTATGTGTTCAAGATGGATTAAAATTTTACAAAATTATATTCAACCAATTAGAATCACAATTTCATACTTATGGTCTCATCCATCTATGATGAAACAATAGGGTAGATTTTGTAAAGCTAATGGAATGAGACCTAAAAAATTTCCACGTGATGTTCCAACATGTTGGAATTCAACATATCAATTATTACAAGATTCTTTTCAATATAAAGATTTATTATATTTATTTTTTTGCACAAAATAGTAATACTAATATATATTTATTTTCACAACAATGAAATATTTGCAGTAATATTTATGAAATTTTAAAAGTTTTTAACGATGCAACTGAACAACTTTTCAGTGTTTATTATCCTACTGCTCATTTAATTTTAGTGAATTTTTGTAGTATAGTATTAATATTAAATGAACATGTAAATAATGAAGCTTTAACTTTATGTATATTAGCTATGAAAACTAAATCGGAAAAATATATTTATTTTATTCTTGAAATTTATTTAATTGCATTTGCTTTAGATCCTAGATTTAAATTAGAAGTTTTACAAAAAAAATGTTAACTTTATATTATGAAGCTTTAATTCCTGTTAAAGATTCTTCCTCTCCGGATCCAGCTAATATTGTATATAATATTAGAAATTATTTATATGATTTTTATAATCAATATTATGTTAAATATGGAACACAAATTAATATTTCTGAAACACAACAACCTACTACTACTAATTTAAAACTTACAAAAGCACAACTTTTATTAAAAGAACGGACGAAATGTCCACGAGAATCCTCAAGTTCCACACAGAAACTTGAGAATTATTTTACGACTTCTTTTGATTTTAATGAAGCAGATAGCGAAGACTTTGATATCTTGAAGTGGTGGTCACAGAAGGCTCAAAGCTTTCCCGTTCTCTCCGTGATCGCAAAAGAAAATTTAGCTTGTCCAGTGTCAACTGTTGCTGTGGAGCAGACGTTCAGTGCCGACGGCAACATATTAGATGAATGATGATCAACTATATCTCCCGACTCATTGGAAGCTCAAGCATTACTAGATGATCGGACTAGAGCCAAGAAGCGAATCCAAGTAATACAACTTTCAGAAGACGAAGTCGAAGAATTTGATACCGAAGGAACAAATACAACGGGAATAGGAGGAAATGGAAGTGAGTGAGAAAGGGTAAAATTGTAAAAATGTAAAGAATGTAAAAGGGTAAAAGTGTAAAAGAACTACGTGGACTTTGATTCCCCTACACCATAAGGGGATACGTAGACAACTTATATAAGTGTAAGCCTTTTTTTAATAAAATTTATTTTTTTAAATTTAATTTTAATTTTTTTTAATATAATAATCTTGAACCGTGGCGAACCGTGATGAACCGTGAACCGAATCGTGAACCAGCGGTTCCGAACCGTGAACTGTAACAGGCTTGGGCGATTAAGGTTAAGGGTCGACCTCCCACGAACCATCGAACCGGCGGTTCCGAACCGTCGAATCGTCGGTTCCGAACCGTGGTCGGGTCTACATAGAGGGCAGCTTGGTAGGTGCTATATGCCGCCCTGCAGAAGAGCAAGCTCCCTTGGATCCTCCCCTCAAAGTCGAGAAACCCGAGGAACCTCTCACAGAGGCCACACTCAACCATAAATTGAGCCCAATCAAGCCCCCAACCACCGAGCGCAGCAACCAAGCAAGGCTCCACAAGAGGCAAATGCTTTGTGTGTCTAAAAAGACCTCAAAAAGAGTGAAGATTCATGTTGAAGGTCCAAGTGACCCCAAGCCGAGAGGGAGCAAGCCGCCGACAATCGATCATCCAATGAAGTCCAGACCAGCCTCTGTCAGTCCAAGAACTTCACAGCCGACTGAGCACCTTCCTGCTCATCCACAGCAGGAGGCAACTCAGACCCCCTAACTCCCAAACCTCATCTGGAACTCAAGCCCCCCGCTCGAGGGGCCTATTAGAGAAACTTTGCAATGGGGAATACGTAGAGAAGCTGAAGGAGGAAGGTATATTTGAGGTAAACTCCAGGTTGAGTGGATCTATGCTGAAGGAAACAACCCCGCTTCCTCTAACTTAATCGAACTTTCGTTTCGTTAATTCTTTACATAATTTCACAGGTCTGGACTGAGCACCTTGAAATGACCTCTCTAGTCCTTGCATTAGTTCATCAAGTTGAGGACTATGGGAAAGAGATTGCCGAGATGGAAGCACAGCTGTCGACCAAGGTTAGCCATGATGCCGAAGGAGAAGTTGCCCGAGCCCATGAATGGGCTAGTCTCCAGGCTGAGCTAACAGGCCAACTAAGAGGCATATTAGAAAATGCTTTTGACACTATAGAGGCTCAAGAAAATAATTTGAGGGCTACAAAGAGGCAGGTTGCCACTCTTGCTGGTGAGAACGAGCGACTGACCACTAAGGTCGAGCAACAACAGAAACTCCTGGGCGACCAAAAAATAGCTCTTCAAACAGTCGCAGACCAGCTGTCCGACAAACAAGCTGAATGGCAAAAAAAAAAAGAAGATGTGATGGCAATAATCAAAGAACAACTTCAGGAAGCACTGCAAGCTCAGGACATAGCAAATGCTTGAGCAGAAGAAGCAAAAGCCTACTGGAAAAGGGCAACAAATGATCTTGAAGCTTATCAGGCCAATGTGGATGCTCGGTGCCAAGCTTTCAAGGAAGAATTTGTTGGAACTTGGATGGCTAGAGGGGGGGGGGTGAATGTAGCCAGACACCGAAACTTAGCACTTTTTAAGTTTTCTGCACTTAAACGTTTAGTAGCACAGCGGAAGCAATAAAAACAGAGTATGCAGAATTTAAAACCTAAGCTAAGAACAACCACCAAACGCTAACAAAGAGGATTTATAAGGTTCGGGGATAACTTGCCCCTACTCCTTGGCGTTCCCGTAAGGTGGGCGATCCCTTGATCGTCGGCAGATCAAGCCCCGGAAAGTCCGGATAGTAAGCAACCTCCTTCTCGGTGGAGTAACCTCTCCACAGCGTTTCAACAGAGATAAAGTTTTAAGCACAATGAAACACAAGAAGGATCTTATAGAGCACTTAGGACAGTAAGAATCTAAGCAAACTTCTCACCGAGCTCCACCCAGCGCAGATCTCACGCAAGAACTCTCTTCTTCGTGTCTTCTCGCTGATGGACTCGCCAAGCTTCCTGGTTCTTCTTCCAAATGCTCAAGTAACAGAGGTTGCTTCAGAGATTAATCAACGATGTCGCAAGAGCACAAGAGTTGTAGTAGCAGTAAGAAATTTCGCAAGCTCTAACAACAACTCCTCCTCTTCTCCACTTCTCAGGTCTTTTAAGCATCTGGCCTCTGTAGCTCACATCGCCAGCCACCAGACGCTCCACTGCAGCTTACCAGCTGCTTCACTGCCACTGCCCAGCAACTCTGACCTCTCCTGGATCCCTGAGCTTCCCTCAGCCGAGCCCCAGTCAGCAGCTCCAGCAGCCGTTGCAACCTGAGACGTAGAAAAAGCCAAAACTGATATATGGAAAGAACTCAGTTGACCATCCTTCAATGTTTGAAGTCATCGATCTGGAGCCCTCCGAGCTTGATCCAACGGTTGATTGAGCTCTGATTGGGATGAAACCTTCAGATCTTGATCAGCATGCTTGATCAACCCTAACCGTAGCTCGGATTACTTCAGATGGTCCCGGATGGCTCAGATTTAGCCGCTTTTGAATCGGACGGCCCAGATTTAATCCTAATCTTGATAACTCGATCCGGGTCACTTCCGACTCAAGTTTGACCCAATATGCCCTAGGTCCATGAACCTTTCATGCCTACAAAAATATATCAAAAATTTAGTGGTCAAATAATCCAAATATGTGCAAATTTGTAATTAAGTCCAAAATAAGAGGAAGTTCTAAAACCTAGGGTAAAATCATAATTAAGCAAGTAAAACATGGGTCAAACATGGATTTTAGCAATTAAAATAGTCAACAAAATAGTACTTATCAGTCATCCCTGTCACCTGCACACTCAATCAAAGGTTTAGCAAATGAAATCAAACTTGTATCAGTAATAGCAAAGAAGATCAAAGTGATATCAGTAGCGTATCAGTGAAAGCAGGCGTGATCAGACGCGATCAAAGCGTCTGACAGCGCGTTTGAATTAAAGTGATCGGTCACCGGACCGATCCAGGGGTCGTGGATCGGTCACCGGACCAATCCACCGCTTTGCTGGGACTCCCAGCTTTCGCGGCCACACGAGCCTGATTAGTCACCAGACCGATCAGGAAGCTTCCTGACCGATCAGGCTCCGGCCTGATCGGTTATAAGACGGAGTCCGTGACACTTGATCGTTCTCTAGAACGGTTTGAATAGTGTTCCAGATCGGTCACCAGACCGATCAGGAGCAGATCAGTAAGGTTCTCAAAACCTACTGGATGCTCCTTGATCGATCATCGGACCGATCAGGAGCAGAGCAGCAGGGGAACTCAACTCACTGTGGGCTCCTTGATCGGTCACCAGATCGATCAGGAGCCGAGCAGTGAGTGAACTGCATACTCCCTGATCGGTCACCAGACCGATCAGGAGCCGAGCAGTAGGTTCTCAACCTCACTGTGTGTTCCCTGATTGGTCACCAGACCGATCAGTCATCGCTGGATCGGTCACCAGACCGATCAACAAAGGAGCACCGTGCCAACTTCCCTGATCGGTCACCAGACCGATCCAGGGACTCCAACCTAGCCCTCCAAGCTAGGATTTCATCCAACCTAGCCCTCCAAGCTAGGACCTGACCCTTCAAGCCAGGATTTCATCAACCTAGCCCTCCAAGCTAGGACATGGCCCTCCAAGCCGGGATTTCATCAACCTAGCCCTCCAAGCTAGGACCTGACCCTCCAAGTCAGGATTTCAGCAACCCAGCCCTCTAAGCTAGGACCTGGCCCTCCAAGCCGGGATTTCATCAACCTAGCACTCCAAGCTAGGACCTAACCCTTCAAGCCAGGACTTTTTCACACCTAACCCTCCAGGTTAGGACTTTTCACACCTAGCACTCCAAGCCAGGACTTTTCACACCTAACCCTCCAGGTTAGGACTTTTCAACACCATGCCTAATCCTCGATCAGGACTTAATCATAATCATAATCATCAACCTAGACTAAAATCGATGTCAACACCAAAACAACAATCAGGGTCAGACTGCATCAACAGAATTTACACATTCTAAAGAATATCATGACTTGCTAGGCATGCAAGTTATCAGACAGATGACCCAAGGATTCGAGGGAGCCATCAAACAGATTGGTTGGGCCAAGGTTCTTAAACCAAGCACAGACATGACCTTCCTTGACCTAGGTAAAGTATGGATGGAGCTACCGAAGCCCGAGAAAGCGTAGGTCGGTGTCTTTAGGGTTCCTGCTCGGCATCCGAGTTGTAATTTCTTTGTAAAACTTTTGAAGTAAATGATCTGTTTCTCGTACTTTTTATATCCACGGGTTACTCAAACACCTCCACAAGCAAATTCTAACCAAACTTTGAGCCACGCTAAGTAGGTACGAGTCGCTGAGATCACTTACCACGATCCTCAAGCAAGAATACAAAACCACACTATGTGATTGGACCTCCTTTAGGTCTCCCGAACAGGGAGGTTGAGCCATGTTAAGGGCTAAGGATGCCTTCACAGCTAACTCCTGAGCAGGGAGGTTGAGCCACGTTAAGGGCAAACACCACGTTAAGGGCGCCTTTTCAAGACGAGCTTTCACTTGGTGCACATATAATACTTGTCTTCTTTTATATTATACTACAAAAAAATACAAGATACATTTAAAAATAATAAGGAGAATAGCTCCATACTCATTGGGTTTGATACGGTTGTAGATGATTAACACTCCAAGGTCACTCCAACCTTTTCTCTTAATTCCTCCAAATAATAGCTTCCTCCAGCCAGCTTCCCTACAACTCTATAGGGGCCACCCCACAGAGGGTCCAATTTTGCAACATCCCCTACAAGCTTTATCCTCTTCCAAACCATATCACCAACTTGAAAACTTCTTGGAATTACCTTTTTTTTTATAAGTTTGCTTCATCCTCTGCCAATAAGCAGCTAACCGTATAGCAGCTTTATTTTGCACCTCAGTCACTAAATCCAAATCAAGAAGTCTCTCTTGATCATTAGTGTCATTTTCATACAATCGCCTCCTGGTCGACTCCTCCCCAATCTCCACCGAGATAACTGCTTCACCTCCATACACTAGGTGAAATGAGGTTTGACATGTTCCTTCTTTGGGTGTGATTCAATATGCCTAGAAAATACTAGGCAACTCCTCTACCCAGCTGCCACCCACATGATCTAATTTAGTCTTGAGTCCTCGAACAATTTCTCGATTAACCACATTGGCCTGATCATTGCTCTGCAGATAAGCTACCGATGTGAAGGCTTATTTGATGCCTAAGCCTTCACACTACTCTCGGAGCTTTCGTCCTTGAAATTGTTAGCCATTATCAGATACCATCTTGTAGGGAATCCCATACCTGCAAACAATATCCCTCCATAGGATTTTCATGATGCCTTCTTCTGTTACATGTGCAAGGGGCTCAGCTTCTACCCACTTAGAGAAGTAATCTACAATGACCAGCAAGAATTTCTTTTGCTGAGGTCTGGTCGAGAAAGGACCAACGATATCCATTCCCCATTAATCAAAGAGGCAAGATACCGTGGATGTCTTGAGATTCTTTGTTAGTCGGTGAGAAATATGTTGATGTTTCTGACAGGATTCACAATCAACCACAAAATTATTGGCATCCTCTTGCAAAGTGGGCCAAAAATACCCAACCAATATTATCTTCTGAGCAAGTGTTCTTTCTCCTATGTGACTACCACATATACCTTTATGCACTTCATACATCACATACTCAATCTCGCTTAGACCAATACATTTTAAGAGTGGTCGGGCAAAATCCCTTCTATATAACTGATCTCCAATCAAAGTAAACCGAGCTGCACGAAGTTTAAATTGGCGGATTTGGCCAGAATCATTAGGAAGTTTCCCTGTCCAAAAAAAAGTTATAAAAGGGACTTGTCAATCAGGCGTTGCATCTTGATCTACCTTTCCATCAATTTGAGCTACCAATATTTCATGACATATAGGATCCTCTAATGTCCAACAAGCTAAAGAACTGGTTAACTTAGCTAATTCATCCGTCCGGGTATTTTCCGCTCTAGGTATTTTCTGCAAAATCACCTCCGAAAAGTTTGCTTTCAACTATTCAAAAGCTTGTACATACCTTCCCATTCGCTCATTGTGCACTTCAAAATTTCCTTCGATTTATTGAGATACAAGTTGGGAGTCAGAATATAAAATCACTCGAGTGACCTCGACCTGCTTAGCTACCTGCAGGCCATCCAGCAATGCTTCATATTCTACTTCATTATTGGTAGCTCTAAAGCTTAACCGGACGGATATTTACAACACATCCTCTCGAGGTGAGATCAACAATACGCCAACTCCGCTGGTTCGCTATGTAGAAGATTCACCCACATACACCAGACCTCTTGCTAATCAAGAGCAACTAGGACCTCAGCTAGGAAATCCGCAAGAGCTTGTGCTTTTATGGCTGTCTGAGGTTGATAGTGAATGTCATATTCACTGAGCTCCATGGTTCATTTGATTAATCTTCCAGAAGCCTCTGGGTTCATCAAGACTCGCTCAAGTGGGCTATTAGTTAGAACAACAACTGGATGAGATAAAAAATAAGGTCTTAGCCGACGAGCATTCAAGACTAGTTCATATACTAGCTTCTCAAGTATGGTATATCAACTTTCTGCATCTTTTAATACATGATTGAAGAAATAAATAGGATACTGAACTGTACCTTTTTCCCATAGAAAAGCAGACCCTAAGGCTCCGGCAGTAGCAAAAAGGTACACATACAATGATTCATCAGCGTTTGGCTTGTTGGGTTTCCTTGGGGGGATTCCAGGTCGCGCATGGGAAACCTCTCTATGTCCACAGATTAAAATTTTTAATCCGAATGGAGAACAATCTCCCAAACGACTGTCTCTTCATCGTGCTAACCCATTCGAGCGATCGCTTGAACAAACGTGTTGCTTTAGCAATCAATCTCGTCCAACCGATTAGTCGCGGAATAGACGATGAGTGGATCGTCGATTTTCGTGTTTATCATCGGGGTCTAAGATTATTATCAACATGAATTGATGAACAATAATCAAACAATTAATTAAACAAGAACAAACGAGATCAAAGGAGCCAAAAGAGAAGATATACCTCTCGTTTACCTCGCGATCTTCTACTGTATGACCCAACCCCTCCTTAGACGTCATGTGAGCGATGATCTTCCAAGAACTGAAGTCACCAAGGCACCTTCTTTCTTCTCCCTAGCTTGGCTGAAACCCTAGGGACCCTGCTTCCTTGCCGCCGGGCAAAGCCCTTGCTTTAGTTGCTTACGCCGCCCCTCCTCCTTGCTCCCAACTCACGTACGCCGAAGAGGAAGGGGAGAACAAGATGAAGAAGAAAGAGTAGAAGAAGAAGAAGAGATGAACTCTCTTCACAAGCCAATCCAAACCACAACTCTCCTTCTTTCTTTCTCCTTGCCGCCGACCAACTTCAAGCTCCAAGAAGTGTCGCCGGCGACCACTTCTCCAACTCCTAACTTACGCACACCCTTAGGGGAGCAAAGGAGAAGGGAACCAAGGGAGGAGGAAGAAACCAAAGCCCTTCCTCAACCTTCACCGAACCCCTTCTTCCACCTTGCGTCGGCGCCACAAGTTTAACCTAGGAGAGAGAAAATGAGAGAAAAGAGAGAGAGACTCTAGGGTTCTCTTGGATGGTATGCCTTGGTCTCATAACACCATGGGGTCTATATAGGGCTACAATAGGGACCATGAGGAGGAATTGGATCTTGGCCACCCAATGGATCAAGGCCCGTTATCATTGATCTACCTCACTAGCCCCCATATTTAAATATGGGTTCCACCTATTGAGTACAAGAACTCCTCATGTTTAAGATATCGAATGCCCGTTAATTAATTAAATTACTGACAATTTAATTAATTAACATCTAACTCCTTGAGTAGTACCACTCAACCTTATCATTATGTCGGACCAAGTCCACCTGTAGGATTTAATATGATGAACTTTATGAGCTCCTCAAGGGGACATCATCGACCCGACTCACCAGGACATGATTTTCTTCTATAATCAACGACACACCATGTAAATAATATTATTTCCCAACTTACCGGGCCTATCGATTTAAGCAATAAATCTCGCCCATTAGTAAATCAATTAAATAAATATTAAGTACATGTGCCCGTTATTATATTGGGATTAAGAGCATGTACTCTATAATAACTGAGGTCTGATTCAATTATAAAGTCAATATAAATTGAATCACCCCTATATCGGTCCTGTTTGTTGGTGCAGGAAGCACCATATCGAACCTTGTTTTGATATTGGCAAAGGATTCAAAGTTAAGTTTATTTGTGATCTAATAATGTTACTCAAGTGTGCATGAAAAGTCCTAGCGAAGGGCTGCTAGGCACCTGGCGAAGGACTGCTAGGCACCTGGCGAAGGACTGCCAGGAAACAAAGTCCTAGCGAAGGGCTGCTAGGCACCTGACGAAGGAATGCCAGGATACAAAGCCCTAGCGAAGGAATGCTAGGCACCTGGCGAAAGAATGCCAGGATACAAAGCCTTAGCGAAGGGCTGCTAGGCACCAGGCGAAGGATTGCTTGGAACCAAAGACCTGGCAAAGGACTGCTGGACACCAGGCGAAGGACTGCTTGGTACTGAAGACCTGGCGAAGGACAGCTAGGCACCTGGCGAAGGACTGCTGGGCAAAAGTCCAACCGGAGGAGCCGGTTGGCATCAGGTAAATTCTCCTGAGAGTAGTAGGTGAGGACGCGTTCCCCGTCGAGGGAACAGTAGGCGTCGGTTCGACCTAGGGCTCCATTTTGGAGACCCAAAGTTAGAACTAAGACAGCTAAGGTTGTATAAAACTAATAATTGATTGCTCTACATTGTTTTGGACTAACCCTGGATGCAGGATCGAAGGAATGAGTGTCTGCAGCTCAGAACGCCTCAAAGGAGAGAGGCAGCAGCTGAGCAGGGCGCCCCCAGTGCCCCGGGCGCCCCCAAGGTGAATACAAAACAAGAAGAGCAAAAGTACGCTTCGGAAGCTATGTGGGCGGGGCGCCCCCGTGCTCCCGGGCGCCCCTAGTGCCCAGGGCGCCCCGCACCCAAGCCACCGAAGCGGATAACTCTGATCCAGCCGAGAAGCTCGCTGAAAAGGTCAACCAGGGCGCCCCCAGAGTCAAGCCTCAGCCCTATTCGAGTGGGATAAGGGCTGACCGAGGTAATTCCAGATCGGTTGACACGTGGGGGGGGGGGGGGCGCCCCCAACATTCAGGGGCGCCCCGAAGTGCTATAAATAGCACCCAACAACAAGGCTTCTCAACAATCAATTCTTCCAACGCATTCACGCTCTTCTACTCCCCCGCTCTGCTCCGGAAACCTCCCGACACTTAGGAAAATATCCTTGTAGTTAACAAGGTTTCCTAGGATTGTGTCAGACTGGAAAAGAAACCTAGTCAAGTAAAATATTATATTTTCAAAATGCATAATACTTTTCAAAAATTACTCATATTTTTCAAAGTCTAATAGTTTTCAAAAACAGAACTTAGACTTTCCAAAAAGGCTCAATCTGTTTTTTTTTCAAAAGTACTTGCATATTTTTCAAAAATACATATTTTTCAAATAATACTTATATTTTCAAAAGGAAAAATGCATAATATCCTTCAAAGTGACTTATATTTTTTTTTCAAAGATACAGAGTACTTGCATCTCTCAAAAAGCTCAATATCTTTTAAAAAGTACTTGCATTTTTCAAAACAAGTAAACTTATTGATTAAATATCTTTTTTTATTTTATTGCTTGTCATGCATGGACTCAATAAAAATATATACTTGACTCCAATTCTATTTTTTTTGCATCAATTCTTCATTCTTTCAAAATGTTGTTACTTATAAATTATCATAATTTTTGACATTATTCTCTCGCTCAAATAGTTATGTTTTCAAAACCCATAAGCTCTAATACACAAATTTTAAATGTCTTTCAAATATATTTTTCAAGAGTTCTTTATTGATGTATGGCCAAGGGGGCGAGTAGAAAAAGTGAAAATTAAATTCTTCCTTAAACTTTTTCCCCTTTTTCAAAGAAAGTATCTTAGAAATGGTCTAAAACATAAGGAGAAGAATTTCACACCAAGGGGGAGAGCAAGAAAGAGAGAAAGGAATTTTTTTTATCTCCTTTTCGAAAAGCAAAAATTTCTAAGTGTTTTAAATTTTTTTTGCATGTTTTTCCTAAGTAAAAATTTTCTTAGTAAACAAAATTTGTCTGAGCAAAAACTTTTTGAAAATGTTGGCAAATGTTCCTAAGTAAAGTGTTTTTGGTGAAAAACTTGTCTAGAAAATTCTTAAAGATTTTGTTTTTTTCAAAATACACAAAGTATTTCCAAGCATATTCTTCTATGTGTGCAAATTCTTTTAAAACAAAATTTTCCCAATTCTCAAAGTTGAAATTTTTTAGGGAAATTTGGATTCAAAATTTTGCCTAAGTAATTTTTTTAAACAAAATTTAGGCTTGCTTTTCAAAAGTGTTTGTTGATACAAAAACTTTTACTCTTTTTGAAACACCTTGTCAAAAACTTATTTTTGGTAAAACTCAAAACTCCCTATTAGAAACCTTGTTCGCCCATGTATGTTTTTGATATATGTCAAAGAGGGAGGAAAGGTCAAAGTTAAGTGTTTTAAGTGTTTTATAACACAAGTATTCAAGGTTTTAGGGGGAGTATAAGAAATAAAGAATTTTTTTAACTCTACATTTATTCTGTTCATAAACAGTTACACTTCATTGTTTACCTTATGTTCTTAACTGTTATAAGTTTTTAACTTAACTTTGAATTGTGTTGCCATAAATCAAAAAGGGGGAGATTGTTGGTGCAGGAAGCACCATATCGAACCTTGTTTTGATATTGGCAAAGGATTCAAAGTTAAGTTTATTTGTGATCTAATAATGTTACTCAAGTGTGCAGGAAAAGTCCTAGCGAAGGGCTGCTAGGCACCTGGCGAAGGACTGCCAGGAAACAAAGTCCTAGCGAAGGGATGCTAGGCACCTGGCGAAGGACTGCCAGGAAACAAAGTCCTAGCGAAGGGCTGCTAGGCACCTGGCGAAGGAATGCCAGGATACAAAGCCCTAGCGAAGGAATGCTAGGCACCTGGCGAAGGAATGCCAGGATACAAAACCCTAGCGAAGGGCTTCTAGGCACCAGGCGAAGGATTGCTTGGAACCGATGACCTGGCGAAGGACTGCTGGACACCAGGCGAAGGACTGCTTGGTACTGAAGACCTGGTGAAGGACAGTTAGGCACCTGGCGAAGGACTGCTGGGCAAAAGTCCAACCGGAGGAGCCGGTTGGCATCAGGTAAATTCTCCTGAGAGGAGTAGGTGAGGACGCGTTCCCCGTCGAGGGAACAGTAGGCGTCGGTTCGACCTAGGGCTCCATTTTGGAGACCCAAAGTTAGAACCAAGACAGCTAAGGCTGTATAAAACTAATAATTGATTGCTCTACATTGTTTTGGACTAACCCTGGATGCAGGATCGAAGGAATGAGTGTCTGCAGCTCAGAACGCCTTAAAGGAGAGAGGCAGCAGCTGAGCAGGGCGCCCCCAGTGCCCCGGGCGCCCCCAAGGTGAATACAAAACAAGAAGAGCAAAAGTACGCTTCGAAAGCTAAGTGGGCGGGGCGCCCCCGTGCTCCCGGGCGCCTCCAGTGCCCAGGGCGCCCCGCACCCAAGCCACCGAAGCGGATAACTCTGATCTAGCCGAGAAGCTCGCTGAAAAGGTCAACTAGGGCGCCCCCAGCGTCCCGGGCGCCCCCAGCGTCCCGGGCGCCCCCAGCGTCCCGGGCACCCCCAGCGTCCCGGGCGCCCCCAGAGTCAATCCTCAGCCCTATTCGAGTGGGATAAGGGCTGACCGAGGTAATTCCAGATCGGTTGACACGTGGGGGGGGGGGGGGCGCCCCCAACGTTTAGGGGCGCCCCGAAGTGCTATAAATAGCACCCAACAACAAGGCTTCTCAACAATCAATTCTTCCAACGCATTCACGCTCTTCTACTCCCCCGTTTTGCTCCGGAAACCTCCCGACTCGAGATACAAGTGCCGACGACGTCCCTCTGCTCCGAAAATACAATCTACACTGGACGTCGGTAATGAAGAGATGCTTTTAAGTTTACTGTACTATTCTTGTAATACATTTTGTAAACTGTTTTTGCGCACATATAGAATTGCCCGCAGTAAACGGTCAACGACCGTGGGCCTTGGAGTAAGAGCCGACCGCAACTCCGAACCAAGTAAAATTTTGGTGTTCGCGTGTGTTTTACTTTATTTATTTCCACTGCTAATTCTCTTTTACAAATTCGAACGTTTTACGATATTCACCCCCCTCTATCGTTCTTCTCGATCCAACACTGTTCAATACACACAAAGTTCACTAGTGTAATTCTATGGCCAGGATAAACCAATACCAAATTACACTACAACCATCCCGATGGTTTGTCTAAATCCATCTCGATTTTGAGCCTCTACTTATACTCTACAAGGGACTGATAACATGATATTCTGTGTGACACCACACACTATGTTATCTACAATGTAAAGTATTAGACAATCTGCACATAAATATACAAACAGTGATCATATGATTCGATCATATGATTCTCTTTCAAAATGTAGATGTTTATATAAAAGCAAGGGTTTTAGTATACATCCTAACAATCTCCCACTTATACTAAAAGACTATGTTGCCCTCACAATACCATACATCTAACTCTCATATCCTCCACATGCCTATCAAAAGCTCTCGCTGGAAGAGCCTTAGTGAAAGGATCCGCCAGGTTGTCCTATGATGTAATCTTGGTGACAACAACTTCTCCTCGCTTTACGATCTCTCTTATCAGGTGCTACTTGCGCTCTATGTGATTACTCGCCTTATGGGCTCGTGGTTTCTTCGAGTTTGTAATTGCACCACTGTTATTACAATAAATTGTGATAGTTCTGGGCAAACCAGGAATCACATCTAAACCCATCATGAAGTTCCTGAGCTATACATCTTCTTTGGTCGCCTCAGAGGCTGCCACATACTCAGCTTCCATGGTGGAGTCCACTACGCATTTCTGCTTGACACTCCTCTATACTATGCCTCCACCTCCTAAATTAAACACATACCCCGAGGCAGACTTACTTTTATCGTTATCTGATTGGAAGTCTGAATTCGTATAACCCACAGGGAGCAATTGGTCTGTTTGGTAAACTAGCATATAATCCCTAATCCTTCTCAGATACTTCAATATATGTTTTACCGCAGTCGAATGTCCCTGACCTGGATTACTCTGATATCTGCTAACCATGCCCACGATAAAGTAGATATCCGGTCTCGTACATAACATAACATACATGGGCTTCCTACAGCCGATGCATAAGGAACCACCTTCATCTCCTCTATCTCCTTTGATGTTTTAGGACACATCTCCTTAGATAGAGGAACTCCATGCCTGAAAGGTAAAAAACCCTACTTGAAGTTTTCCATGCTAAAATGAGCTAGGACAGTGTCTATGTATGAAGCTTGAGATAAACACAACATCCTTTTCTTGTGATCCCTTATAACTTTGATCCCAAGGATATGTCCTGCTTCTCCCAAATCCTTCATATCAAACTGTTTGGACAACCATACTCTTACGTCTGATAATACTTTGACATTGTTGTCAATAAGCAAAATATCATCTACGTATAGTACAAGAAATACCACTACGTTTCCGTCACATCTCTTGTATACACAAGACTCATTCGGACTTTGAATAAATTCATATGACTGGATTACCTCATCAAAGCGGATGTTCCAAGATTATGAAGCTTGCTTCAATCCATAAATGGACCGATTAAGCTTGCACACAAGATGTTCTTTGCCTTTTTCAATGAATCCCTCTAGTTGCTTCATATAGATGATTTCTTCAAGACTTCCGTTAAGGAATGCTGTCTTGACATCCATCTGCCAAACCTCATAGTCCATATGAGCGGCAATAGACAAGAGAATCCGGATCGACTTAAGCATGGCTATCGGCGAAAAGGTCTCCTAATAATCGATACCCTCTTTTTGAATATACCCTTTCGCAACAAGCCTAGCTTTGAAGGTCTCAACCTTCACGTCTGATCCTCTCTTTCTCTTGTAGATCCACTTGCATCCAACGGCTTTTACACCATTGAGTAGTTCTACTAGCTCCCAGACATGATTAGAATCCATATATCCTATCTCGGAATTCATCGCCCTTTGCCAAGATACCGCATCTTTAGCTTGGAGTGCCTCGTCATAGGTCCAGGGATCAGGTTCATATTCGCCAGGGACCAAATCTGAAGACTCTCCCAAGAACATGAATCTATCGGGTTGTCTAACAACCCTCCCACTACGACGAGGTACTACCTGTGTATCTTCTGAGACACACGGTGTAGTCACTTGTGGTATGTCCTCCTGTATCGTTGGTACTAAAGTTGGAACTTCCCCTCTTAATTCCTCAAGAATAATTCTACTCATGGGCTTATGGTTCATCACATAGTCTTCTTCTAAAAAACGAGCATTCGTGCTCACGATCACCCTTTGATCTTTAGGACTATAGAATAAACCATCTTTCGTTCCTCTAGGATAGCCTACGAACAAGCGTACCTCTGTACGAGATTCCAACTATCAACATCTCCCTTCAGCACATATGCTAAACTACCCTAAATCCGAATATGTCTCAGACTAGGCTTTCACCCAATCCATAATTTTGTGGGAGTAGAGAGTACTGATTTAGATGGTACCAAGTTCAGTATGTACACTGCCGTTTCCATAGCATATCCCCAGAACGAATCTGGCAACTCGGAGTAACTCATTATTGATCTAACCATCTCCATAAAAATCCTATTCCTTCGGTCTGCTACACCGTTCTATTGGGCATACCAGGTGCAGACAATTGGGATTGAATCCCTGCTTCTGACAAGTAAGTCCTAAACTCTCCCAAGAGGTACTCACCACCACAATCAGATCGTAGTGTCTTGATACTTTTACTTTGATGTTTCTCCATATCAGCCTTGAATTCTTTGAACTTATCAAAGCATTCAGACTTGTGGCGCATCAACTAAATATATCCATACCTTGAATAATCGTCTATAAAAGAGACGAAATATTCAAAGTCACCTCTAGCCTGGATAGATATAGGACCACACAAATCAGAATGAACCAATTCCAACACATCTTTGGCTCTATACCCCTTGGCCTTGAAAGACCTCTTGGTCATCTTACCTTCCAAGCAAGATTCACAGGTTGGGAAGTCTTTCACCACCAATGAACCCAAGGGCCCATCGACAATCAACCTTTGAATCCTACTAAGGTTAATATGTCCAAGTCTTAGATGCCAAAGATATGTTTGGTTCATCTTCGAAGGTTCTTTTCTCTTATGGTTAGACGATAAGTTATTTACTTCTATTTGCATCGTGGGAAATTTTGGTTTAAGAGTGTACAAATTGCCAATCAATTCACCTGAACAGATAATCTATCTATTCCTTTTTATAACAACTCTGTCATTAAAAGAAATAGAATACCCATCCTTTATTATTTTAGAAACCGAAATGAGATTCTTTCTAAAACTAGGTACATAAAGGCAATTTCTCAAAACCAAACATTTATTTTTCTCAAAAGATAAATAGACGTCTCCCACTGCAATAGCCGCCACCTCTGTAGTATTGCCCATGTAGATGGTAATCTCTCCATTAGCTAGTCATCGGGGTTTCCTGAAACTCCTGCAAAGAATTACAAACATGATCAGTGGCTCCCATCTACACACCAGTTATCGGTAGATAACACCGCTAAACATGTTTCAATGACTAAACAAAATGATATACCTTGATTATTCTTCTGACGGCGGGGACAATCCACCTTCCAATGTCCAGTCTGCTTGCACATGAAGCACTTACCTTTCAGCTTCTTCACGCCACCCTGAGGTTCCTGAGGTCCTGTTGCTTTCTTTGCCCCACCTTGTTTCTTCTTCTTCTTGTCTTTCGGCTTAGAAGTAGAAATCGTTTGAGTAACTAAAGCATGTGCACTCTGATGAGAAAACCCTTCTATCGCCTGGAGTTCTGTCAGAAGTTCCGCCAACGAATATGTAAGTTTGTTCATATTGTAGCTTAGGCGAAACTGCTCAAAACTCCTTGGTAGAGATTGGAGAATGATATCAACCTGAGTTTCCCCATCGATCTCTGCTCCAAGGACTTTCATCTCATTTAAACGAGCCATCATTTTGACAACATGTTCCCTAACGGGCATTCCCTCAATCATGGTGGTCGTCATGAAGCTCCTCATTGCCTCTTGCCTAGTAGCCCGATTCTGATATCCGAAGAGTTCTTTGAGATTGAACATCATATCATAAGTAGTGGAAAAAGCCTGATGTTGATGTTGCTGCACATTTGACATAGAAGCCAAATTGTGACACTGCATCATCTCGTCTGCTTTTATCCACTACCTAAAACGTTCCTTCTCCTCTTCATCATAATTCTCGCTAGGATTTTCAGGGCAGAACTCAAAAAGTACACATTTGGATTTCTCAGCTGTCAAGATAATGTTCAGGTTCAATTTCCAATCATTATAGTTAGGGGCAGTAAGTTCATTTTCTTTTAATATTACAACAAGTGGGTTGAAAGTCAATTTTGAAAAACCTGAGAATCACAATGATCACAAACTTTAGATTTCAAAAAATATTGATTCCTCAAACAATAAATTTTAAAATCAACCAACACCTCAAAACATTGAGAATATCATATGCCACGATAGTGTGGACGTATATGAATTCTACGTTTGTAAGAGGAGACTTTACCCATTCATTTTATTATCTTGTCAACCTAACTTTTTGACAAATAAAATTAATAGTTGGTTCCTCTTCAGCCCTAAATATAATAGCAGTGGCTCCGATAGGGAGGATACTATTATTTGCATCTAAGTGTTTACCATTACACGATATTAAGGTAATTATCTAGGATTATGTGTCATCCGATGGGGAAAATCACACGCTCCTAAATAACTTCCTTTAATCATGTCTGACCTAGTGATCCGCAAAACAATCTCATCCGATATGGAGGAAGACACTCAGAGCCAACTCACAAGCTTGTTCACATCATATGTCAAATTAGTAATGGAGGCCATGGGACTCTTAGAGTCCCTCTCCCACTTAGTTATTTATAATTGAGGAATTTTCACATGCATGCACGACAAGCATATAAACTAAAAGCAATAAATAAGAAAAAACTAATTTTTCCAATTATTATGGCTTTAGTCTTCAATATGCCTCCAGTCGTGTCGTCACCTCGTCTCCACCTCCTATCACCATGTGTAAGCTCCATGAAGGGGTTCTCCGAGCTGAGATAAAATGCTATTTAATTTACATACATCGATCTTATACTGTACAAAGGAGTGTACAACAAGTCTAGATCAAATGTAAATCAAAAAGCACGACTAAACAATCGCCGTATTTAATTACAAAAATTAAATATCAAATTTAGCTTCGTCAACCCCGAGGATTCAAATAACATTACACACATGCACACAAAATCACATACATACATATTTAGCGATAATAGTCGGATCTCGTGCCTGTAACTAAAGAGTTAGCCAACGCACATCCTACTATATCCGGTAAAATAAAATGCATGATAAGTGCAAAAATGTAACCGAATCCAAAACACACAAAATCGGAAACCATTGGCTCTGATACCAATTGTTGGGTTTCCTTGGGGGGATTTCGGGTCGCGCATGGGAAACCTCTCCATGTTCACGGATTAAAATTTTTAATCCGAATGGAGAATAATCTCCTAAACGACCGTCTCATCATCGTGCTAACCGATTCGAGCGACCGCTTGAACAAACATGTTGTTTTAGCAATCAATCTCGTCCAACTGATTAGTCGCGGAATAGACGATGAGTAGATCACCAATTTTTGTGTTTATCATCGGGGTCCAAGATTATTATCAACATGAAATGATGAATAATAATCAAACAATTAATTAAACAAGAACAAACGAGATCAAAGGAGCCAAAAGAGAAGATATTCCTCTCGTTTACCTCGCGATCTTCTACTGTATGACCCAACCCCTCCTTGGACGTTGTGTGGGCGACGATCTTCCATGAACCGAAGTCACCAAGGCACATTCTTTCTTCTCCCTAACTTGGCCGAAACCCTAGGGACCCTTCTTCCTTGCCGCCGGGCAAAGCCCTTGCTTTGGTTGCTTGCGCCGCCCCTCCTCCTTGCTCCCAGCTCACGCACGGCGAAGAGGAAGAGGACAACAAGATGAATGTAACGTCCCAAAATTCCCATTTTTAGTTCTTAAAGTCCTTAGAATTATTTAAAAATAGTTTAGAAATATTCTAGATATTTTTAGGGATTTTTAGAATATTTTTATGGAATTTTCCGAGTCCGTTTAGTATTTTAAAAAGGAAGAAAAAAAAAGAAAGGGAGAAAAAAATCGTTAAGGGCAGCAGGGGGTTCGAACCCGCGACCAGCAGGAGACCAGGCAAGCGTGCGACCAGCCAGGCTAGGGTATCAAGCACAGCAAAGGGTGGAGAGACATATATTTAAGGTGTGGTTAGGTCGATCCGCCCCCATAAGTATAAATAGATAAGTTAAGAGAGGAAATTAGAATTTTGGGTTTCTCTTCCTCACCCTAGCCGCGCGAAACAGCCTCTTCCTCTCACGCACGCATGCCCAAGCCCTTCTCCTCTCTTCCAAGGGGCGCCGGCCAAGGAGGGATCAAAGAAAGCGGAGCGTTGTATTCGTCTCGACGAGGAGAACGCGTAGGCGCGAAGAATTCTCCGAGATCTCAAGTTTCTCCCGAGTCCTATACGTCAATCTTGGTTGTAAGTCCAAGATATCAATGTAAGTACTGCTCGCCTGCAGTAAGAGACGGTTTTTCCGCGAGAATTTCCTTTAAAAGTTTTAAAAGAGATAGTTTCTTTAGTTTATGATTTTTGGCATGTGATATTAGTTCATTATATGTTTGTATAAGTTGATTAAGCACCCTATATGAGATTAGGGCTAAGAAAAGTTATGAGAAAAGAAAAGAAAGATAAAGATAAGAAAAGAAAAGGCCAAGGCCTTAAGAAATCCCCAAAAGTCAAGACTTAGGGATTTTAGCACGCAAGGTGCTCGAGAAAATGCCAAGGCATTTACAGATAAGAAAGAAAAGAAAGAAAAGCTATTTTATTTTCTAAGGCCAGTACCCGGCGTCCAAGGGCGTCGTTAAAGAAATCCAGGTGTCCAATTCCAAGGTCTTGGCCCTGGTAGACCAAGGTCTGCTCTATTAGGATTGGTGGCTCGCTACCCCAACCTTTTAGGGAACGCGCATATGAGATGGTACTTACGTCTTCAGTGGATCCAAGTGATTATTATTTTCAAGTATATGCTTTAGCAAAGTTTCTAAAGTTTAAAGAGTTTTCAAAAAGTTAAAGAATAGCTAAAGTTTCAAGTTGAGCCAAGAAAAGTAAATTGAGATTTATTAATGCTTGAGTATGCATGTTTTGAGTTATACATGTTCTTAGTTTTCTTTTAAGCATATAAGTATCTCATATGATTTTCATATTGTTCAAGAAGCATGTTTGCACATTTCGAGATTTTGTGAGCTAGATAGTACTTACTAAGCTTTTTGCTTACTAGTTGCATTTCCTCTTACTGCAGATAAAGGTAAAGGCAAGCAATTCTGAAGGAAGGCGACGAGGCGGTGCTGAGTAAAGTGTGTGTGGTGGCTGATTTTGGAGAGATCTTTGAGACGAGACAATTTAGTTATTTGAATTACAATGTTATAGTTTATTCAAATTTTAAGTCCTTGCTTTATGGAGTTTAGCGAACATTTAAGCTTTGAATAGTTTTACATGCCCAATTTCTTAGGGTGAAGATTCCATGTCATTTCATTTAGCATATATATCCTTATGATGGCATTGGATGAGTAGAAGTGTGAGTAGTTGGAAATATTGATACTTTGTTAGAAATATAGATGCATGTGCCAAGATAGTATTAATTTCTCTTTGAATCAAGTTTTATTGCTTAAATATGTTTAGAAGAGTTGCATTCACATTTCATAATGCTTTAGCAAGGTTATAGAACATGTATTTGGTGTTATGAATGCATAGGAGTCAAGATTGGTACACACTCTATTGTTAAAGTTCATATAACTTGAATAGCTTATTTTCTTCCGCAAAAGTCCTAGTTACAAGTTTATGGATTCATTTTGATTGGCTAAATTGATTGGAAAACTGGCCTAGAGTATAGAAATGGTGTCATGATTCTATTTGGCTCGAAAGTATAGGTTTGGTGGAGTTTTGAAGCAAGTGCCGAAATCTGAAAATTCTGTTTTCAGGCCTATCAGTCGACTGATACAGTATCAGTCGACTGATACCCGAAAGTGGAGTTGGGCGAGGCAAGTTTCAATAAGTTTCATCTTAGGAGTTTTTGAGGAAGAAAGTGTGACATGGTATCATGCATGACTATTAGAGTTAGTATATCATAGATAGATTTAAATTGAGAAGAAAAAAAAAAGATTTCCGCACTCTTTAGTCGTGCATTAGAGATGAGAAGTAGACAGAAGTAACGATCCGTCTAAGGCAGAGAAGGCGGGTCGCTACAGGTGGTATCAGAGCAGTTCCCATTCTCCTGCATCACACACACATCAGCATCAACCTTGCCGTCTTCAAGTAAGAAAGTTTTAAGTTTCAGTTTTTCTATTGCTCCTTTACTTAATTACAGTATAGAGAAATGCTTAAGTACTTACTCACATGTGCATAGAACAAGGAAGCATGTTTAATCCCTTAGTATCATGGAATCATGTTTAATCCCTAGAATGGACATTAGGATACTAAGTAAGAAAACAAGTTTGTACCTAGAGATGTAGTAGTGATTTCTTGTTCCCTTATGCATTATTAGATGGCAAGAAGAGGCCGAGCTCCTAATGCAAGGAACAGCACTCCAGTTCAAGATAACAATGAGCCTGGCACAGAAT
Source organism: Boesenbergia rotunda (assembly GCA_024364735.1). Taxonomy (NCBI): domain Eukaryota; kingdom Viridiplantae; phylum Streptophyta; class Magnoliopsida; order Zingiberales; family Zingiberaceae; genus Boesenbergia; species Boesenbergia rotunda. Next base: position 79,601 of record JAGFNQ010000267.1, on the reverse strand, counting down.
AGCCAAACCTGATGGCAGTCATTGCTCAAATGCAAGCTCAGATGACAGAACAACAGAAGATCATCGCCACACTGATGGCAAATCAGCACCCAGCGCCCCCTACACCACCCACAGCAGGAGTGGGAACTCCAGTAGTGGCCGAAGTTCCACCCGTCCCACAGGAGACCCCTGCCGTGAACCGAAGACCAGAAGCATACCTCGTCCAGTGGCAGAGACTGAAACCTGAAAGCTTCTCAGGCACGACTGAGCCCTGGGATGCCCAGGCTTGGTTCAAGACTTTAGAAAGCACAATGGAGCTTCTTGACTGGCCAGAAGTCGAGAAGGTCAAATGTGCCTCCTTCTGCCTAACTGGAGATGCTCGTATGTGGTGGGAGCGGGTCAAGAGTAAGAGGATAGTCAACCAGATGAGCTGGGCAGATTTCGAGCAAGAGTTCTATGAGGAGTTCTTCCACATGCGGGTTACCAACAAGCACTACGAGGACTTCATGGAGTTCAGACAGGGTAGCCTACCAGTGGGAGAAGCAGTCGGGAAATTCAATAGACTAGCTCGCCTCTGCCCAGAGCTAGTCAGCACAGAGAAGGAGCGAGTCAGGCTGATGCTCCGCATGCTGAACCCGGAGATAGCACTCAACGTGAACAGCGGGACGCACCGACCCCAGACCAGCGAGGAGTTGGTCAGTAGTGCTCTAATCTCAGAGCACTACCTGAATAGCATCAAGGCACAGCAGGCACAACAAGCACAGCAGAAGCCAGTCCTGATTGAGAACAAGACAATAGGAGGCCAGAAGCCTCAGCCAAATAGCCAGAACTGGAAGAACAAGAGCCACAAGAGGAAGCAGTGGCCTGGCAGCCAGAAAGGAAAACCAGAGAATAAGCAAGCTAGGTACCCACCTTGTCCTAAGTGTGGGAGGAACCATCCAGGAACATTCCTTTTGGGTGTAACTGGATGCTATTCATGTGGACAAGAGGGGCACAAATCCAAGGACTGCCCAAACAAGTTTAAGGTACTTCCTCAGCAGTCCGTACAGTATGGAGGCCAGCCTCAGTTACATTACATGCCTACTATACTGGAGGGACCTCAGATCGGTCAAGGAGGGTTGGAAGCAGCACCAGTTCCAACCAATGCCAGAGTCTTTGCCCTCACGAAGGAAGAAGCTGCCAGCGCCTCCACGGTCGTAACAGGTCAAATAGTTATTTTACAGCATTTAGCTACTACACTGTTTGACACTGGGGCGACCCATTCTTTCGTATCAGTACCTTTTGCTAGTAAGTTACAGGTGCCTGCAGAGAGTTGGGAGTCCAGATTCCTGACAACTCTCCCTTCAGGGGAAATCATGGAGTCCACCCAGAGGCTCCGGGCTGTGCCAATCAAGATTTCAGACCGAGAGCTATATGTCGATCTGATAGTCCTTGCGATGCAAGACTTCGACATCATACTGGGCATGGATTTCCTCAGTAAGTACAGCGCTTCAGTGGACTGCCGTAGAAGGAAGGTGGTTTTCAGCCCAGAAGGAGAACCACCCTTCGAGTTTCAAGGAGCCCCAAGGAGGAAGACTCAGAAATTTCTCTCAGCCTTGGCAGCCCACCAGATGCTAGAGCAAGGGTGTGCTGGTTTTCTTGCACACATAGTGGACTCAGAAGCAAAGAAAGAACTCAAGCAGGAGGATGTACGGGTAGTCTGCGAATATCCAGAAGTGTTCCCAGAAGAATTACCTGGACTACCTCCCAACAGAGAAGTGGAATTCGAGATCGAGCTGGTGCCCGGTACCGGTCCGGTCTCGAAGGCCCCATATCGTATGTCTCCAGCAGAGTTGAAGGAATTACAAGAGCAACTCCAGGAGCTACTGGACGAGGGCTTCATTCGCCCGAGTCATTCACCCTGGGGAGCTCCTGTACTTTTCGTGAAGAAGAAGGATGGGTCTATGCGTCTGTGCATAGACTACAGAGCTCTGAACAAGGTAACCATCAAGAACAAGTACCCCCTTCCTAGAATAGATGATTTATTTGATCAACTCAAAGGGGCTACAGTGTTCTCGAAGATAGATCTGCGTTCTGGGTATCATCAGCTGAAGGTTAAAGAAAGTGACATTCCCAGGACGGCCTTCAGGACAAGATACGACCACTACGAATTTGTAGTGATGCCTTTTGGAGTAACCAATGCTCCAGCAGTCTTCATGGAGCTGATGAACCACATCTTCAGAGAGTATCTCGATAAATTCGTCATTGTATTTATTGATGATATTCTCATATACTCGCAAACTCCAGAGGACCATGCTACACACTTGAGGATAGTGCTGCAGATCCTTCAGCAGGAGAAGCTCTATGCAAAATTCTCAAAGTGTGAGTTTTGGCTAGATCAGGTGACCTTCCTAGGTCACATTGTATCCAAAGAAGGCATTCAAGTTGATCCAGCCAAGATAGAAGCAGTCAGCAACTGGTGTAGACCCAAGAATGCCAGTGAGATCAGAAGCTTCTTAGGCCTGGCAGGATATTACAGAAAATTTGTGGAGGACTTTTCCAGAATAGCCTCTCCACTCACAGCCTTGACCAGAAAGAACAAGAAGTTTGAATGGTCAGATAAATGCGAGCACAGTTTTCTAGAGCTGAAGAAGAGACTGACCAGTGCTCCCATCCTGACTGTTCCAGAGAGTGACAAGGCCTTTGACATCTACAGTGATGCATCCAAGATGGGCCTTGGAGCTGTCCTCATGCAAGACGGTAAAGTAATAGCATATGCCTCCAGACAGCTCAAGGACTATGAGAAGAATTACCCTACCCACGACCTTGAGCTAGCAGCTGTGGTTTTTGCACTGAAGCTCTGGAGACACTACCTGTATGGAGTGCAGTGCAGAATCTTCACAGACCATCAAAGTTTGAAGTACTTCTTCACTCAGAAGGACCTGAATATGAGGCAGCGCAGGTGGCTAGAGTTGGTCAAAGATTATGACTGTGAAATCCTCTACCACCCAGGTGAAACTAATAAAGTGGCAGATGCACTGAGCAGGAAATCCTGTACAGCACTGATGTCCCTATCATCACTGTCTCTACCGCTTCAGAAAGAAATAAAGGATTTTGGAGTCGAGGTAATAATTGGGCAACTTTCTGCATTGACTCTAGAGTCAACCCTGCTCGTGGATATACAAGAAAAGCAAGATCAAGACCCAGAGATCCAAAAGATCAAGCAGGGGATCCAAGAGGTAGAAAATTCAGAGTTTCGAGTATCAGATAGTGGCATACTCTATCTTGGAGACCGCCTTTGCGTCCCCAATGATGAGGAACTAAGAAAGAATATTCTAGAAGAGGCCCACAGTACCCCATACTCTATGCATCCTGGTTCTACCAAGATGTATCAAGATTTAAAGAAAGGATTCTGGTGGTCTGGACTCAAGCGAGACGTGGCCAGATATATCAGTACCTGCTTGACCTGCCAGAGAGTCAAAGCAGAACACCAGAGACCAGGAGGAGTTCTACAGCCACTTCCCATTCCAGAGTGGAAGTGGGAAGAAATATCCATGGACTTTATCACAGGTCTTCCAAGAACCACCCATGGACACGATGCAATTTGGGTGATAGTGGATAGATTGACCAAGTCTGCCCACTTCCTAGCCATCAAGTTATCGCATTCGGTAGAGCAGTTAGCACAGCTGTACGTGAAAGAAGTAATCAGGCTTCACGGAGTTCCGAAGTCGATCGTTTCTGACAGAGATGGGCGGTTCATCTCCCATTTTTGGAGGTGTGTTCAGGACGCCCTAGGCACCAGACTTCAGTTCAGCACAGCTTTCCATCCCCAGACAGATGGACAAACAGAGAGAGTAAATCAGATTTTAGAAGACATGCTCAGGGCTTGTGCATTGGACTTTAAAGGCAGTTGGTGCAAATTTCTGTGCTTAGCTGAGTTTGCCTACAACAATAGCTATCAGGCCACCATCAGGATGGCACCTTATGAGGCATTATATGGCAGGAAATGTAGATCACCCATATGTTGGCAAGAAGCTGGTGAGAAGAAAGAGATGGAGTCAGGACTAGACAGCCAGACTGAGCTTATAGATGAGACCACTCAGGCTATCCAGACGATCCGCCAGAGGATTGAGACTGCCCAGAGTAGACAGAAAAGTTATGCTGACACACGCCGTAGGCCACTTGAATTCCAAGTTGGAGATTCAGTATTTCTCAAGGTCGCTCCTATGAAGGGAGTGATGAGATTTGGTAAAAAGGGAAGCTAAGTCCTCGCTACATAGGACCCTACAAGATCATAAGGAGGGTTGGTAAGGTAGCATATGAGCTGGACTTACCAGAGGATATGTCAGCTATCCACAGTACATTTCATGTCTCTATGCTAAAGAAGTGTATTCACGACCCTAGCCAAGTGATTCAGCCTCAGTCAGTACAGATCCAAGAAGATCTTAGTTATGAGAGCAGACCGACACAGATAGTGGACAAGCAGTTAAAAGATTAAGAAACAAAGAAGTGCCACTAGTGAAGGTCATCTGGCAGAATCAAAAGCATGAAGAGGCTACTTGGGAACGTGAGGACAGCATGAGAGAGAGATATCCAGAATTATTCTAAGTTCGAGGACGAACCTTTCATAAGGTATGGGGGATTGTAACGCCCCAAAATTCCCATTTTTAGTTCTTAAAGTCCTTAGAATTATTTAAAAATGGTTTAGAAATATTCTAGATATTTTTAGGGATTTTTAGAATATTTTTATGGAATTTCCGAGTCCGTTTAATATTTAAAAAGGAAGAAAAAAAAGAAAGGGAGAAAAAAATCGTTAAGGGCAGCAGGGGGTTCGAACCCGCGACCAGCAGGACCAGGCAAGCGCGACCAGC
>JAGFNQ010000267.1:45531-61271 GCA_024364735.1 Boesenbergia rotunda | reverse complement strand
TTAGGGGCCTAAGAAAAGTTATGAGAAAAGAAAAGAAAAAGAGAAGATAAAGACAAGAAAAGAAAAGGCCAAGGCCTTAAGAAATCCCCAAAAGTCAAGACTTAGGGATTTGGGCACACAGGGTGCTCGATAAAATGCCAAGGCATTTAAAGATAAGAAAGAAGAGAAAGAAAAGCTATTTTATTTTCTAAGGCCAGTACCCGGCGTCCAAGGGCGTCGTTAAAGAAATCCAGGTGTCCAATTCCAAGGTCTTGGCCCTGGTAGACCAAGGTCTGCTCTATTAGGATTGGTGGCTCGCTACCCCAACCTTTTAGGGAACGCGCATGAGATGGTACTTACGTCTTCAGTGGATCCAAGTGATTATTATTTTCAAGTATATGCTTTAGCAAAGTTTTCTAAAGTTTAAGAAAGTTTTCAAAAAAGTTTAAGAAAGATTTAAAGTTAAAGAATTGCTAAAGTTTCAAGTTAAGCCAAGAAAAGTAAGTTGAGATTTATTAATGCTTGAGTATGCATGTTTTTTTTGAGTTATACATGTTCTTAGTGTTTCTTTCAAGCATATAAGTATCTCATGTGATTTCATATTATTCAAGAAGCATGTTTGCACATTTCCGAGATTTTGTGAGCTAGATAGTACTTACTAAGCTTTTTGCTTACTAGTTGCATTTCCTCTTACTGCAGATAAAGGTAAAGGCAAGCAATTCTGAAGGAAGGTGACGAGGCGGTGCTGAGTGAAGTGTGTGTGGTGGCTGAGCTTGGAGAGATCCTTGAGACAAGACAAATTAGTTATTTGAATTACAATATTTAAGTTTATTCAAATTCCAAGTTATTGCTTTATGGAGTTTAGCGAACTTTTAAGCTTTGGATAGTTTCACATGCTCAATTTCGTAGAATAAAGATTCCATGCCATTTCATTTAGTATATATATCCTTATGATTGCATTGGATGAATAGAAGGGTGAGTAGTTTTGAATATTGATACTTTGTTGGAGATATTGATGCATGTGCCAAGAGAGAGTTAGTTTTCCTTTGAATCAAGTTTTATTGCTTAATTATGCTTAGAAAAGTTGCTCTCTCATTTCATAATGCCTTAGTGATGTTATAGAACTTTGTGTGATGAGTTTCAATGGTTAGAAGTTAAGTTTGGTACAAACTTTAGCCTAAAGTTTATATAGCTTTTCATAACTTGCTAAATCTTGCAAAAGTCCAAATTTCAAGTTTATGGATTCGTTTTGATTGACTAAATTGTTTAGAAAACTAGTATAGAGTATAGAAATGGTGTCATGATTTTGTATGGCTCGAAAGTATAGGATTGGTGGAGGTTTGAATCAAGGCCTCGAATCTGAAACTCAGATTTTCAGGCGTGCCAGTCGACTGGTTCAGTATCAGTCGACTGGCCTATCGAACAGTAGCTTCTGTTCGATGCATCAGTCGACTGCCAAGAGGCCAGTTGACTGGTGCCGCGCCCAGAAATTTTCCGTGGCCGATACCAGTCGACTGGCCAGATCGCAGTCGATTGGTACCACTGCAGAGAAGTCCTATAGAAAAGAAAAGAAGTGTGCTATTGTATCATGCATGACTATTAAAGTTAGAATATCATTCTTAGATAGATTAAAAAGAAAAAAAAGATTTCCGCATTTTTAGTCATGCATTAGAGTCAAGAAGTAGACAAAAGTAACGATCCGTCTGAGGTAGAGAAGGCGGGTCGCTACAATTCAATACCTCTTTGAATCTACTATGAAGTTCGCTTATCGTTTCACTCTCCTTCATGGAGAGATTGTGTAGTTGATTGAGGAACAAGTCCCTCTTAGCTATCCTTGAGTCTCGGGTACCCTCATGAAGCTTGATGAGCTTGTTCCACAAATCCTTTGCGCTTGTAAAGGGACCAACCTTGATTAGTTGGTCTTTGTTCATTCCGCATTGCAAGGTCACTACGACCTTCGCATCGGCTTCTCCTTTTCGTGTTTGCTCAGCCGACCAACGTGAAGATTCTAACTCTTTTCCCTCCGCGTCTCTTAGAGGGGTGAAGCCTTCCTTCACGGAGAACCACATTCCAATGTCGGTCTTGAGGTAGTACTCCATGCGAGACCTCCAATACTGAAAATCGGATCCGTCGAAGAAGGGAGGTCGGGTGGTGTTAAAACCTTCTCTCAAAGCCATTCTTGTTGATAGCTCTCGGATGTTATGCTGCTTGAACAGAGCCCCAAGCTCTGATACCACTTATTGGAATTTGGATGGCTAGAGAGAGGGGGGGGGGGGGGAATATATCCAATCACAAACTTCTTCAACTTTTAGGTTTTCTCTGCAGTTAGGATCAGTAGCACAGCGGAAGCAAAAAAAAATAGAGTATAACTGCAGAAATGAAAAGCAAACCAAAAACTCTAACAAGGATCGTTTATATGGTTCGGGGATAACGTGCCCCTACTCCTTGGCGTGCCCTTAAGGTGGGCGATCCCTTGATCGTTGGCAGATCAAGCCCTGAAAAATCAGGATATCAAATCCTCCTTCTCGGTGGAGAAACCTCTCCACACAAATGTCTCAATAGAGTATATGGAATGAAACCGCAGATACACAAAGAATGATCTTACAGATCGCTAACAAAGCACAAGGATGAGAATCGGAGAACAAATCACTGAGCACAGCACAACACCACCAACACAAGAGCTCCCAGCTCTTTGTTTGCTTGCTGATCCACTCGCAACTTCCTCCACAAACTCACGGTTGCTGCTTTGCAAGAGATCGCTTTAAATTGTTGAATGAATGCTCAAGAGTTGGAGAAGCAGCTTGTTCACTAAGAGATCTCTCTCAGCTACTTCTCAACTTCGCAGCTTAACCTGCTTACCATCGCCATGTCACCAGCTGCCCTGCAGCTCACCAGCTGCTCACCTGCAACGACACAGCTACCCTTGACCTCCTCTGGACTCATTGAATCCTCTCCAGTCGAGCCCCAGGCCCCAGGTCATCAGCTTCTCAGCCGTTGTAGCTCGCGCCAGAAGACGTTATTTCCTACAGATGGGAATCAGCCAAACCTGCTGTAGGAAAAGCCTCCGTTTGACTCCCCTTGAGTAAACCTGAGTTACTTGCACACTTAGCAGCTCATTAGACCAGTAAATCAGTAGAGGATCAAATATCAGAAGACTCTGAACAAGTATCAGTAGGAAATCAGAACACAATCAGACGTCTGACAACGGATTTGAATTAAAGCTGCCAGCTACTGATCGGTCACCGGACCGATCAGAGTGACCCCTGATCAGTCACCAGACCGATCAGGCTCCAGCCTGATCCATCCCCATTGAGAAACCCAAAATCACGACTTCTCCGTGATCGATCACCAGACCGATCTCAAGTCGTGGATCGATCACCAGACCGATCCACCTCTTCTTAGAGTGATTTTCCAGCTTCGCAGTCCAAACCTCCTGATCGGTCCCCAGACCGATCAGGGTGTGGCCTGATCGGACTGGTGACCGATCAGGCCACTCTCTGACCGATCAAGCTCCAGCCTGATCGGTTATAGTGAGAAGCTCGCGACGTTTGATTGTTGTCCAGAACGATCTGAATAGTATCCCTGATCGGTCACCAGACTGATCAAGAGCCGAACAGTAAGGTTCCTAAACTCACTGTGTGCTCCCTGATCGGTCACCAAACCGATCAGACATAGCTGGATCGGTCAACAGACCGATCCACGAGGAAACTCCGTGCCAACTTCCCAGATCGGTCACCAGACCGATCCAGGCAAGGTCAGATCCACTCTAAGTCCCGAGAACAAGCTTCCAGCCCTTCTCTGATTCATTCTTAGTCCCCCGGACCAAGACTCCGTGCCCAGTTTCACTCACCGAGACTTCAACCTAGCCCTCCAAGCTAGGACCTGGCTTCACTTACCAGGATTTCAGTCAGCCTAGCTCTCCAAGCTAGGTCCTGGCCCTCCAAGCTAGGGTTTCATCCAACCTAGCTTCCCAATCTAGGACCTGGCCCTCCAAGCCAGGGTTTCATCCAACCTAGCTTCCCAAGCTAGGACCTGACCCTCCAAGCCAGGGTTTCATCCAACATAGCTTCTCAAGCTAAGACCTGACCCTCCAAGCCAAGGTTTCATCCAACCTAGCTTCTCAAGCTAGGACCTGGCCCTCCAAGCCAGGGTTTCATCCAACCTAGCTTCTCAAGCTAGGACCTGGCCCTCCAAGCCAGGGTTTCCACCTAGTCCCACTAGGTATGCCTAGTCCCACTAGATTTTTTCCACTCCACCAAGTCCCACTAGGTGTGACTAGTCCTCGACCAGGACTTAATCCCAATCATCTCATTAACCTAAACTAAAATCGGTGACAACACCAAAATAACAATCAGGGTCATACTGCATCAACAGGTTCAACATTTGGGAGAAATCGAAAAAAAATCTAACTTAAGCCTCTCTCCCCCTTTGTCACACATCAAAAAAGAAATAACGAAAAAAAATTCCACCAACAATGAGATTTTTGGAAAAAAAATGTAATTTAAGCCTTTCTTCCCCATATAAGATTATCTCTCTCCTCCTTTTGAAAATACTTAAGATGTATATATTTTGAAAAATAATTTTCAAAACTCTTCCCCCCCTTTTTCTTTTTGGAAAATTAAGTACTTGTTCTAGAAAATATAAGGCGCTAAGTACTTTAACTAACATTGCACCAACAATATATGAATTTTAAAAAGAATTTGAATTTCCCTAAGTCTGACACAATTTTAGAAATCTTGTTAATCACAAGAAAATTCCTACGTGTCTTAGAAATTTTTAAAAAATGAATCTTTTCAATGCATTTAGTTTTAAAAAAATAATAACTTTCTTGATTTGGTTTCTTTTCCATTCTGACACAATCCTAGGAAACCTTATTAACTACAAGGAAAATTTTTTTAAGTGTCTTGAAAAATTTTCCAAACTCAAGATAAAGATTCAAAGATTTTCAAAAGACAAAAAGATTTTCAAGATGAGTTTTGAAAAGAGAATATTATGTTTTCAAATGATTTTGAAAAGATAGTTTATGAAAACATAATATTTTTTGAAACTTTTAATAGTTCTTTTAATTTGACCTCTCCCTAAACCTGACGCAGTCCTAGAAAGCTTGTTGACTACAAGTAATTTTCCTTTAAGTCTTAGGGTTTGATTCAAATGAAAATAATTAAAAAATTAAGAAATATTTTGAAATAATCATGAATAATGCATTAATTTCTTTTGACTTGGACTCCCCCTAAATCTGACATAATTTTAAGAATTCTTATAGATCATAAAGAATACTTCCTATGTGTCTTTAGAGTTTATCCAAATCATAAGATCAATTAAATCAATTGTTGAAAAATATTTTTGAAAGAATATGATAGTTTTCAAGGAAATAATTTTCGAAAAATATTTTGAAGGACATAATAAGTTTTTGAAATTTTTTTTTTGAAACGCATTTTGAAAGAAGTGATAATAACTTTTTAAAGTACAAACCATTTTGAAAGATATGAATTTTTGAAAAATAGTTTTAAAAAAAAAATAAAAATCCGCAAAAACACAGACTCCCCCTGAACTTGACACTTTCTGGCTACCCTTGTTAACTACAAGGATCTCTGCCTAAGTGTCTTAAGAGACTTTAGTGTTGACCTAAAAGGTTTGTGTCTAAGTGTAGGTCAAATAATTTTCGAAAAGATATATAATTTTGAAAATAAGTATTTATACATAAGCACCCAATCAAGCATGAAATTCATAAAAATATTATTATGTTTAAACATTAATTTGAAAATAGATTTTTAAGAAAATATTCTAAAGATTTTGAAAACATTTTAAAAAACATTTGTCAATTAATTAGTCCTTAAGATCTTACTCATTCTAAGTGTCGCAATACAAGCAAACACGGTTGCCTTATAGGTGTTTGTGAGATGCTTGAATAATTTTTCTCAATTTTAATAATGTAGATTGTTTGATCTTGAGTTAGATTCGAGTTTAATCAATTTGTAATTTAAAAGTACTTTTCAGTAATCAACTTCCAGGTCTTGGCGAGGCACAGAGGCCTTCTTTGGCCGTAGCTTTATTGGATCAACAGCCCTTTCCTAGACAAAGTCTTTTAAAGAAAGATCATTTTCAAATTACTTTTTGAGACACTCTGGTCTAACTAGCTTAGGATTTGGAGAGGTAGTTTCGGCTAGTTCCACTTAGCTAAGTTGACCAGGTCGGATACTCCTTACCCTTCCTGTCTTCCTAGACCAAGTTTTCCTAACGTACTATCATCTCGCCTCACCCTTATACTAGTTTAGGCAAGTATCAATCAATCCATTTCCTATCTATCCATTCTAAATTATGCAGAAAAGTAGACATGAATGACATGACAAATATTTAAGAAAGAAAATACGCAGATGCATGGGCATGACAATTATGCATGAGTAAATCAAGTCAAAACGTTTTACTTAGGTTTCTAATAAAGTATCAAATTCTCGATTTGATACAGACCGTGTGAACCCGCTAATATATTAACCCACTTTGACATATTTATCATTATTAAATTGACTGTTCAGGTTGGGTAGGATTTTATTTAATTTCATATATGAAGGTAATTAATTAGAATTTAGTTCATGGATTTTGTTGAATTAAGGATTGTTATTAAGGTTGAATTGTTAATTAATTAAGATTTAATAATTAAATTAAGAATTAATGAGGTTGTTTAAGATTAATTAAGATTGAAGATTTAAGAGTTAAATTAAGAGTTAATTAAAGTTTAAATTGTTAAGAATTAATTAAAGTTTAAATTATTATGAATTAATTAAAGTTTAAATTATTGAGAATTAATTAAAGTTTGAATTATTAAGAATTAATTAAAGTTGAGATTATTATGAATTAATTAAGGTTGAAATTATTATGAATTAATTAATGTTGAAAGGATCAATTAAAGTTTAAATTATTAAGGATTAATTAATGTTTAAATTATTAAGAGTTAATTAAAGTTAAAATTGTTAAGAATTAATTAATGTTAAAATTGTTATTAATTAATTAGATTTAAAATTGTTACGAATTATTTAGAGTTAAAATTGTTATGAATTAATTAGAGTTAAAATTGTTACGAATAATTAGACTAAAAATTTTTAAGAATTAATTAGAGTTAAAATTAACTTATTAAAGTTGTTAAGAATTTTGTGTCTAGTTGCAACATTTCCATTAATTCAACAATTTCTAATTCATCTAGTATTTTTTTTTAATTTAAGTTTTCAATTTTGTTTAATATTTCTATTTTATTTGATTTCTTGTAAGCCCTATTAAACATAGCTTTAATTCTACTAAATTCATTTTCATTTTCATATTCATTTTCAGAGTTATATTCAGAATTTAAAATTACATCATTATCTTCATAATAGGTAGAATAATTTTCACGACTGCTAATTATGGCTGTAGTATTATATTAAAAAAATATAGTGAGTATTATTTTCAACATTATCTAGAGTATTATTTTCAACAATATCTAGAGTATTAATTAACATTTCATTCCTATCCTTAGAGTTATCAGAATTATTAGAAAATTTATTAATTGAAATATTATCATTAATTTCTAAAATCAAAGCATTAATTTTATGAATTAACGAATTAATATTTAATATTTTAATATTATCAATATTTGGTAATTTGTCATGCAATACATTAAGTTGACTATTCAAAAAATCTAATTTATCGGAAAAATTAACAATGTTATCTAAGTTATTAGAATGCTTGCATAACTGTGTGGAAATTTGAAATTATTGCCAAAATTAATTTTCCGTACCTTGGTCGGACATTGGTCCATGTAGTGTCCGTGCTTCTGACATTTGAAGCTGCGGATATGACTCTTGTCCCTTTGGACTCCTGGCGCTGGTACCTCCATTTCCACCGGTGGTGAAAATCGAATCTTACGAGCAGGACACTAGTTTTTATAGTGTCTTCTCTCCCTACACTTGAAACAAATAATATGGAACTTAAGGATTGACATAATTTAAAAATACCTATATTCACCCTCAATTCCTGGCGTTGTTACTCCTTCGGCTGTTAGTCCGGTGAAGAGCTTCCAGGCTCTGATACCACTTGTAGGATTGGTGCCGGTTGATAGAGGGGGGGGGGTGAATATCGACTCGAGCATTTGCCAGAATTTCGTCGAAAATCTTCATTTAATCGTCTCTCTATCAGGGGTTAGTACGCAGCGGAAATAAAAATAAACTAAAGAAAGACAAGATAAATACGCGGGATTTTACTTGGTTCCCAGCCCCCAGGGTCAGTACATCCAAGGCCTAAGCACTCAATCATGAGTCCACTAATGGTCTCCTTTTTGGACTTTTCGGAGGCGGAGAAACCTGTCTTACAGTTTGAATTACAAACAAAGAATAAATAAACTTAACTCATAAATAAAAAGCAAACCAAATGAAAACTGAAGATCCGACCAATCCGAAAGTCCAAAGTGCCGCACACTTCTTCCTGGAGCCTCCTTGGTCTGTAACGACCCGAAAAATTCTCTTAATATTTTCTTAAAATATTGAGCATGTCTAGATAATTTTCCGAGGGGCCCAGAAATAATTATGTAAAATTGGGCCTAGAAATCCATGTTTTCTCATTTAAATTGAGAAAAACTAGGTACTAATGAGCTTTAAATGGGCTCCAAAAATGGGTATTAATTAGGTAAAATTTATATAAATTAGGTAAAATTAATATAAATATAAAATAATTTTATTTAGGAATATTGGCATAATTATGGGTGATTTTAGGGGGATTTTCAGAATTTAGGAAATAAAAATAATAAAATAAATGAAATGAAAATAAAATAAAAATAAAGGTGCATGAGCCAAGGATTGAACCTTGGACCTCTTGTACAACCATGTAAGACTTAACCAACTCACCTAGCAAGGGATTTCTATGAGTAAATGAAGTGGATATAAGTTAAGATTAAGAAGAAGATGAAGAGTAATGGAGAGACTCTTCATTTACCTCTTTAATGGATGATAAATAGGGGGGTTTTGGAGTTTCATTCTCTCTTCTTTCAATTGTATTTCCTCCACTCTTCCTCCCTCATTCTAGCCGACCACTCCTAGAGGGTTTTCCCCTTGGGAAAGCTTCCACCAAGGTTCCATCTCCTAGATCTAAAGTCTCTACAAGAGTACAAGGGCAACGAGGGATCAAGGGTCAAGAGTTCTACAAATTCATTCTCTTTTAAGGTCTAAAAATCAAGAAATCCCAATGTAAGACTCCCTCACCTGTGGTATATTAGTTCTTTATGATTTTCTATGATTTTTAGCATATTATAAAGGTTGGTTTTGGATTTGATGTTGAAAGGAAAGAAAATCAAGAATCCTAGGTTTATGAATTTCGTCCACAGGGATTTTAAGGTCTATAATTATGCCAAAAATCTTTATAATGTTATTTAATGTTCCCTTATGATGTTTAGAGGTTATGTATAATTTTTGGGAATTTTTGGAGTACCCTAAGACACCCTAGGATTTCGGCCAACATGAAAGAAATGAAATCAACACCCTAGAAACCATATGGGTATCGGCCACCATGTTTTAGGGTCCATAATGATGCTAAAAAACTGTATAATGTTATTTAATGTTCCCTTATGATGTTTAGAGGTTAAATATAATTTTTGGGAATTTTTGGGGTACTCTAGGATACCCTAGGGTTTCGGCCAACATGAAGGACCCATGTGTAGGGTTGGGTTTAAGACCTCAAGCATATGTTTTATGTTTTATCATGATATAAGAGAGATGGAGGGTGGTTATGTGAATGTTTCACATGGCCTAGAGACCTTATAGGTTTCGGCCAAGAACCCTATAGGGTGGGAAGTTAGGGCTTATTTCAAGTAAGGGTCCCAATGGCCCTATGGTAAGGTATGGTTGGTGTTAGGCAATTGATTTGGGGTTTTATTGGAAATCTTTCCATGCCCCCATGGCCTTGAAGTTTCAGCCAAGAGCAAGAGTTGGGGTCAAAGGATTAGGGTTGGACTTAAGTATGGGATTAAATGTTCCCTATGGCCTAGTATGTATGTATGGGATGTTAGTTGGGAGGTTATGTGAAGTTTCATGGACCTAGGGTTCCTTGGGGACTTTCGGCCAAGGACATAACCTAGGGCTAGGGTTGGGTTAAATCTCCAAAGATGCTTAGTAAGATGGAAGAAGTTCTATGTTAACTAAACCCTTAGTTTGTATGTCATGAATTATATGTTAAGTCATAGATATTTAAACATGTGCCATGATTTATGAATAAGATGTAAGTATGCCATGTCTTATGAATGAGGTTAAAGTACATGCCTTTAGGGCATAACGATGATGTTAAGTATGATGAATGAATGATGATGAATGACAAGTATGATGAATGAATGATGATGAATGAATGATGATGAATGGAAAGCATGTGAAAGCATTATATTTTATTTTATGGGCTTGTACCGGACCTAAGTAAGGTCCACGGTTCTGGACTACCGATGATGCTGTCCACGGTTCAGGACTACCGATGATGCTGTCGTTACGGTTCGGGACTACCGATGAAGCTGTCCTTACCCTAGTAGGTCGAGATTAGCTACCTCGTATTTACTTAGGGATGCGCGCATATGATGAATGAATGTGGTACAAGCCAGGGCCCAATGAATGTTATGATATTTTAAAAGCATGTTTTAAAGATTAAGCATTTATATATATATATATATATGCAATTGCCACATGCATCCATCCATGTTATGCATTATATTTATGATAAGAATATTATGCAAAGTAAGTTTATGCAAGGTATGTTTATGCAAATGATTTTGTTTATGTTTCGTGTTAATATATGATGCCATGATTTTATTGTGTTCATGCTAGTCTAGAATGCCATGATTTACTTATATTCATGCTAGTTTAGGATGCCATGATTTATTTATGTACATGCTAGTTTAGGATGCCATGATTTATTTATGTACATGCTAGTTTAGGATGCCATGATTTAACTAGTTTTATGTTATGTTAGAATGCCATGATTTATTTATGTTCATGCTAGTTTAGGATGCCATGATTTAATTATATTTATGCTATGTTAGAATGCCATGATTTTAATTATGTCCATAATAATTCATGATGTCATGATTTAATTATGTTAAGCTGAGTTAGGACGCCATGATTTTATTTAGGTTCATGCTATGCTAAGAATGTTTAAGAGATTATGTGTATTATGTCTATGTTTACACCAAGCACTATGCCATGCTATGAATGTTTACGATGTTTATGTCTATGCCAAGTATCGGGTCATGCCATGAATGTTCTTATGGATATGTTTATGCCATGCTATGAATGTGATGAAGTTATGCTTATGTCATGACGAAGGTGAGCTAAGTGATGAAAAGACTTATGTTCTAAGTAAAGCACTAAGTATGCTAATGTCTTATATGCTCATGATTGAATGATGAATGGTTTTAGTGAGTAGGAAAGAGTCTTACTAAGCCTGTGTGCTTATAGTCTTGTTTTCTTATACCGCAGATCATGCAAAGGGACAGTAAGGAAGCAGCAGGAGGGCATCAAAGAATGTGTGTGATAGTGACTTGGCCAAGAAGCGATATGGTTGCTCGTTTTATGATAGAACTTTACCTTTACTGTTATGTGTTTAAGTATGACTCTATGACATGATACTAAGTATGACATGATACTAAGTATGACATGATGCTACGAATGACATGATGCTAAGTATGATATGATGCTAAGTATAAAGTTACTATGCTAAGTTCCTATGTTATGATGCTAGAAATGGTAGTAAGTGTATGTAGGAGTAAGTTAAAGGTTTCCGCTGCATTATGATGTCTACATGCCCTAGGTATGTTAACGTAATGCCGCTTTAAAAAAAAAGAAAAAAAAAGCGGGCGTTACATGGTCGCAGAGCTTCGCCTTGAGCACTTTTGCTTTGCACGAAACGCTTTAGCGGATGTGAAAGTTGATGATCTGCAATGAGGGGTCGAACCCCTTTATATATAAGCTTCTCGAGCGCCTGTAAGCTCTTGGGCGCCTGCCACGTCACGGTCAAACTTCATCCGAACCGCCGAAATCACAGCGAGGATAATTCCTTCTTTCCGAGGTGCTTGGAATATGTTGGGCGCCTGATTTGAATCAGGCGCCCAGGAAGCCCTCTTCCCAGGAAGCTTTGCTTTGTGTTTCATTCTCCTATCTTGCCTCCAACTCCAGGTACCTACAAGACAACAAAACACACAACAAAACAAATATTCATAGCCTTAATGATAGGTTCTAACTTTGGATTTCACCAGAAACCCTAGGTTGAACTGACGGCTAATGTTCCCTTTCCCGGGGAACGCATCCTCACCTACTCCACCTTGTAGAAGTTTGGTTTGCCAACCGGGACCTCCGGTTGGACTTTTGCTCAGCCTCCGAGAACCTGAATCTCGAGACGTTCAAACTTGACCCGTCTCTACTTCTGTTTGTGATCCCTGCTCGATTAAGCTTTTGCCAATCGGGACCTCCGGCTAGACTTTTGCTCGGCCTCCGAGAACTCGATTCTCGAGATGTCCGACCTCGTCCCATCTCTACTTCTGTCCGACAACCCTCGCTAGTCGAAAACTTCATTGCCCGATCCCCGACCAGGAATTAGTGCTCAGTCCCCTAGACCAAGACTTCGTGCCCATCTTCACTTACCAGGACTTAGTCCAACCTAGCTTCACTCACTAGGACCCAGCTTCACTCACCAGGATTTAGTCCACCTAGCTTCACTCACTAGGATTTCTTTCACCACAATCACTCCTTTTCTAGTCATCATGATCCTGACTAGGCTTCCTCTAACTTTCAAGTAAATCTACCAAACCTCAAGTCCGGTTCGGTTTATTCCCTTGGTCAAACTGACCAACTTTGGGTTCTATTCATTCTGCTAAACATCAGATCCTGTTTGGCTTAACCCTTTGTCAAACTGATCACTAACTTTAGTATATTGTCAAACATTAAAATACTAGAAGATGACTGTTCATCACTGATGCACATGCACAAATAGCTGATTCAACATCTTGAGCTGCAAAATAGGTTAGTCCAAATGTAAATAATAATACATGAAGTATATGCATGTATGACAGTGGGAGCTGTCTGATCCTGACATTGGATTTCAAGATGAAATCCTAGGTTGGACTGACGCCTACTGTTCCCTCTTCCGGGGAACACGTCCTCACCTACACCACTCTGGAGAACTTACCTTTTCCCAACCGACACCTCCGGTTAGACTTTTGCTCGGCCTCCGAAGCTCTCAGATCTTGAGACGTCCATTCCTCGACCCATCCCTACTTTTGTCCATTGTCCTCGCTCAGTTAAGTCTTCTGCCCAATCTTCCGGATCAGGTCTTCGGTGCCCAGTCCTCGACCAGGTCTTCATGCCCAACCCTCGGTCAGGTCATTGGTTCCCAGCCCTCGGCTAGGACTTTGTGCCTAGTCTTCGACCAAGACTTCGTGACAAACCCTCGGTCAGGTCTTCAGTGCCCAGCCCTCGACTAGAACTTCATGCCCAATCCTCAAACAGGACTTCGTGCTTAACCCTGCAAGTCAAGACTTCGTGCCTAGATAAACTAGGACTTTCTTGCACACTTAGCAAATACATTAGATCACAAAACATACTTAACTTTAAACCCTTTGCCATTATCAAAATCAGGTTCGATCTGGTGCTTCCAGCGCCAACTATCTCTCGCTTTTTGATTTATGACAACCCAGTTCAAAAGCTAAGTTAAGAATAGATAAGCAAGTAATGAAACAGAGTTAAACAATATTTTCAACATTAAAACAATTTTTTCACAGTTAGAAATATTAAAAAAATATTTTTAACTCTTCCCCTTGATAAGTAATCTCTCCCTTGATTTTAAAACATTTAGAATTTGAGTCAAAAAATCTTGCAAAAATTGAAAGAATGCATAAAGCTCCCTGTTGATATAAAATTCTCCCCCTGATGCTTTTGAAAAATATGCTATTTTTAATTTGAAAGATTCTTCTAACTTCTTTGAAAAATTCTAAGTATCACTTTGAAAAAGTACTTTGAAACAATTAATTACTTTGAAAAATTCCAAGTATCATTTTGAAAAAGTACTTAAATTCTAAGTTAAATAGAAATTTCTCCCCTTTGAAAAATAGACTATTTTTTTTAAAATAAGTATTATATTAACCTTTTAAAAAACTTGAAAAACAAAGTTTTGAAAAAAAAAACATTGAAAATCTTTTTAACTTTACTTTTTCCTACTCTCACCCTTTGCCATATATCAAAAAAAAATTTACAAGAAAAAATTCTTTGGAAATTTTATTTTTCCCTACTCTCCTCCTTTGCCATATAGAAAAAAATTTTGATTAAAGAGAGAAAAAGAAAGAAAACTTTTTTAAAAAAATTAGGTATCAGAGTCCGTGAAATTTGAAAACATAAGTACGATTTTTTTTAAAAAAATTTAAGTTACCAAAAAGAAAAGAAAACAATCAATAATGCCAAAATTACTTTAAAGGAAATAAATAAGAGGTTCTAAGTAACAATCTTGAGATAGATAAGCAATAAAGAGAACTAATGCAAAGAAATAAAATTTGAACCAAGGTAATCCACCCATT
The DNA here is from genome assembly GCA_024364735.1 of Boesenbergia rotunda. Lineage (NCBI taxonomy): Eukaryota > Viridiplantae > Streptophyta > Magnoliopsida > Zingiberales > Zingiberaceae > Boesenbergia > Boesenbergia rotunda. The sequence goes on along the minus strand of JAGFNQ010000267.1, from coordinate 46,729 downwards.
TGAGTCCAAGCATGATTTGAGTCCAAGTATAAAAAATTTAAGCATGCAATCTTCAAGATAAGTGAGAATTCCAAAATATAAAATTCCTTAAGCAAAGGATAAATTTTTGAGTAAATAGATAGCTATTTTAAAAAAACATATGTACGAAAGGCTTTTTGAAAATGTCTTCTAAGAGGTGTATTTTCAAAAATATTTGTTGACTTAAACTTAAGTAACATGATCTCCTTTGATGTATTACTCTCTCCCTAAAGCTTAAAAAAATATTTTGAACTTAAAAAAATATTTAAGTTTTGGAAAAACTTGGCTTCTTTATTCTCTTCGCCTGAAGTTTTAAAAATATGCATTTTCAAATAGTTTTAAAGCACTGGTCTAGCTTTTAAAAAAATACATATTTTAAAATCTAATTGAAAATAAGAAATTTTAATTGAAAGAGAGTAGATTTAAAAACTTACTAAAAATGATAGTTAAGGAAATTATACGGAGAAATGATATACTTTTCAAACAAATTTGGAAAACAAATTTTAGGTATAAATTTGGAGTCATTTTTAAGTATGTAAGTAATATGTACTATAAATAACTAATGTAATTTAAGAATCAAATTGAGTTTGAAAATAAGTTGAAATTTGAACAATTAAATTGAAATTTGAAAACTTTAAGTTTGAAAAAGGTTGAATTTGAACTTGAGATTTGAAAAACTTATTTGAATTTGAAAAATGATAATTAAGTTTGATATTAAGACTTTTAAAAAAATGTTAAGTTAGCCGTCACAAAACTGACTGTCTCCTGGTCCTCGGGAGCGATCGGGACTTGGTGGTAGCCTTGATAGGCATCCAACATTGAGATAAACTCACAACCAGCTGTGTAGTCCACTAACCGGTCTATTCGTTGTAGGGGATAACAATCCTTGGGGTAGGCTTTATTCCAATCACGAAAGTCGATGCAGACTCGCCATTTACCTCCTGGCTTAGGGACAAGGACTACATTAGCTAACAAGGCTGGGAATTGCACTTCTTTGATGTGTCCGACTTTTAACAACTTTTGAATTTCGTCTCAGATAGCCTTATCTTGCTCTGGTGCAAAGTGCCTCCGCCTCTGCTTCACAGGTCGGGCTCCTGGGGTAACATGCAGTGATGCATGGTTAACACCGGGGGAACCCCATTGATTTCTTTGGAGACCCAGGAGAAGACATCTTTGTGGA
>JAGFNQ010000267.1:0-40533 GCA_024364735.1 Boesenbergia rotunda | reverse complement strand
GTATTTGTGTCGTTTGTGTTTTCGGGTTTCAAATAAAGATTTGGGTTGTGTTTTCAATTTAGAAATAAAAGTAATGGCAATTAATGGCAATTAATGAGCTTAACCACTAAACACTTAATCAAACCAATGAGACTTGACAAAATTTGGAAAACAAATATGAGTTCAAATTATAAGAGTACACCACGACTTGTATTAATCTTCGGGCATTTTCTCTCCAAACCAAGGCATTCAATTGATACAAAAACACAACAATGATACAACTTGATGTGCCAACACTGCTTTTAATAGCTTAACCTATAAACTGCCAACCCAGAATTTGAAGCTAATCAATTCAGTTAGGAAACCAGGCTATTAGGGAAGCAATATGCAAGTCTAAGTGAAGAAATCAACAGCCGACTCAAAGCAAACACTAATCCATTCAGAACACACAAAAATCAGAAATGAAGTGCAGGAAATCAGATTGCATTGGCTGTAATTCAGCAGCAGTCATGATATGTAGGAAGGAAAAGCATGCGCAGAACATTTGACTGCAGAATTCAGACACAAATCATTTCAGAATTGAAGTTCAGATGCAGAAACTAAAGTGCACGTGTACGGAAAGGCTGATACACACATTACAACCCAATTTCAGAGATTTAAATCCATTGCTTTTAAATGCAACCAACTGCACTTGAGTTCAGAATTTAGAACTCAGCTTACTTGTACCATTTCAGAAATAAGAAGCTGAAGATTTCAGAAATTAAAGCTGATGGCAGAGTGGAAACTTGAATAGCAGGACTGATGTGCAGAAATTTGGAACTGAAAATAGAATTTAATTTCAGTAGAATTGACATTCAAGCAGGTTTCACTAGCAAAAGACAAGGCTGAACAAGTGCAGGAATTTCAGAAGGCAATGGTTGTAACGTTCCTGAACACACTCGACATTCAGAAACTCAGAACTGATACTGAAAATCTGCAGAAATAAGAGCAAACATTCAGAAACTACTTATTACCAGTACACTGATTTCGAATGTATTATACTCCAAACGTTGTGTTAATTTTTGACACAATTCAATTGCCGAAACTTTATTTGATTCAAGATGCAGAATTTCAAATTCAAATGCAGATACAACAACTGAAATTCAGTAACAAGCTCGATGGAGAAATGAAAATGCCGAAAATGCAGCAACACTCAATGCAAACAAAATGCAATAGATCAAGTTGAGATCTGATATGATGCTTCCCTAAACAGGGAACTTCTTGATGAGCTGAACTCGGAATGTAGAAACAAACTTGGAGAATGTAAACTTGGGGTTTGATACGAAATCTGAAAATGATGCACACAATTAATCCAAGCTGATCAAACGAATTTCAGAATTGAAACTACATGTGAAATCAAACTTGGATCAACTAAATTCACACATGAAATTGGTCTTCAATGGCAGAAATTTAGCTAGACATAACTGAATTCGAATGTGGAATAAACTAAATAATTTCGAAACTAAACTGAAATCTGCAACAAAAGGTTGATATGCAAGCTGAAAACAGAGGTAAAACTGATACGGAAGGATTAAGCAACAACTAAACTATAATTAAAAGCAATTATCCACTACAAACATTCCCTAGCTGTTGAACTAGAAGATTTGAATCCTAATTAAGCAGAAACCAATCAGAAATGAAATTAACTAATTCTGAAACAAAAACAGAACTAAATTACAGCAGTGATGGAATTACAGCTACAAAAACAGATTGAAACTAAATTATCAGCTACTCCTCAACCATCCTCAACTCAAGAGCTCCTTGGTTGTCAATCAAGGGAGAACCTCGGACCCGCAAGCTCGCAAATCAGTGAAGATACGTCTCTGCTACTGAACAGACCAAACCTGCTCAAAACTGAAATCAGCTTCCGAATTCTTCAATCTCACTGTGTGGCTTGCGATTGGATTTGGGAGTGACCGAGACCTTCCAGGGAACCCCTCTGGTCAGCTCGGATGCGGTGGAAATGGATGCAGCTGAGTTCGTCGAAGTCGGATAGCAGACTGCCGAGACCTCGCGCAACCTTGCTATTGAGCAAAAATCGATCTGAAACCTCCTGAGACTCTTCACTAGCCTAGCCTTGTTTGATGATGGATTGAGGATCGCGCCTCCTTTGATGAAGAAAAAGCTAAGAAATGAAGAACAGCGGAACGAAGAAGAAAGACTGTGGTGGAGACGCGACAGGGAAGAATGCGCAGGAAATTTCCTTAAGTAATAACCAATGGACGGCTGTGATTGATTTGAGAAGATCCAACGGCTGATCTTGCTCTGATTGGAGTCAAACTTTGATGATGATGATCTGGGGTCAGGATCTGCCTCGTGGTAGCTCGGATCCTCCAAATTTGCTACGGATGGTCCTGATCAAGCTAATCTTTGAGTGGATGATCGAGAGCTCTCCAAGCTTGATCCAACGGTTGATTGAGCTCTGATTGGGATGAAACCTTCAGATCTTGATCAGGGTGCTTGATCAACCCTAGCCCTAGCTCGGATTGCTTCAGATCGTCCCGGATGGCTCAGATCCAGCCGGTCTTGAATCGGACGGTCCGGATTAATTGTAAGCTTGATAATTCGATCCAGTTCACATCCGACTCAAGTTTGACCCAGTATGCCCAAGGTCCAGGATGCTTTCTTGCCTACAAAAATATATCAGAAAATTAGTGGCCAAATAATCCAAAAATATGTAATTTTGCAATTAAGTCCAAAATAAGAGGAAATCCTAAAACCTAGGGTAAAATCACAATTATGAAATAAAAACATGGGTCAAACATGGATTTTAACATCTAAAATAATCACAAAAATGGTACTTATCAACTCCCCCACACTTAACCTTGAGCGTCTCGCGAAACAACTAAATATGTATCCCTTAGGCTTTCTTAAGCATAATTAGAAACAAATGAAAAGAAATTACCTAAGGTTGTCAATTCTCATAAATCTAAGCTCTATGGATTAGTATCTTGTCCTTAAATCAACAACTTGGTCTTTTCATCTATCATGAGTCATTGAGATGAATTTAAATCACTAGCCTTTCAAGGGAAGTTTTGGTGGCTCTCTCTTTAAGTTCTAAGTTGATGATGGAAGTGGAGCTCACTCTTACACACATGTTTCTTGCACTACCATAGGCTTGCTTATTATCTAATCTCCACCATTATTCATGATTAGGATCAACAACTATAAAAACAAATCAAAGACATAGAAATGATAAGAAATGGAATAAAAAACAAGGAAATGGAGAAATGTGAAAAGTGGAAGACTTTGTTGCTCAAAGATGTTTCCAATGTGCTTTGCCCCATCTTAACAGTCCTCTAATGATATCTAAAGTATGGTGGAGTGAAACTTGAATAATTGCCATTTATTTGGATGAAAAACTTTTCTTTGACTTCAATGTGCCATTTTCCATCTTGCGTGCCAAATTTCTTTCTTCATTCTCTTTTCTCATCATTCTTTTTCTTCTTTCTTTCTTTCTTGTAAGGTCAGAAATGTATTGATGCAAGCTTGGATCCGGATGTGGAAATCTTCACTGATTAATTGTGCCAAGTCTTCAATGGTGTGCCACTTTATCTCCTTCTCTTCTTTTTTTCTGTATTTTTTTTTGTTTCTGTTCACTACTGATTCCATGATGATGTTGCAACTTCTCCTTGTTTTATTCAGGATGTGATCAGCTTTCCCGAATCCAGTAGCATCAGTTAGTATTTGCAATCAAATGATACAAAACCCAATTTTCAGCCTCTTCTTGATACCAAACTGCATTATGGCAAATTAACTTCTGATTTTTCTCTTTTCCAACTGCATTTCCAGCTTCAGTTCATCATTCAATTCAACTTGCATTCACACTTTGCTTGTATCACTCAGTAGCATCCCAGATGCAGCACTCGGCAGCACAAATGCAATTCAGATTTCTTCAATTGTTAGCCACTCTTGCATTTAGTTTCAATTTCTGCACAGCTGAATTATTTCTGCAATGGCACAGATTTTTGCATCACTTCCAGATCTGTCCAGCTCCAATTATATTCAGCTACACTTCCTTATCAGAGCTAGCAGATTTCCTTCATAAGTAGCACACTGCCGTGAACTTCAATTGGCTGATCAGCACCTTTGGCACTCCTTGTTTTTGAATCTGCCTTCAAGTATGTCTCTGAAATTTTTTACAGCAGTTTCAATTCTGCTCCCAAGGGGTTTTGTTCAACTGAAAATTAGTCTGCAAGTTCGGTTTGAAGGCAGCAAGGTATTGCTGATTTAGAAAGCATAGATTCAATTGGGATTTGATACAAAACTGCCTTGCTACATTCACTGATTTTTCTCTATTATAACTGCCCCCTTTTCCTAGATTTCTATATTTTTCTTGGCACAGCAGTTTGTATCATTTCCGCAGCTCAAAGTCGAAGTAACTAAGCTTCAATTCCAACTTCATCAGCCTTCAATTCAGATTGTATCCAGCTGGAATTTAGCTTGTGTTCAGCTGCACTTTCATCTTGTTTCCCTCTTTGATCTGCACAAGCTGTTTTTGGCAGAAATTCCTGCATTGATTCAACTAATTCCAGCTTCACTCAGTCTCTACAAGATGTTGCTGATCTTGGCTTCCCAAAATTCCACTTTCCAATCCTTAAATAGATCCTTTTGTGACACAAGCTTCATTTATTTCAGATTTTTTTTTTCATGTGCCACTTGATCTTCGAAGTGCGATAAGGAATCTAGATGCTCCACTTGCTTCCATCCTCTTGCTCATTTTTGGAATTCAAATTCACTCACTTGGCACCTTTTGGCTTCAACTTGGCAAAAAAATTTTTTTTCTTTTTTGACATGAAATACATCCAAAACTTTAGTCACTCCCCCACACTTAAATCTTTGTCCGTCTCGGGCAAAATAACATTAGAAACAAATCAAACAACAAGTCCAAAGAAAAGTGAGGGTAAGAGTAAGAGATAAGCAAAGAAAAAGAGAATAAACATGATTATTGCTAAAAATTGATGTGGAATGGGAAACAAATGGATTAGCCTCTATAGATGTGATCCAATCATTGAAACATGATTTTGAAGGAACCTAAGCAAGTTCTAGAGTTTAATAACATGTGTGTGTCACAAAAATAAGGCTAATTCTCACTAGGTCAAAATAATTCATCCCAAGTCCTCAATTAAGAATCTAAAGTAAGTAGTACTCAAGCATCCAAGAATTCATCCATTAGCTCAAACCTTAAGTCTTAACAACCAAATTTAACTTATTTTCCAAAAGATTCTAAAATGCTATGGAGATAATCTAGAAGGATACTTTTATTTCTACTCATGCAAGAGAAAGTGACAAAAGAAATAATATGCATTTATTTACAAGGACTCAGTTCAAAGGAAAATTCTAATTCTAGGAAGCATGGAAATGAAAAATAAAATAAAAGAAAAATACAAGAAAAATCAAACTCCCCTTTATTCGGGTGGGCGGAGTCTATCCAGAAGTAGCCTCCATCTTGGTAGTGGAGGAACATGGGTGGCTGGGAGAATTAGGACTCCCCCACACTTGAATTTTGCAAAAATTTGCTCCGGTGGCCGAAGGCGATTCAGGTTCAACATCCATGGAAGGAATGGAGGGCTATGGATTAAAGTAAGATCATCTCCTCCTTCTTGATGCCTTTCAGAAGTCCTTCCAGGAGGCTGGAGTCTGTTCAGTTGCAGCACCCACTCCTGAAGTCTTCTGGACCCTACAAAAACATGTAATACCTCTCTCAAGTGTACAGGGTCAGAAAGAAATAAAATAATATCAGTCTCTGCATAAAGTGAATCCAAAACTGCATCATGTCTAATTAAATCAAATTCTGGTATCTCAATGAAATTTTCAAAATTATTTCCTACCAAATTTGCATCCAAAGGCTCATCACAAATAAAGAAATCAATTTCTGGCTCATCAATAGAAATTTCACAATTATTATCAATCAAGGGTGTATCAAGTAATATGTCAGAGCCAATGAAATCAATATCAGACATCTCCATAAGTTTCTCACATTCAACCTCAGCATATGATATAGCAAGAGACTCATCAAAGTAAATAACATCCATTTCAGGCACTTCTAAAAAATTTTCTCTATCCATATCCACAAAAGATGTATTAAGTGATTCATCATAAAAAACTACATCAATTATGGGTGCCTCTAAAATTATTTCGCTATTCATATCTACAAGGGATGTGTCAAGTAATGCATGATGATCAATAAAATCAATGTTTGGTACCTCTATGGGATTTTCACAAACAATTTCTACACAAGGTATATCAATAAACTCATCAGACTCAATAACATCAGCACTAGGTACCTCACTGTATTTTTCTGAAGAAAGGGGAGAAATACTTACCTGAGCGTGCTGGAGAATACCTGGAGGTTCTACAAGGGTAGATGTGTCCATGGTTTCCTCCTGGTCAAGTACATGCTCCTCTTCAGCCTCAGACTCTGGTGGACACTCAACTAAAGCAGGTGATCCTTGGGTGCTTGCTTCCACCATGCATGTCCCTACACTTTCTGGTTCATCTTCTGAATCTTCTAATGTACCAGTAAACTGTGGTGGTCCCTGGGGCTTAGTGCAATCCCCTACACTTATGGAATCATCTCCTCTGCATGCTTCCTCTGTAATATCTGCAACAATAAAGTTAGAAAAATTAGGACCATCAATAATACTATCATCAGAAACTAAAAGTCTAGAATGGTCCTGTGGAGCTTCAGTTTCTTCTTCTGGAGCTGAAAAATTTGGCAATGGATTTTGAGCAGGAATCTCCGGAGGGATGCATGCTTTAGGTGCCCAGACTTTGATGAGTACGTCATCTTCTTCTTCTATCAAATTTGCAAGATTACTTGAAGAAGGACTTGGACATGCGCTAGGGTCACCTTGAACTGATATAAATCCAACTCCGGGGGATTGTTCTGATTCTTGGGCTTGCCTTTGTTTCTCTTGTTGATGATATAGTAAAACTTGTTGAACTATCTCCTCCAACCTTTGTTGTTGCATATTTCCTGCACTAGAATCCCCATAACCTCCTTGATTAGCAAAGCTCCATGATTGATTTTGAAAGGATGAAGTAGGGTGAAATGGTTGAGCTTGCTGAGATCCTTGAAAACATGACTGTTGGGGCTGATTAAAGAACTGATTAGAGGGCTGATATGCTGAAAAATTTTGCTGGGAAATGCAGCCTTGAAAGTTCTGATTTTGAGCTGAAAAATTAGGTGGCGAGGGCTGAAAATTCTGCCCTTGAAACCCTTGACCGTAGGGCTGGAAATTTTGATTCAAGGGCTGTGTTGGCTGAAAATTCTGTTGGGTTTGAGCTGGAAAAACTGGAAATGATTGCAAGCCTTGCTGCCCTTGATTATATTGCTGGAATTGAGGTTGAAATTGATTATTTCCATGCTGAAAATTTTCAAAAGGCTGCTGGAAATTTTGGTTAAATTGCTGAAATTCTTGCTGAAATTGTTGGAATTGCTGTGGTGGCTGAAATTGTTGTAGTTGCTGAATTTGAGGCTGACAAAACTGATTTGGTTGCTCAAAAACTGAAAATTGGGGCTGCCCAATCTGAAAATTCTGATTTGGTTGAAAATTTTGAAATGATGGTTGATCTTGTGGCTGAAATTGAAAGTTTGGTTGCTGACAATTAGGATAGGGCTGCTGGAAATCTTGATTTGGCTGCTGAAATTGCTGGAGAGGGCTGAATTTGTGGCTAAGGTAGCTTCTGGTAAGTAGATGACTGAGCTTTCCATTTTTGTTGGTAGTCCAACTCCTTTAACACATTTCTTAACTCCTCCAATGTCTTTTCTATCTCTTTTGACCCCATTTTGAATTTGCAGCCCTATCACAAAACAAACAAGAAAAATGGCAGCAACCGTATATGAAAGATAAAGCAAAATAAAATAGAACCCAATGATATGTCAAAAAGCATACAAGCAAAAATCAAACAAATCAACTAGTTGCGTCCCCGGCAACGGCGCCAAAAATTTGATAAGACCCAAATCTATTAGATTAATTTTGTCACGAAAGTGTGGGCTCATCAAATTTAAATATATATATGAATGAAATGCTGGAAACCCTTTTACAATCAAAAGAATGAAAATGTAATATAGGGGCCACAGGTCGTATTTTTCTCGGGGACTAGTTGAGGTTTATTTGATTCGCGCTTGTATTTGGGTGTCATTTGTGTTTTCGGGTTTCAAATAAAGATTTGGGTTGTGTTTTCAATTTAGAAATAAAAGTAATGGCAATTAATGGCAATTAATGAGCTTAACCACTAAACACTTAATCAAACCAATGAGACTTGACCAAATTTGGAAAACAAATATGAGTTCAAATTATAAGAGTACACCACGACTTGTATTAATCTTTGGGCATTTTCTCTCCAAACCAAGGCATTCAATTGATACAAAAACACAACAATGATACAACATGATGTGCCAACACTGCTTTTAATAGCTTAACCTATAAACTGCCAACCCAGAATTTGAAGCTAATCAATTCAGTTAGGAAACCAGGCTATTAGGGAAGCAATATGCAAGTCTAAGTGAAGAAATCAACAGCCGACTCAAAGCAAACACTAATCCATTCAGAACACACAAAAATCAGAAATGAAGTGCAGGAAATCAGATTGCATTGGCTGTAATTCAGCAGCAGTCATGATATGTAGGAAGGAAAAGCATGCGCAGAACATTTGACTGCAGAATTCAGACACAAATCATTTCAGAATTGAAGTTCAGATGCAGAAACTAAAGTGGCACGTGTACGGAAAGGCTGATACACACATTACAACCCAATTTCAGAGATTTAAATCCATTGCTTTTAAATGCAACCAACTGCACTTGAGTTCAGAATTTAGAACTCAGCTTACTTGTACCATTTCAGAAATAAGAAGCTGAAGATTTCAGAAATTAAAGCTGATGGCAGAAGTGGAAACTTGAATAGCAGGACTGATGTGCAGAAATTTGGAACTGAAAATAGAATTTAATTTCAGTAGAATTGACATTCAAGCAGGTTTCACTAGCAAAAGACAAGGCTGAAACAAGTGCAGGAATTTCAGAAGGCAATGGTTGTAACGTTCCTGAACACACTCGACATTCAGAAACTCAGAACTGATACTGAAAATCTGCAGAAATAAGAGCAAACATTCAGAAACTACTTATTACCAGTACACTGATTTCGAATGTATTATACTCCAAACGTTGTGTTAATTTTTGACACAATTCAATTGCCGAAACTTTATTTGATTCAAGATGCAGAATTTCAAATTCAAATGCAGATACAACAACTGAAATTCAGTAACAAGCTCGATGGAGAAATGAAAATGCCGAAAATGCAGCAACACTCAAATGCAAACAAAATGCAATAGATCAAGTTGAGATCTGATATGATGCTTCCCTAAACAGGGAACTTCTTGATGAGCTGAACTCGGAAATGTAGAAACAAACTTGGAGAATGTAAACTTGGGGTTTGATACGAAATCTGAAAATGATGCACACAATTAATCCAAGCTGATCAAACGAATTTCAGAATTGAAACTACATGTGAAATCAAACTTGGATCAACTAAATTCACACATGAAATTGGTCTTCAATGGCAGAAATTTAGCTAGACATAACTGAATTCGAATGTGGAATAAACTAAATAATTTCGAAACTAAACTGAAATCTGCAACAAAAGGTTGATATGCAAGCTGAAAACAGAGGTAAAACTGATACGGAAGGATTAAGCAACAACTAAATATAATTAAAAGCAATTATCCACTACAAACATTCCCTAGCTGTTGAACTAGAAGATTTGAATCCTAATTAAGCAGAAACCAATCAGAAACGAAATTAACTAATTCTGAAACAAAAACAGAACTAAATTACAGCAGTGATGGAATTACAGCTACAAAAACATATTGAAACTAAATTATCAGCTACTCCTCAACCATCCTCAACTCAAGAGCTCCTTGGTTGTCAATCAAGGGAGAACCTCGGACCCGCAAGCTCTGCAAATCAGTGAAGATACGTCTCTGCTACTGAAACAGACCAAAACCTGCTCAAACTGAAATCAGCTTCCGAATTCTTCAATCTCACTGTTGTGGCTTGCGAAATGGATTTGGGAGTGACCGAGACCTTCCAGGGAACCCCTCTGGTCAGCTCGGATGCGGTGGAAATGGAATGCAGCTGAGTTCGTCGAAGTCGGATAGCAGACTGCCGAAACCTCGCGCAACCTTGCTATTGAGCAGAAATCGATTCTGAAACCTCGCTGAGATTCTCTTCACTAGCCTAGCCCTTGTTTTGATGATGGATTGAAGGATCGCGCCTCCTTTGATGAAGAAACAAGCTAAGAAATGAAGAACAGCTGAACGAAGAAGAAAGACTGCGGCGGAGACGCGACAGGGAAGAATGCGCAGGAAATTTCCTTATGTAATAACCAATGGACGACTGTGATTGATTTGAAAGATCCAATGGCTGATCTTGCTCTGATTGGAGCCAAACTTTGATGATGATGATCTGGGGTCAGGATCTACCTCGTGGTAGCTCGGATCCTCCAAATTTGCAACGGATGGTCCAGATCAAGCTAATCTTTGAGTGGATGATCGAGAGCTCTCCAAGCTTGATCGAACGGTTGATTGAGCTCTGATTGGGATGAAACCTTCAGATCTTGATCAGGGTGCTTGATCAACCCTAGCCCTAGCTCAGATTGCTTCAGATCGTCCCGGATGGCTCAGATCCAGCCGCTCTTGAATCGGACGACCCGGATTAATTGTAAGCTTGATAATTCGATCCAGTTCACATCCGACTCAAGTTTGACCCAGTATGCCCTAGGTCCAGGATCCTTTCTTGCCTATAAAAATATATCAGAAAATTAGTGGCCAAATAATCCAAAAATATGTAATTTTGCAAATAAGTCCAAAATAAGAGGAAATCCTAAAACCTAGGGTAAAATCACAATTAAGCAATAAAAACATGGGTCAAACATGGATTTTAACATCTAAAATAATCACAAAAATGGTACTGATCAGTGACTCTATGACATGATGCTATGTATGACATGATGCTAAGAATGACATGATGATAAGTATGACATGATGCTAAGTATGACATGATATGATGTTAGGTATAAAGTTAATATGCCAAGTTCCCATGTTATGATGTTAGGAAGGGTAGTAAGTGCATGTAGGTGTAAGTTAAAAGTTTCCGCTGCATTATGATGTCTACATGCCCTAAGTATGTTAATGTAACGCCGCTTTAGGAAAAAAAGAAAAAAAAAAGCGGGCGTTACAGGTTGGTATCAGAGCAGTTACCATCTCACTATACACACATCAAGCCCTCTTCCTGCCGCTTCCAAGTAAGTACCTCTTTACATATCTTATAGTAGTAAGATGTTTTATGATTTTAAGATATGCACGTATGAACGATGTTTATGATGAAAAGTACTTTAAGATATGTAACTATGAACGATATATTTCCTTTATGAAGCAAATACTTTAGAGTTGATATAGGTGTAGGAAAAAACTATAATTTATGATATTATGTATAATCTATAATATAGTCACATGTAGAAAATTATCTGATAGCCTACCCACAGGAGATTATAACACTCTCACCTATGTTAGCGTATAACATTAGTTCCATGATATTAATACTGATATAATTAATGGTATAGGTCATACGGTATAACTTAGGTAGGGACGCATAGGGTAGGGTTATAATTATGTTAACACTTATTATAGGTTATGGGTCACTGATATCTTAGATATTATATATGACTACCTTAAGTTATTTTATGGCAATATAATAAGTAGGATCTCACCTATTCTATAATAATCATACAACTAATATAATTCATAACTCGGGCTGAGAACTAATATTTCGGAAGCATACTATTATTAGATTTACCCATAATTAAAATAACTATATAATTATGATATATGCATATAATTATATCATGAAGTTAATAAGGACATTAGCCAATTATATGTCAAGGAGATAATCAGAACATCGATATATACAGCGATGCTTCCAAGCTAGGACTTGGAGCTGTACTTAGGCAGAGTGGTAAGGTCATTGCTTACGCCTCTAGGTAACTCAAGGAAAATGAGCAGAACTACCCCACCCACGATCTGGAATTGGCTGCGATGGTTTCGCTCTTAAGATATGGAGGCATTATCTATATGGAGCGCAGTGTAAGATTTATACAGACCGCCAGAGTCTGCGATATTTCTTCACTCAGAAAGACCTGAATATGAGACAACGCCGATGGCTTGAGTTGGTGAAGGACTACAACTGCGAGATCTTCTACCATCTAGGGAAGGCAAACAAAGTGGCCGATGCACTCAGCCGAAAGTCAAGTGCTACTTTGATGTCTATATCTAGACTACCCTGGCCACTCGAAAGAGAAATGGTTAATTTTGGGGTCGAGGTCCTCGTCGGACAACTTTGCACCATGACAATATCACCCACGCTGTTTGGGGATATATTGGAAAGACAGAATAATGATCTAAGTCTTCAGAAAATAAAACAAGAGATCCTAGAAGGAAAAGGCGATGGTTTTCATATCGCAAAAGGGGGGGAACTATACCTTAGGGATCGTCTATGTATCCCTAATGATCCGGAGCTTCGAAGGGAAATACTAGCGGAAGCTCACGGAACCCCTTATTCGATGCATCCAGGATCCACCAAGATGTATCAAGATTTGAAAGAGAAGTTCTGGTGGTCCGGTATGAAGAGAGATGTGGCCCAGCATGTCAGTACTTGCATGACTTGCCAAAAAGTGAAAGCAGAACACCAGCGACCCGGAGGAGTTCTGCAGCCACTTTCGATTCCGGAGTGGAAATGGGAAGATATCTCAATGGATTTCATTTCAGGACTTCCCCGGACTATAAATGGATATGATGCGATATGGGCCATTGTGGACAGGTTGACTAAGTCTGCTCACTTCTTAGCAATCAAGATGACTTATTCGATTGAGCAACTTGCTCAATTATATGTTAAGGAGATAATCAGACTTCATGGAGTTCCCAAGACCATCATCTCAGATAGGGATGGTCGCTTTACTTCACATTTTTGGGGGTGTATTCAGAAGTCTCTCGGCACTAAATTGCGATTTAGCACCACCTTTCACCCGCAGACTAACGGGCAAACTGAACGGGTGAATCAAATACTAGAAGATATGTTGAGAGCTTGTGCCCTGGATTTCAAAGGAAGCTGGTGTCGATATCTATGTTTAGCAGAATTCGCATACAATAATAGCTACCAAGCTACTATTGGAATGGCACCTTATGAAGCATTGTATGGGAGGAGATGTAGGTCTCTGATCTGTTGGTATGAGGGTGGCGAAAACAAGGAAATGGGGCTCACAACGGATATCATCAACAACACCACCCGAGCTATACAGAATATTCGACAACGGATAGAAACTGCTCAGAGCCGACAGAAGAGTTATGCCGATGTTCGGCGTAGACCACTGGAATTTAGTATCGGAGATTGGGTGTTTCTCAAAGTGGCTCCTATGAAGGGGGTGACAAGATTTGGGAGGAAAGGAAAACTAAGTCCGCGCTATGTGGGGCCGTACCTGATTCTAAAAAGAGTCGGTAAAGTGGCATATGAGTTAGAGCTGCCTCCAGAAATGTCAGCTATCCATAATGTATTCCATGTGTCCCTGCTTAAAAAGTGTATCCCAGATATGGACCGAGTGATCGAGCCGCAGACAGTGCAAGTATAAGAGGACCTAAGTTATGAGAGCAGACCCATTCAGATTTTGGATAGGGAGGTCAAGAAGCTGAGGAGTAAGGAGGTACCCTTAGTCAAGGTCTCATGGCAAAGCCAGCGGTTCGAGGAAGCTACCTGGGAACGCGAGGACGAGATGAGGCGCAAGTACCCGGAGCTATTCTAAGTTCGAGGACGAACTTTCACGAGGTATGGGGAATTGTAACGACACGGAAAATTCTCTTAATATTTACTTAAAATATTAAGCATGTCTAGATAATTTTCTGAGGAACCTAGAAATATTAATACGAACCTTGGCCTAGAAAATCCATGTTTTCTCATTTAAATTGGGAAAAAGGGCACTAATGGGCCTTATATGGGCTTTTTAGTACCATAATTTTTGGTGAATTTTAGGTGAAAATTAATATAAATATAAAGGGATTTTAATAAGAAATATTAACATAATTATGGGGGAATTTTTAAGGGATTTTCAAAAATACTAGGAAAAATAAAAATAAAATAAGTGGAAAAAAATTGTGCATCTCCCAAGGATTGAACCTTGGACCACTTATACAACAATGTATGCTTTAACCAACTCATCTAGTGAGGGAATGTTATGAGGGAATGAAGTGGATATTGGTTAAGGCTTAGAAGAAGATGAAGGATCATGGAGAGACTCTTCATTTGCCTCCTTGATGAGTTATAAAGATGGGGGGTTTGGGAGTTACTTCTTCTTTCCATTACTTTGCATTTTCTTCCTCCTTCTTCCCTCATCCTAGACAAACACCACAAGGAGGGTTTCCATTGGAAAAAATTCCACAAGAAGGTCTCATCTCCAAGATCTAAGGGGTCTTCCAAGGATACAAGGACAAGGGGGTTCAAGGGTCCAAAGATCTTACCATTTCCTTCTCTTTCAAGCTTCAAAAAATCAAGAAACCCAAGGTAATACTCCCTCACCTGTGGTATAATAGTTCTTTATATTTTAGCATGATTTATTGGTTGGTTTTTGGGACTTGAGGTTGAAAGAAACAAAATCAACACCCTAGAGACCCAATGGGTTTTGGCCACAATGTTCTAGGGTCCATAATGATGCTAAAAATCTTTATAATGTTATTTAATATTCCCTTATGATGTTTAGAGGTTAAGTATAATTTTTGGTAATTTTTGGAGTACCCTAGGATACCCTAGGGTTTCGGCCAACATGAAAGAAACAAAATCAACACCCTAGAGACCCTATGGGTTTCGGCCACAATGTTCTAGGGTCCATAATGATGCTAAAAATCTTTGTAATGTTATTTAATGTTCCCTGATGATGTTTAGAGATTAAGTATAATTTTTGGGAATTTTTGGAGTACCCTAGGACACCCTAGGGTTTCGGCCAACAACAAGAACCCTTGTGCAGGGTTGGGTTTAAAACCTCAAGTATTTGTTTTATGTATTGTCATGACATAAGGGAGATGGAGGGTATTTATGTGAAGGTTTCATATGGCCTAGAGACCCTATAGGTTTCGGCCAAGTACCCTAATATGGTGGAAAGTTAGGACTCATTCCAAGTAAGGGCCCCAAATGGCCCTCTGATAAGGTATGGTTGGTGTATAACAATTAATTTGGGGATTTTAATGGAAATTTTTCCATGCCCCATGGCCTTGAAGTTTCGGCCAAGAGCAAGATTAGGGTTAAAGGATTGGGGTTGGCCTTAAGTATGGGATCAAATGGTTCCTATGGCCTAGTATGTATGTATGAGATGTTGGTTGGGAAGTTATGTGAAGTTTCATGAACCTAGGGTTCCTTGGGGACATTCGGCCAAGGACATAACCTAGGGCTAGGGTTGGGTTAAACCTACAAAGATGCTTGTGTATGGGTTACTAAGAGGTATGTTTAAGTAAGATGGAAGAATCTCTATGTTAACCAAACCATTAGTTTATATGTCATGAATTATATGATTAGGTCGTAAATGTTTAAGACATGTGCCATGTTTATGAATGAATTATATGTATGCCATGATTATGAATGAATTGTATGTATGCCATGTTTATGAATGAATTGAATGTATGCCATGCTTTATGAATGATGTGTACATATGCCATGTCTAAGAATGAAAATGATGAATGAAGTTTAAGTATGATGAATGAATGAATATGCTATGAATGATGGTGCCTGTAAGGCATAATGATGATGTTAAGTATGATGAATGAATGAATATGCTATGAATGATGATGAATGAGAAAGCATGTGAAAGCATTTTATTTTATTTTATGGGCTTGTACCGGACCTAAGTAAGGTCCACGGTTCTGGACTACCGATGAAGCTGTCCACGGTTCGGGACTACCGATGAAGCTGTCCTTACGGTTCGGGACTACCAATGAAGCTGTCCCTTACCCTAGTAGGTCGAGATTAGCTACCTCGTATTTACTTAGGGATGCGCGCATATGATGAATGAATGTGGTACAAGCCAGGGCCCCAATGAATGCTATGATTATGTTAAAAGTATTTAAAAGCATGATGTTTTAAAGATTAAGCATCCTTAAATATATATATGCATTTGCTCATGCATTCATCAATGTTATGCATTATGTTTACGAAAAGTATGTTTATGAAAAG
This sequence comes from Boesenbergia rotunda, assembly GCA_024364735.1. NCBI lineage: Eukaryota > Viridiplantae > Streptophyta > Magnoliopsida > Zingiberales > Zingiberaceae > Boesenbergia > Boesenbergia rotunda. The sequence continues at coordinate 24,251 of JAGFNQ010000267.1, read as the reverse complement.
TATGTTTATGCTAATTAAGATGCCATGATTTATTTATGTTTCTGTCAAATTATGATGCCATGATTTATTTATGTTCATGCTAATTAAGATGCCATGATTTATTTATGTTTTTGTCAAATTATGATGCCATGATTTATTTATGTCCATGCTAGTTAGGATGCCATGATTTATTTATGTTATGATAAATTATGATGCCATGATTTATTTATGTCCATGTCAGTTTAGGATGCCATGATTTAGTTATGTTTATGCTAAGTTAGAATGCAATGATTTTATTTATGTTCATGCTTGTTTAGGATGCCATGATTTAATTATGTTTATGCTAAGTTAGAATGTCATGATTTTATTTATGTTCATGCTAGTTTAGGATGTCATGATTTAATTATCTTTATGCTAAGTTAGAATGCCATGATTTTAATTATGCCTATACCAATTTATGATGCCATGGTTTAGCTATGTCATGCTAAGTTAGGACGCCATGATTTTATTTAGGTTCATGCTAAGAATGTTTATGAGGTTATGTTGTTATGTTGATGTCTATGCCAAGAATTATGCCATGCTATGAATGTTTATGATGTTTATGTCTAAGCCAAGAAGTATGCCAAGCCATGAATGTTTTTATGTCTATGAATATGCTATGCTATGAAAGTGACTAAGTTATGTTCAAGTCATGTTAAATGTATGCTAAGTGCTCATAAAGACTTATGTGCTGAGTAAAGCACTAATTATGTTAATGTTCAAGATGCTCATGATTAAGTGATGAATAGTTTTAGTGAGTAGGAAAGAGTCTTACTAAGCCTGTGTGCTTATAGTCTTATTTTCCTTATACCGCAGATCACGCAGGGGACCGTAAGGAAGCAGCAGGAGAGCAATAAAGTATGTGTGTGATAGTGACTTGACCACGAGACCATATGTTTGCTCGTTTTATGATAAGACTTTACCTCTACTAGTATGTGCTTGAATGTGACTCTATGACATGATTCTATGTATGACATGATGCTAAGAATGACATGATGATAAGTATGACATGATGCTAAGTATGACATGATATGATGTTAGGTATAAAGTTAATATGCCAAGTTCCCATGTTATGATGTTAGGAAGGGTAGTAAGTGCATGTAGGTGTAAGTTAAAAGTTTCCGCTGCATTATGATGTCTACATGCCCTAAGTATGTTAACGTAACGCCGCTTTAGGAAAAAAAGAAAAAAAAAGCGGGCGTTACAAGGGAGTCGTTCTGGTTTGGTGGATTTTGACAAACAGCTTCTTCAGCCCCCGTGCTTGCCACGGGGCCTTGAACCCCATCAATATATTATAAGCTACTTTACCTTGACTTTGTTTTATTTTTACTACGCTACTTGATACTTGTCTGATTGATCTTTGAGATGATCTATTTAATGTCTATACAGTCTCAACATTGATATTTCTACTCTGTAGAGTACACATGCGTATGATGTGTACATAGGAGTGATCATTAGGCTATACATAGTATATGGTAGATACCTGGTTATCTCTTTACCTACATACCTAGTTACATGACTGTTAGATCATGGTATTTGTTGGACTTATGTGTATTGCATGGAGGTTGATTTGGTTTGAGTTTACTAGTTGTACCTTGTGTATATCCTTCTGTTGCATGGATGTTGATCCGGTTGGTGCCAGGAGCATTAGTATCATGCACCACCCTTGCACGGTTGCATACCGATGATTACTAGCTCCTTCTATGATTGAGAGGGGTCGTTATTCATATTCTTGACACCGTTTTTACATATTGGCGATTACTGACTCCCTTGTGGTTGAGACGGATCATCAGTCATATAGATCTTCTCACTCATCCACTCGGGGTAGTGGTAGTTTGAGTGTATGCAGTTGCCTTATTGTGCCACGCTCGACCACTCAAGAATAGTGGTAGTTAGAGTTGTGTGCAGGTAGTAGAAGTATAGAGCTATTGGCTCCCTTTTTAACTTAGAGGTATGTGTCATATTGGGTTGTGTGACTCTAGAGTAGTTGGCTTCCCCTTTTTGTCTTTGGGTGTGGCTTGAGAGCTATTGGCTCCTTCTTGTTGGCTTAGGGATATATGTCATGATGGGCCGTGTGGCCCAACAGCTATTGGCTCCTCTCTTTCCGGCTTTGGGATCTGTATCATTGGAGTTGTTTGTGGGATCGTTGAGAGCGATAAAAGGGGGGGGGGGTGTTGGTTGGCATTGGGACCTCCCTATGTCCCCGGATTAAAATTCAATTAATTGGAATTAATCCGGATAGGGAAAACTTCCTGAACGATCTTTTTCATCTTCATGCTTTTCGATTGAGTGATCGCATGAACAAACTTGTTGTTCAAGCAATCAAACTCCCTTATCGATTAGCAGTGAAAATGAAGATGAGTTTTGGATCGTCGGTTCTTGTGATTAATTCGGGGTCCAAGTAAATAAGCAATACAGTTAATACAAGCATGAAAACAAAAGATTATACCTCTTGTTTTACCTCTTGATCTTCTATTGTATTCCTATCCTCTTCTTGGACATCGTGTGAACGACGATCTTCTAAGAAATAAAGCCACCAAAAGCCTCCACCTCTTTTTTCTTTCTTCTTCTTCCTTGCGCTGCCGACCCTCCTTGATTCAAGGTCACGCACGCCCAAGGAGAGAAGAGAAGGACAAGAGGAGAAGAAGAAGAAGAAGGGTGATCTCCTTTCTCCTTTGCTTGAACCCTTCTTGCCGCCCCCTCCTTGTGTAGCCGGTGCCGCAACCCTAGGAGAGAGAGAGGAAGAGAAACCAAGGCTTATGGCTTCTCATGATCGCTTATGAGAGGGTATTTATAGGCTACAATAGGGACCATGAGGAGGAGTTGATTTTGGTCTCCTAACGGATCCTCAACCCGACCCGTTAATAATAACCCGGTTCAATAACGGGTTATTATTGAACTACCACACCAGTCCCATATTAATATATGGGCTCCACCTTATTATGTGTACATTATCTCCCCGTGTTTAAAATATCTCATGTTCGTTTATTAATTAAATTATTGACAATTTAATTAATTAACATCTAATTCCAAGAGTAATACCACTCAACGTTATCATCATGTCAGACCAAGTTCACCTACAGGATTTACGTGATAATCCTTATGAGCTCCTCAAGGGGACATCATCATCTAAAATAATTTAGGACACGATTTTCTTCTATAATCAACGACACATCATATAAATAATATTATTTTTTAATTTACCGGGCCTATTGATTTAACGAATAAATCTCGCCCATTGGTAACTTAAAGAAATAAATATTAATCATAAGTGCCCGTTATTATATCGGGATTAAGAGTATGTACATCTATAATAACCGAGGTTTGATTTAATTATATAGTCAGTATAAATCGAATCACCTCAAATCAGTCCAGCTCAATACACACAAAGTACACTAGTGTAATTCTAGAGTCAAGATAGACTAATACCGAATTACACTACAACCATTCTAATGGTTTGTCTAAATCCATCTTGGTTGTGAGCCACTACTTATACTTTACAAGCATGAAAACAAAAGATTATACCTCTTATTTTACCTCTTGATCTTCTATTGTATTCCAAGAAATAAGGCCACCAAAAGCCTCCACCTCTTTTTTCTTTCTTCTTCTTCCTTGCGCTGCCGACCCTCCTTGATTCAAGGTCACGCATGCCCAAGGATAGAAGAGAAGGACAAGAGGAGGAGAAGAAGAAGGGTGATCTCCTTTCTCCTTTGCTTGAACCCTTCTTGCCACCCCCTCCTTGTGTAGCCGGTGCCGCAACCCTAGGAGAGAGAGAGAGAGAGGAAGAGAAATCAAGGCTTAGGGCTTCTCATGATGGCTTATGAGAGAGTATTTATGTAACGCCCCAAAATTCCCATTTTTAGTTCTTAAAGTCCTTAGAATTATTTAAAAATGGTTTAGAAATATTCTAGATATTTTTAGGGATTTTTAGAATATTTTTATGGAATTTTCCGAGTCCGTTTAGTATTTTAAAAAAGGAAGAAAAAAAAAGAAAGGGAGAAAAAAAATCGTTAAAGGCAGCACGGGGTTCGAACCCGCAACCAGCACGAAACCAGGCAAGCGCGCGACCAGCCAGGCTACGGTATCAAGCACAGCAAAGGGTGGAGAGACATATATTTAAGTTGTGGTTAGGTCAATCCGCCCCATAAATATAAATAGATAAGTTAAGAGAGGAAATTGGATTTTTTTGGTTTTCTCTCTTCCTCACCCTAGCCGCGCGACCCTTCCCCTCTCCTCTCTTGGGCGAAACAACACCAAGGCCAAGAGGGCCGGCCAAGGCTCTCCTCCGAGAGATATTCCTATATTCGGGATCCCCGCGACGAGAGGAACGCGTAGGCACGAAGAATTCTCCGAGATCTCAAGTTTCTCCCGAACCTCCGACGCCGTTCTTGGTTGTAAGTCCAAGATATCAAGGTAAGTACTGCTCACCTGCAGTAAGAGGCGGTTTTTCCGCAAGAATTTCCCTTAAAAGTTTTTAAAAGAGATATTTCCTTTTTGTTTGAGTTTTTGCATGTGATCTTAGTTCATTATATGCTTATATATGTTGATTAAGTACCCTATGTGAGTTTAGGGTCCAAGAAAAGCTATGAGAAAAGAAAAGAGAAGATAAAGATAAGAAAAGAAAAGGCCAAGGCCTTAAGAAATCCCCAAAAGTCAAGACTTAGGGATTTTAGCACGCAAGGTGCTCGAGAAAATGCCAAGGCATTTACAGATAAGAAAGAAAAGAAAGAAAAGCTATTTTATTTTCTAAGGCCAGTACCCGGCGTCCAAGGGCGTCGTTAAAGAAATCCAGGTGTCCAATTCCAAGGTCTTGGCCCTGGTAGACCAAGGTCTGCTCTATTAGGATTGGTGGCTCGCTACCCCAACCTTTTAGGGAACGCGCATGAGATGGTACTTACGTCTTCAGTGGATCCAAGTGATTATTATTTTCAAGTATATGCTTTAGCAAAGTTTCTAAAGTTTAAAGAGTTTTCAAAAAAGTTAAAGAATAGCTAAAGTTTCAAGTTGAGCCAAGAAAAGCAAGTTGAGATTTATTAATGCTTGAGTATGCATGTTTTGAGTTATACATGTTTAGTTCAGTTTTCTTTCAAGCATATAAGTATCTCATGTGATTTCATATTGTTCAAGAAGCATGTTTGCACATTCGAGATTTTGTGAGCTAGATAGTACTTACTAAGCTTTTTGCTTACTAGTTGCATTTTCCTCTTACTGCAGATAAAGGTAAAGGCAAGCAATTCTGAAGGAAGGCGACGAGGCGGTGCTGAATAAAGTGTGTGTGGTGGCTGATTTTGGAGAGATCTTTGAGACGAGACAATTTAGTTATTTGAATTACAATGTTATAGTTTATTCAAATTTCAAGTTCTTGCTTTATGGAGTTTAGTGAACATTTAAGCTTTGAATAGTTTTACATACTCAATTTCTTAGGGTGAAGATTCCATGTCATTTCATTTAGCATATATATCCTTATGATGACATTGGATGAGTAGAAGTGTGAGTAGTTGGAAATATTGATACTTTGTTAGAAATATAGATGCATGTGCCAAGATAGTACTAATGTCTCTTTGAATCAAGTTTTATTGCTTAAATATGTTTAGAAGAGTTGCATCCAATTTCATAATGCTTTAGCAAGGTTATAGAATATGTATTTGGTGTTATGAATGCATAGGAGTCAAGATTGGTACAAATTCTAATGTTAAAGTTCATATAAACTTGAATAGCTTATTTTCTTCCGCAAAAGTCCAAATTTCAAGTTTATGGATTCATTTTGATTGGCTAAATTGATTGGAAAACTGGCCTAGAGTATAGAAATGGTGTCATGATTCTATTTGGCTCGAAAGTATAGGTTTGGTGGACTTTTGAAGCAAGTGCCGAAATCTGAAAATTCTATTTTCAGGCCTATCAGTCGACTGGTACAGTACCAGTCGACTGATACCCGAAAGTTGAGTTGGGCGAGGCAAGTTTCAATAAGTTTCATCTTAGGAGTTTTTGAGAAAGAAAGTGTGACATGGTATCATGCATGACTATTAGAGTTAGAATATCATCCCTAGATGAAGTTAAAAGAAAAAAAAAAGATTTCCGCATTTTTTTTTCTTTAGTCGTGCATTAGAGTCGAGAAGATGACAGAAGTAACGATCCGTCTAAGGCAGAGAAGGCGGGTCGCTACAATTTATAGGCTACAATAGGGACCATGAGGAGGAGTTGGTTTTGGTCTCCTAACGGATCCTCAACCCGACTCGTTAATAATAACCCGCTTCACTAACGGGTTATTATTGAACTACCGCAACAACTCCATATTAATATATGAGCTCCATCTTATTATGTGTACATTATCTCCCCATGATTAAGATATCGCATGTCCGTTTATGAATTAAATTACTGACAATTTAATTAATTAACATCTAATTCCAAGAGTAATACCACTCAATCTTATCATCATGTCAGACCAAGTCCACCTACAGGATTTACATGATAATCCTAATGAGCTCCTCAAGTGGACATCATCATCTAAAATAATTTAGGATACAATTTCCTTCTATAATCAACGACACACCATATAAATAATATTATTTTCTAATTTACTGAGCCTATTGATTTAACGAAAATCACCCATTGGTAACTTAAAGAAATAAATATTAATTATATGTGCCCGTTAATATATCGGGATTAAGAGTATGTACATCCATAATAACCGAGGTCTGATTTAATTATATAGTCAGTATAAATCGAATTACCTCAAATCAGTCCAGCTCAATACACACAAAGTTCACTAGTGTAATTCTATAGTCAAGATAGACTAATACCGAATTACACTACAACCATTCCAATGGTTTGTCTAAATCCATCTTGGTTGTGAGCCACTACTTATACTTTATAAGGAACTGATAACATGATCTTCTGTGTAGCATCACACACCATGTTATCTACAATGTAAAGTAATGGACAACAACATATATAATAAAATATAAAATGCAAACAAATGACCACTATGATTCTTATTCCAAAATAGATGTTCACACAAAAGCTAGGTTTATAGTATACATCCTACAATCTCCCACTTATACTAAAAGACTATGATGCCATCAAACTACCATACACTTGATTCCCATCTCCTCAACATGCCTATCATAAGCGTTCGCTGAAAGGGCCTTAGTGAACAGATCTGTCAGGTTATCCACTGATGCAATCTTGGAGACAACAACTTCTCCTCACTTTACGATGTCTCGTATCAGGTGGTACTTACGCTCAATGTGTTTACTTGCCTTATGGGCTTGTGGTTCCTTCGAGTTGCTACTACACTACTATTATCATAATAAATTGTGATAGCTTTGGGCAAACCAGGAATCACCTCTATGTCCATTAAGAAGTTCCTGAGCTATACAGCTTCTTTGGTTACCTCAGAGGCTGCCACATACTCAGCTTCCATAGTGGAGTCCATAATGCATTTCTGCTTGATACTCCTCCATACTATGGCTCCACTTCTAAATTAAACACATAACCCGAGGTAGACTTTCTGTTATCCCTATCTGATTGGAAATCAGAATCCATGTAACCCATAGGGAGCAACTGATTTGCCTGGTAAACTAGCATATAATTCCTAGTCCTTTTCAGGTACTTTAATATGCTTTACTGCAGTCCAATGTCCTTGTCCTTGATTACTTTGATATCTGCTAATCATGCCCTCGACAAAGTAGATATCCAGTCTCGTACATAACATAGAATACATTAGGCTTCCTACAACCGATGCATAAGGAATTGTCTTCATCTCCTCTCTCTCCTTTGATGTTTTAGGACACATCTCCTTAGATAAAGGTACTCCATGCCGAAAAGGTAGAAAACCATTATTGGAGTTTTGCATGCTAAAACGAGCTAGGATAGTATCAATATACGAAGCTTGAGATAAGCACAACATCCTTTTCTTGCGATCCCTTATAACTTTGATACCAAGAATATGTCTAGCTTCTCCCAAGTCCTTCATATCAAACTGTTTGGACAACCATACGCTTATGTCTGACAACACTTTGATATTGTCGCTAATGAGCAAAATGTCATCTACATATAGTATAAGAAATACCACTACGTTTCCATCACACCTCTTGTATACACAAGACTCATCGGACTTTGTATGAATCCAAAAGACTGGATCACCTCATCAAACCGGATGTTCCAAGATCTTGAAGCTTGTTTCAATCCATAAATGGACCGATTAAGCTTGCACACAAGATGCTCTTTGTCCTTTGCAATGAATCCCTCTAGTTGCTTCATATAGATGTTTTCTTCAAGACTTTCGTTAAGAAAAGATGTCTTGACATCCATTTGACAAACCTCATAATCCATATGAGCAGCATTAGACAAGAGAATCTGGATGGACTTAAGCATGGCTACTGGCGAAAAGGTTTCCTCATAATTGATGTCCACTTTCTGAGTATACCCCTTCGAAACAAGCCTCGCTTTAAAGGTCTCTACCCTTCCGTCTGATCCTCTCTTTCCTTTATAGACTCATTTACATCCAATGACTTTTACACCATCTGGTGGTTCTACAAGCTCTCAAACTTGATTAGAATCCATAGATTCTATCTCAGAATTCATCGCCTTTTGACAAGATATCATATCTTTATCTTGGAGTACCTTGTCATAGGTCCAAGGATCAGGTTCATATTCACCAGGGACCAAGTCCGAAGACTCTCCGAAGAACATAAATTTGTCAGGTTGTCTAACAACTCTCCCACTACGACGAGGTACTACCTGTGTATCATTTGTGACATGTGGTGTAGTCACTTGTGGTATATCATCCTGTATCGTTGGTATTGAAGTAGGAACTTCCCCTCTCACTTCCTCTAGAACAATCTTACTCATGGGCTTGTGGTCCATTACATAGTCCTCTTCTAAAATCGGGCATTCGTGCTAACGATGACATTATGATCTTTAGGACTATAAAACAAACCACCTTTCGTTCCTCTAGGATAGCCTACGAACAAGCGTACTTCCGTACGAGATTCTTACTTATCAACATCTCCCTTCAACACATTTGCTAGACTACTCTAAATTCGACTATATCTCAGACTAGGCTTACGCCCATTCCATAATTCTGTGGGAGTAGAGGGTAATGATTTAGATGGTACTAAGTTCAGAATATACACTGCCATTTCCAGAGCATTCCCCCAGAACGAATTTGGTAATTTCGAATAACTCATCATCGATCTAACCATTTTCATAAGTTTCCTATTCCTTCGCTTCGCCACACCGTTCTGTTAGGGTGTACTAGGTGTGGACAATAGGGATTGAATCCCAGCCTCTGATAAGTAACTCCTAAACTCTCCCAAGAGGTACTCACCACCATGATCAGACCACAGTGTCTTGATACTTTTACCTTGACGTTTCTCCACATTAGCCTTGTATTCTTTGAACTTGTCAAAGCACTCAGACTTGCGGTGCATCAGTTAAATGTATCCATATCTCGAATAGTCCTCTATAAAAGAGATGAAATATTCAAAACCACCTCTTTCCTTGATAGACATAGGACCGCACAAATCAGAATAAACCAATTCCAACACTTCTTTTGCTCTATACCCCTTAGCTTTAAAAGGCCTCTTGTTCATTTTTCCTTCCAAGAAAGATTCGCAGGTTGTGAAATCTGTAACACTCGAAATTTTCCAGAATTTTTCCAAAATAAAAAAAGAAATTAAGAATTTCTTTTGTAGAGTAAAAAGGTCGAAGCCGAGGCTTGAACTAAGAACCTTTGATTTAGATTTAGTTAAAGTTTCCATTAGGTGGTGGTAAAGCATCACATTGGGATATGGAAACAATTTAAGATATATGCAAGTAAGCACATAAGCACCTATTCATGGAAGTTGCTTCCACTTAGTATATAAAGGAATAGAAAGTGGAGGAAACTAAACGTTTCCTCATATTCTTCTTCTTCCTCTTGAGAAAGAGAACTAGGGTTTCTCCTTTCTCCTTGTGCCTAAGATTCGGCGACCGTGCGAAAGACGTGGACCCTAAGATTCGGCGACCGTGCCTAAGATTCGGCGACCGTGGCAAGAAGGGCAAGCTAAGTCCTCGCTACATAGGACCCTATGAGATTATAAAGAGAGTTGGGAAGGTAGCCTATGAGCTGGACTTACCAGAGGATATGTCAGCTATCCACAGTACATTTCATGTCTCTATGCTAAAGATGTGTGTTCACGACCCTAGCCAAGTGATTCAGCCTCAGTCAGTACAGATTCAAGAAGATCTTAGCTATGAGAGCAGACCGACACAAATAGTGGACAAAGTAGTTAAAAGATTAAGAAACAAAGAAGTGCCACTAGTGAAGGTCATCTGACAGAATCAAAAGCATGAAGAGGCTACTTGAGAACGTGAGGACAGCATGAGAGAGAGATATCCAGAATTATTCTAAGTTCGAGGATGAACTTTTTATAAGGTATGGGGGATTGTAACGCTCCAAAATTTCCATTTTTAGTTCTTAAAGTCCTTAGAATTATTTAGAAATGGTTTAGAAATGTTCTAGATATTTTTAGGAATTTTTAGAGTATTTTTATGGAATTTTCCGAGTCCGTTTGGTATTTTTGGAAAAAAGAAAATGAAAAAAAAGGGAAAAATGGAAAAAAACCAATTAAGTGCAGCGGGTGGATCGAACCCGCGACCACCACGAGACCACACAAGCGCGCAACCGGCCGGGCTAGGGGTATCAAGCACAACCAAGGATGGAGAGAAGGATATTTAAGGGGTAGTTAGGTCGATCCGCCCCATAGGTATAAATAGGTAATTAAAGAGAGAAGTTTTATTTCTCTCCTCTCCAAACCCTCACGCCGACCCCCTCTCCTCTCTTGGGCGACGCCGACCAACACCAAGCCCTAGAGGGCAGGCCAAAGCTCTCCTCCAAGAGATATTACTATATTCGGGATCCCCGCGACGAGAGGAACGCGTAGGCGCGAAGAATTCTCCGAGATCTCAAGTTTCTCCCGAGCTCTAGACGTCAATCTTGGTTGTAAGTCCAAGATATCAATGTAAGTACTGCTCACCTCCAGTAAGAGGCTGTTTTTTCGCGAGAATTTCCTTTAAAAGTTTTTAAAAGAGATATTTCCTTTTTGTTTGAGTTTTTGCATGTGATCTTAGTTCATTATATGCTTATATATATGTTGATTAATACCCTATGTGAGTTTAGGGTCCAAGAAAAGCTATGAGAAAAGAAAAGAAAAGATAAAGATAAGAAAAGAAAAGGCCAAGGCCTTAAGAAATCCCCAAAAGTCAAGACTTAGGGATTTTAGCACGCAAGGTGCTCCAGAAAATGCCAAGGCATTTACAGATAAGAAAGAAAAGAAAGAAAAGCTATTTTATTTTATAAGGCCAGTACCCGGCGTCCAAGGGCGTCGTTAAAGAAATCCAGGTGTCCAATTCCAAGGTCTTGGCCCTGGTAGACCAAGGTCTGCTCTATTAGGATTGGTGGCTCGCTACCCCAACCTTTTAGGGAACGCGCATATGAGATGGTACTTACGTCTTCAGTGGATCCAAGTGATTATTATTTTCAAGTATATGCTTTAGCAAAGTTTTCTAAAGTTTAAAGAGTTTTCAAAAAGTTAAAGAATAGCTAAAGTTTCAAGTTGAGCCAAGAAAAGTAAATTGAGATTTATTATTGCTTGAGTATGCATGTTTTGAGTTATACATGTTCTTAGTTTTCTTTCAAGCATATTAGTATCTCATATGATTTTCAGTTTGATCTAGAAGCATGTTTGCACATTTCGAGATTTTGTGAGCTAGATAGTACTTACTAAGCTTTTTGCTTACTAGTTGCATTTCCTCTTATTGCAGATAAAGGTAAAGGCAAGCAATTCTGAAGGAAGACGACGAGGCAGTGCTGAGTAAAGTGTGTGTGGTGGCTAATTATGGAGAGATCTTTGGCACAAGACTATTTAGTTATTTAATTCACAATGTTATAGTTCATTTGAATTTCAAGTTTTTGTTTTATGGAGTTTAGCGAACCTTTAAGTTTTGGATAGTTTTACATACTCAATTTCTTAGAGTAAAGATTCCATGTCATTTCTTTTAGCCTATATATTCTTATGATTGCACTGGATGAGTAGAATTGTGAGTAGTTAGAGATATTGATACTTTGTTAGAGAAATAGATGCATGTGCCAAGATAGTATCAATTTCTTCTTTGAATTAAGTTTCATTGCTTAAATATGTTTAGAAAAGTTGCATTCACATTTCATGATGCTTTAGCAAGGTCATAGAACATGTATTTGGTTTATGAATGTATAGAAGTCAAGATTGGTACAAACTTTAGTGTTAAAGTTCATATAACTTGTATAGTTTATTTTCTTCCGCAAAAGTCCAAATTTCAAGTTTATGGATTCGTTTTGATTGGCTAAACTCATTTGAAAACTGTCATAGAGTGTAGAAATGGTGTCATGATTCCATATGGCTCGAAATTATAAGTTTGGAGGAGCTGTGAAGCAACTGCCGAAAACCTGAAAATTCAGATTTCAGGCTATCAGTCGACTGATACAGTATCGGTCGACTGATACCCGACTGTGGGGTTGGGCGAGGCAAGCTTCAAAGTGTACCATATGCGAGCTTTTGAGATAGAAAGTGTAATATGTTATTATACATGACTGCTTAAGTTAGAATATAATTGTTAGATGAATTTAAAAGTTTGAAAAAAAAAGATTTCCGCATTTTTAGTCATGTATCAAAAGTAGAGAAGTAGAGAGAAGTAACGATCCGTCTGAAGGTAGAGAAGGCGGGTCGCTACACCCCCTCTCTCGCATTTCTCGATCCAACATGCTAGGCACCTGGCAAAGGAATGCCAGGATATAAAGCCCTAGCGAAGGACTGCTAGGCACCTGGCGAAGGAATGCCAGGATACAAAGCCCTAGCGAAGGACTGCCAGGCACCAGGTGATGGACTGCTTGGTACTGAAGACCTGGCGAAGGACTGCTGGGCAAAAGTCTAACCGGAGGAGCCGGTTGGCAACAGGTAAATTCTCCTGAGAGGAGTAGGTGAGGACGCGTTCCCCGTCGAGGGAACAGTAGGCGTCGGTTCGACCTAGGGTTCCATTTTGGAGACCCAAAGTCAGAACCAAGACAGCTACGGCTGTAAGACTCACTAACATATTTGCTCTATCTTGTTTGGTACTAACCCTGGATGCAGGACCGAAGGAACGAGTGTCTGCAGCTCAGAAAGCCTCAAAGGAGTGAGGCAGCTGTAACGCCCGCCCTTATATCTACTCTCGGGCGGGGTTACGTACAATCAATCATATAATTATTTTCTTTCTTCTAGCATAAAATTAAAAAAAACAATGCAAGGACTATGTACTGAGCATGCTTGTTTAAAACTATCAAAGTTATTCCATAACATGATAAGTTCACCAGTAATTCAACTGATAACATAATCAAGTATAAGAGACATCCAAGGGTAAACACTATTATGCAATATCAATCCTAATCACTAACACTTATTGTCAAGGAAACATAAACATAAACATGATAAAGTAGATATAGAAATATTTATTTCCCGAGCCACCACCCCACACATCAAAGAGTAGCCAAAGACTCCCCTTTGGAGGTGGCCGAAACCTATACAAGAACAAAACCCTAGGTTTTGTTTACAACATTTGGAAGGATACAACATATACATATACCCTAAGTTCCAAGGGGTCTTCTCATGCATCAAGGAGTAACCAAGGCCTTTCCCTAAGGGGTGGCCGAAACTCATCAAGGGGAAAAAGTCCCCATTTTCGAAAACAATCAAGGAGAAAAACATACAATAACCATTACACTGCAGGCGAGGGGATACATACATCCTTTCGCTTGAATTTCTCCTTCTCTTACTCCTTAGGGTACCTTTAATTGAAGTGAGAGTGAGAATTTCCTTTGCTAAGACTCCTCTAGAACTCTTGGTCATAGTAGAGGGCAAGATCCTTGAAGGGTTCCTTTTTCCTTCCAATTTCCTAGGGTTAGAACCCTAGGGTGCACTTTTCGAAAATTGAAGTGGGGAAGAAGGCTCTAGGTTTTCGAAAATTGAAGTGGGGAAGAAGAAGAAGAAATGGAACTTCTTTTCCCTCTCTTATTTATACTCTTATCATGAAGAGACATGTCTCTTCACTTCCCTAGCTTTAACAAGCATGTTTCTTATTCTCTCTACATGAAACATTGCTTGGTTCATTGGTTATGACATGATTAGTGCAACTAGGAGGTTCAAGGTTCAATCCTTGCTTCCTCCTTTCTATCTCTTCTTTTTATCACATTTTGTACTAATCCATATCAAAGCCCATTAAGCCAAGCCCATCATGAAATTTCATAATAATAATAATGATAATGTTTCATGAATTTATACTATTTCATATGGGAAAATTTTGGGGTGTTACAATCCTCCATACCTTATAAAAAGTTCGTCCCGAACTTTAAAATAATTCCGGATACTTTAATCGTATTGCCTCCTCTCGTTCCCACGTGGCTTCTTCGAATTGTTCGTTCCGCCACAAAACCTTTACTAAGGGTACTTCCTTGTTCCTTAGCTTTTTGACTTCCCAATCTAAGATCTGAATAGGCCGGTGTTCGGAACTTAGGTTCTCTTGATCTTGTACTGGTTTGGGCTCTATCATCTGATTCAAATCAGAGGTACATTTCCTGAGCATTGATACATGGAAGACATTGTGGATAGCCGACATTTCTGGCGGTAACTCCAGTTCGTAGGCCACTTTGCCTATCCGTCTCAGAATCTGATACGGTCCCACATATCTCGGACTCAGCTTCCCTTTCTTCCCGAATCTCATTACCCCTTTCATAGGGGCTACTTTCAGGAATACTGAATCTCCAACCTCAAACTCTAGTGGTCTGCGTCGCTTATCAGCGTAGCTTTTCTGCCGACTCTGAGCAGTCTCTATCCTTTGGCAGATATTCTTTATAGCCTGAGTGGTTTCATCTATAATATTAGTCTGGAGTCCCATCTCCTTCTTTTCACCACTCTCAAGCCAGCATATAGGATATATGCATTTCCTTCCATATAGTGCTTCGTACGGTGCCATCCCGATAGTAGCCTGATAACTGTTGTTATAAGCAAACTCTGCCAGGCTCAGGTATCGACACCAGCTCCCCTTGAAATCCAAGGCACAAGCTCGCAACATGTCCTCTAATATCTGGTTTACTCTTTCAGTCTGCCCGTCAGTCTGGGGGTGAAAGGCAGTACTAAATTTCAGCTTCGTGCCAAGAGCCTTCTGCACGTGTCCCCAAAAATCTGAAGTAAATCGACCATCTCGATCTGAGATGATGGTCTTGGGAACCTCGTGTAGTCGGACAATTTCCTTGACGTACAGTTGAGCCAGCTGCTCTACTGAGTGGGTCATCCTGATAGCCAGAAAGTGGGCAGACTTGGTGAGTCTATCCACAATAACCCATATACCATCATACCCATTCGTCGTCCTAGGCAGCCCAGAGATGAAATCCATGGAGATATCTTCCCATTTCCACTCGGGGATAGACAGGGGTTGCAAAACTCCTCCAGGCCTCTGGTGTTCTGCTTTAACCCTCTGGCAGGTCAAACACATACTGACATAGTGGGCTACATCCCGCTTCATACCGGACCACCAAAATTTTCTCTTCAGATCTTGATACATCTTGGTAGACCCAGGATGCATCGCATAAGGTGTTCCGTGAGCTTCCTCGAGGATTCTTGTCCGTAAGTCAGAGTCGTCGGGAACACATAATCGCTCCCGAAAATATAATACTCCGCTGTCCGAAATCCGAAATCCATCGTCCTTGCCTTCGAGAACCTCTTGCTTGATTCTCTGAAGGCTCGGATCATGATTCTGCTTTTCCAGAATATCGCCGAACAATGTCGGCGCAATCATCAGGGTGGACAACTGTCCTGATATGATTTCAATCCCGTAATTCATAATTTCTTCCCCTAAGGGTTGTGACAAAGTTGATAAAGACATCAAAGCAGCACATGATTTTCTACTGAGAGCATCGGCTACCTTGTTGGCTTTTCTCGGATGGTACAGGATCTCACAGTCATAATCCTTGACCAATTCGAGCCATCTGCGCTGTCTCATATTCAGATCTTTCTGGGTGAAGAAATACCGCAGACTCTGGTGAACCGTATAAACTTTACACTGAGTTCCATATAGATAGTGCCTCCATATCCTCAGTGCAAAGACCACCGCTGCTAATTCTAAGTCATGGGTAGGATAATTCCTTTCATGTTCTTTGAGTTGCCTAGAGGCATAGACAATCACCTTCCCATTCTGCATAAGTACAGCTCCGAGTCCCAGTTTGGATGCGTCGCTGTACATATCGAAACCCATATCGCTCTCTGGAAGAGTTAATATTGGAGCGCTAGTCAGCCTCCTTTTTAGTTCAGTAAAGCTCTTCTAACATTCATCGGTCCATATATATTTCTTGTCTTTCTTCGTAAGAGCTGTCATAGGGGCTGCAATCCGAGAGAAGTTCTCTACGAATTTTTTGTAATAGCCTGCTAGCCCGAGGAAACTTCTGATTTCACTGGCATTCTTGGGTCTAGTCCAGTTACTCACGGCTTCGATTTTAATTGGGTCCACCATTACTCCTTCCTTGGAGATAACGTGTCCCAAGAATGATACCTGATCGAGCCAGAACTCGCATTTGAAAAATTTAGCATACAGTTGTTCCTTCCGAAGAATCTGTAGTACTATACTTAGGTGCTCAGCATGTTCTTCGGGAGTTCTCGAATATATAAGGATATCGTCGATGAAGACGATCACAAATCTGTCGAGGAATGCCGAGAATACCCGATTCATTAAGTCCATAAACATAGCTGGCGCATTGGTAACTCTAAATGGCATAACTACGAACTCATAATGTCCATATCAGGTTCGGAAAGCCGTCTTCAGTATATCCTCCTTTTTCACCCTGACTTGGTGATAACCAGATCTCAGGTCAATTTTAGAGAAGACCGTGGCTCCCTTCAATTGATCGAACAGGTCATCTATCCTGGGTAGGGGGTACCTGTTCTTGACAGTCACGTTGTTCAGTGACCGATAGTCGATACACATTCGCATCGACCCATCCTTCTTTTTCACGAACAGTACGGGAGCTCCCCAGGGAGAATGACTAGGGCGGATGAGTCCCTTGTCAAGTAGGTCCTGTAACTGTCCCTGTAACTCCTTTAATTCCGTCGGCGCCATATGGTACGGCGCCGTAGAAATGGGGTTAGTACCAGGAACCAACTCGATTGCAAATTCTATATCTCTTTCAGGTGCTAACCCTGGTATAATTATACACGTAATTATATACTTATCGTGATTATGGGTAATCCAACTCATAGTATGCTTCCCCCCAAATATTCATTCTTATTTGTCACATGATCAATATAGGGTAAATGAGATCTTATTTATTATATTACCAAAATTTATTTTATTCCATCTTATAAATCTACATACAAAACTAGTCCAACTCAGTGAGCAAGATGGGCTGCCGTTATGCCTAACATAAAGAATAGCATAGCAACGACTACTACCTCCTCGCTCATCTCCCTTTGGCCCGCCTCAGGATCCTCTACTGTTCCCATCGGGTCGTCCACTTCAATCTCGAGAATCTCCTCGTCCGCTTCAAGGTCTTCCTCGAACATCTCCAATATCTCTGGATCCTCCTCGAAGAGCTCGGGATCCTCCTTGACGGGCTCGGGATCCTCCTCGAAAGGCTCGGGATCCTCCTCGACGGGCTCGGGATCCTCCTCGAAGGGCTCGGGATCCTCCTCGAACGGCTCAGGATCCTCCTCGAAGGGCTCGCAGGTGCCAGAGAACTTTTTCGGCTTCAGTCTCTGCCACTGAATCAGATAGGCCTCCTGTCAGACTCCTTGGACCGGAGTGTCCGGGGGTGCCTGTGCAGTTGGAGGCTCAGTAGGTATCTCATTCTGACTTCCCTGCGGGGTTGCAGTGTTCCCCTGCTGGGTCATCAGAGTGTTTATTATCTTTTGTTGTTCAGTGACTTGACGCTGCAGGTCCGTGATCACTTGCATCACATTAGGTGGGGGTGCTGTCTCATTACCCCGATTGCTACGTCTTCTAGCCATATCTATCATACAGGTGATAAATGACTACATAAGCATTAATATTCTTTCACTTGTTATGCAAGCATAAATCATCTCCATATAATCATTACTGTACATGAAATAAAATAAAGCGAGGTTAGGATCTCTTACTTGGAAGCGGCAGGATGAAGCTTGATGTGTGTGTGGTGGAGGGGAAATCTGCTCTGATACCAACCTGTAACGCCCGCCCTATATCTACTCTCAGGGCGGGGTTACGTACAATCAATCATATAATTATTTTCTTTCTTCTAGCATAAAATTAAAACAAACAATGCAAGGACTAAGTACTGAGCATGCTTGTTTAAAACTATCAAAGTTATTCCATAACATGATAAGTTCACCAGTAATTCAACTCATAACATAATCAAGTATAAGAGACATCCAAAGGTAAACACTATTATGCAATATCAATCCTAATCACTAACACTTATTGTCAGGGAAACATAAACATAAACATGATAAAGAAGATATAGAAATATTTCTTTCCCGAGCCACCACCCCACACATCTTCAGCCTTCCTGCCTCTTCCTTTAGTTCAAGTGTTCCTTACCCTTATCTGCAGCATAAGATAACACATAAACTAGTAAGCACAAATGCTTAGTAAGGATCCTGTCCTACTCGTAAAATCCATACGAAAGCATATAACATGTACACATAATAAATCATAAGCATGAGTTCATCATAGCATACTAAACATCAAAGTTTCTAAGCATGCAGTATATAGTATCTTAAGCATACCCATCACATATAATAAATGTTTTTTCAAAACAATTCCATAAAGGTATTACTTAAAAATACATCCATATCATATAGGGCCTAGTTGTGTACCACATGATGCGCGTTCCCTAATGAGTTGGGGTAGCGAGCCACCAATCCCATTAGAGCAGGACCCTTACGTCCTACCGGAGCCATGACCTTATGTTAACATGCACCCCTGATTTGTTTAACGACCCCCTTACGAGTCGGGTACACAACTTACAAAGTAAAATACTTATCATGTCTTTACATATATGCTAAGGAGTACTCCAAATTCACTTCTTAAGGGATACACCACTCTTCCAGGGTGTTTCTGATCCCATAGGGACACACCTCACAACATAAGGGTGTTCTGGATCCCATACTTAGTGGAGTATCCTTTCAAGCATTTCATCATACATATCACATGCAATCTCATAAGGGTGCCCCATGGGCTATAAGACATGCTCATACATACATAATAATTCAACCACTTAAACATACTTCATATATGACAAGATTTGGTCACATGGATCATACTCATATCATAGGAAATGGTAGCATGCTGAAAATTAAGTTTTCAGATCAAACATCCCATTTAACATCACATGCATATACATATCATCATCCCGAATAAAAACATATCTCCTAGGGTACATCCCATATCCGCATCACATATATATATCATGTATCGTACTAAGCATAGCATACATCATGGGGTACTCAACCTTCACAACCCTAAGGGTTTATGCCTTGGCCGAAAGTCATGCTAGGGGGGGAGTTAAAGTTTTCCAATCAACATCCCATTTAAACATTACATGCCTATACATATCATCATCCCCATACATAAGCATATCTTATAGGGTAGTTGACCTTCACAAACCCTAATCTTAGGGTGTTGGCCGAAAGTCATAGAGTAGGGGAAATTAGGGTTTTTGCAATGAAACATTCATACAGACATTTATACAAACACCTTGTATACATTATCATACAATACACTAAGCATGGATATGTTATAGGATAATTCAACCCTCACTAACCCTAGTTCCATGCCTTGGCCGAAACCCATACAAACCCTAAACCCTAGTTTTTGTCATCACAAAATGAAGGGACACAACATATGTGTATACCCTAAGTTCCAAGGGGTCTCTTCATGTATCAAAGAGTAGCCAAAGACTCCCCTTTGGAGGTGGCCGAAACCTATACAAGAACAAAACCCTAGGTTTTGTTTACAACATTTTGAAGGATACAACATATACATATACCCTAAGTTCCAAGGGGTCTTCTCATGCATCAAGGAGTAACCAAGGCCTTTCCCTAAGGGGTGGCCGAAACTCATCAAGGGGAAAAAGTCCCCATTTTCGAAAACAATCAAGGAGAAAAACATACAATAACCATTACACTGCAGGCGAGGGGATACTTACATCCTTTCGCTTGAATTTCTCCTTCTCTTACTCCTTAGGGTACCTTTAATTGAAGTGAGAGTGAGAATTTCCTTTGCTAAGACTCCTCTAGAACTCTTGGCCCTAGTAGAGGGCAAGATCCTTGAAGGGTTCCTTTTTCCTTCCAATTCCCTAGGGTTAGAACCCTAGGGTGCACTTTTCGAAAATTGAAGTGGGGAAGAAGGCTCTAGGTTTTCGAAAATTGAAGTGGGGAAGAAGAAGAAGAAATGGAACTTCTTTTCCCTCTCTTATTTATGCTCTTATCATGAAGAGACATGTCTCTTCACTTCCCTAGCTTTAACAAGCATGTTTCTTATTCTCTCTACATGAAACATTGCTTGGTTCATTGGTTATGACATGATTAGTGCAACTAGGAGGTTCAAGGTTCAATCCTTGCTTCCTCCTTTCTACCTCTTCTTTTTATCACATTTTGCACTAATCCATATCAAAGCCCATTAAGCTAAGCCCATCATGAAATTTCATAATAATAATAATGATAATATTTCATGAATTTATACTATTTCATATGGGAAAATTTTGGGGTGTGACAGCAGCAGCTGGGTTGGGCGCCCGGAAGGACCCGGGCGCACTAAGTACAATCCAAACATGAGTTCAGCAAAAGTATGCTTCAGAAGCTCACTGGCCGGGCGCCCCCATGCTACCGGGCAGCCCCGTGCTCCCGGGCGCCCTGGATGCCTTGGGCACCCCGGGCTCAAGCTAACGAAGTGGATAAAACTTATCCAGCCGAGAAGCCCGCTGAAAGAGTCAACCGGGGTGCCCCCAGCGTCCCGGGCGCCCCCACAGTCAACTCTCAGCCCTATTCGAGTGGGATAAGGGCTGACCGAGACTTGCTCGGATCGGCTGACACGTGGGGGGCCCAACGTTCAGGGCGCCCCGGGAGGCTATAAAAAGCCCCTCGACCCCAAGGCTTCAACAATCACTTCTTCCAATGCCAATACGCTCTTCTACTCAAGCGCTCTGCTCCGGAAACCTCCCAACTCGAGATACAAGCGCCGACTGTAACGCCCCAAATTTTTGGGCCTGTTTTTCTTTTCTCAATGCAATTGTACGACTTTATTTGATAAGAAATAAAAGTCCCAATATGTGATTTCATGAAACCCCTATATGCGATTGCATAAATTTTAATTGATGATTTCATGTGATTGCATAAGAGTATGATTTCATGTGATTACATTATGATGTGATTATGCAAAATGTGAAGTATGTAATTTCATGATTGATTATAAGATTTGATTAAGAAGGATTATGAAATTACATAAGGAGTGAAATGTGATTCATGAATCACATATGTGATTTCATGAATTCGAATTCATGAAATCATATGGAATGGAATGGGCTTAGTGGGCATATGCTTGATTAAAACCAAGAGGAGCAAAAAATGTGCTCTCACCAAGGATTGAACCTTGGTACTCTTGGCAAGCAAAGCCTTGAGGAGTAGACTTGGTGACCATCTCACCAGGGGAGAAGATGTTGAGAAGGAAGTAGGGAAATCCTTGTTAAGGGTTAGGGAAGGTGAAGAGGTGGAAGAAAACTCTTGGTGAAACACCCCTTGGTGAAAGGGTGCTTAGTGAAGAGGCACCATGCCTCTTCACTAAGTATAAAAGGGGGAGGAGAGTGTGAGAGCACAATCACTCATTCCCTCCTCTTGCTATTGCCGAGAGCCCCTTCCACTCCTCCCTCCAAACACTAATCTTCCTCCCCTCCCCCAAGTGGCCGAAAGCCACCTTCTTCTCCCCTTCTCCACCGAAGCCAAGCAACACTCTCCCCTTGTGGTTGCCGAAACCCAAGGTTAGGGTTGACATTCCCTAAACTCCCTTGAGTACCTCTTGCAAGACAAGGAGCATTCAAGGATCTCAAGGGCAAAGACCAAGGGCACCATCCCTCCAAGTTAAGGGTACCATCCCTCCAAGTTAAGGGTACCATCCCTCCAAGTTAAGGGTATACCCTAAGGATTTAGCGAAAAAGGTAAGTGCCCCTCGCCTGTAGCATAATTGTTTGCGAATAAGTTGCATGATGTCCTCTAAAGTTTCGGCCACTACCCTAACCAAGGGTTAGGGTGTGCCATATGCTACTACATGTTTGATTAAATGCTACATAATGTATGGAATGTTGTATGATAAATTCTTGATGACATGTATGTTTCGGCCAACCCTAAACTAGGGTTAGGCCTTGGACAAAACCCCATGCTATGATTGCTTCCATGATGCTTGATATGATTATGAGGAAATACAACTCAATGCAAGAGGTCCAACCTCTTTACAACATTCGGCCAACCCAAGAATAGGGTTAGGTCCTAAACCTATTTACATGCCATGCTACCCTAATGAATGCTTATGATATTGCATGCTTTGAATGACATGAACCATGCTTGTATGATCTAGGAAAGTGAAGAATGCATGATGATGATTTTCGGCCAAGGGAACCCTTGGACCTTATTTATGTTCACTTTTCATGAAAGCATGTTATACTATGATATGAATGAAATGCATGAATGAATACCTATGTAATGCATAAATAGTTATCATGGATTATGAGTTTATGTATGATGAAGGCTAAGGCCTAAAGTAATGCTCCCTTGAAAGGAAGGGACTAAGAGCATGCTTAAAAAGGGAAATGTACATGATAACTATGTTACTTTATGATTGGCTTGTACCACAAACTCTTAAATGAGTTCATGATGGGTCCTAGGCTGAAGGACTTTTGAGAAGGCCTAGAGACCCCCAGGCTGAAGGATTTTCAAGAAGGCCTAATAAGGAACCCTTCTAGGTCAAGGCTAGCTACCTTGTGCCTAAATAGGGTTCATGTGCACAAAACTAAGGGTACAAGCCGGGGCCCCCAAAAGATGACTATGTTATATTCAAGTACTATGTATATGTTTTCAAAAAGGAAATCTTTTCATGAAATTACTATGCTCACTATGTCTACCATGCTTAATGATCCCATGTCTTTACACGTTATGTTTACCATGCTTAATGACTTCTATGCTTAACATGTTATGCTTCTATGCTATACTTGATATGCTACGAATTGACGACGTTTTGTGAGTAGGACAAGGCCTTACTAAGCATTGCTTATAGTTTTAGTGTTCTTATGCTACAGGACACTAACTAAGGAAGCTGCAGGAAGAAGAGCAAGGGAAATGTGATAGTGACGGTGGATTAAAGATTTTGCTCGCTCTATGTTTTGTTTTCAATTTTGAAACCTAAGGATGTTATACACCTTCTTCTGCACACTACTCTAAGATTGCTCTTATGTTTGGCATTATTCTACTTCATGATAAGTTTTTGCTATACTTGTGAACATATGATGTCTCCATCTTGACTGTATGGATACACCACTCTATTCGATTATGCTAAAGTAGTTGATATGATACTTCCCTCATAACATTCTATCTTGTTTTATGCTCATGATCCACTAAAACTCTATCATACTTGCCATGCCTAGTTATGCTTAGATCACTTATGATATTCGGCCATCACTTGCTGGTTTGAGTCCTCTCATGTTCAACACCCTTATGCTCCCCATGTTGCATGCCACGATCATGTTAAAACCTTCCATATGTTTAGATCCTTACTTGTCAATATTGTATCATGCGCATGGACACCACATACTTTATGCATTTCATGAAACTTGCTCCTAAATGCTATAATGCCCATACATGTTTCGGCCTACTCATGTATAAAATTTGTTTTTAAACCCTAGGCTTCATGCTCTCACGTACAAGCATGATCTACATGCTTTCAAGTCTTATGCTTCCGCTCTTGTATGATCGCATGCATCTAAAGCTTAGATGGAAATGAATACATGAAGTAGTCATGTTAACATTACGTGAATGATGTTATGCTTCCGCTATATGATGCATAAAGTAGTATAAATATAAGCATTAGTAAAGATGTTATGAATGTTAAAGTAACGCCACAAATCCTTAGAGGATTTAGGGCGGGACTTTACAGTTGGTATCAGAGCA
>JAGFNQ010000266.1:220827-268086 GCA_024364735.1 Boesenbergia rotunda | reverse complement strand
AACCCTATTGGTCTCAATGTGCCAAAAACCCTCATTTGCGTGCCAACCTTGCTCCTTCTCTTTTTTTCTGATTTTTTTTTCCTTCTGCTTCCTCATCTTCTAATTGTTCAATTGGAACTTTTCGGCCTTTGATACCTATCACCTTTAAGTTGGCACACTTTTCTTCTATTTACATTTTTTTTCAGCTTCCAGCTCCATGGCATTACTTGTGAGCCTCGCAATTCTCTGATCCTGATCAGTAATGGATGTGCTCAAACTGTTTTTGGCCACAGATTTTTTTCCTTCACTTGTGAAATGGCACGGATTTTTTTTTCTTCTTGGTGTGCCATTTCATTTCAGATTTTTTTTATTATTACTTGCCACTTTGTTCCTTTTGTTTTGTTCTTTTGTTTCCCTCTTTTGGTTCAGTTTTGTTGTGGCCATGTTCACCTTTATCAGAAACAACTTCAACCCAGCACTTCGTGAGCTTCAAGTGGACTGATCAGCACATTCGGCACAAAGAAGTGGCAGCTCCAAGTAGCAGATTTTCTTTCTTTTTGCTTTGCGTACCAATATTTCTCATTGCAGATTTTCTTCATAAAGGCACCACTTGATTTCGGCACTGCCTCACTGATTTTCAAAATCAAAATTTCAGTTTGAGATAATACTAAACTGTGCTCATTGCAGAAATTTGATTTGTTCTTCTTTGGATTCTTTGCATTTTAGATTCCATCTTTTGATAATCTCCTAGGCCACTGCTTTTCCACTTTAGCTCAGATTTCTTTTACTTCTTCAACTGAATTCACTTGGCACAGAATTTCTGCATTGGGTTCAAGTTAACACAGCTGCAAATCATCCTCTAGCAGAGTAGCTGAAACATGGTGTCATAGCATTCTTTTATTTTGGCCCAGATTTTTCTTAGCTCCAGGTTTTCTCAGCTTGTGTCAGCTTCTGTCAAACTTACAGCCTTCAATTCAGACTTCCAACAAAAGGTTGCTGATCTTGACTTCCCAACTTTTGAGCCAAGCCAATTTCGGTCCCAATATAACTTCACAGATTTTTTTTTTCTTTGGCACAGTTTTTTTTTTCATTTTTGTGTGCCACTTGTGCTTTGTTTTTTTTTCCGAATGAAACTTGGCAACGAATGGCTTGAATCTCCAAATTAGCAACAAAAATCTATATACTCAATGGTTCCATCCTTATCCACTTCTTCTTGTGCATTCTTGACACCAAACTTACTCAACTTGGCATATGTAATTGCAGAAAAAAAATTTCTTGACATGAAATGCCTTTTTGATGCCAAATATTTCCAAAACACTAGTCACCTACTCCCCCACACTTAATCTTTGTCCATCTCGGACAAAGTAACATTAAGAAACATCCCAAACAAACAAGTCCATAGAAAAATGGGGTTAAGAGTAGGAATAAGGAAAGACAAATAGAATAGACATGATTAGTGCCATAAATTGATATGGAAAGGTAAACAAATTGATTAGTCTCTATAGATGTGATCCAATCATTGAAATATGATTTTGAAAGAACCTAAGCAAGTTCTAGAGAGTACAATGACATATGTGTATCACAAAAGTAAGGCTAATTCTCACTAAGTGCAAATAATCCATCTCAAGTCATCAATTAAGAATCTAAAGCCAAGTAGTACTCAAGCATCCAAGATTTCATCCATTAGCTCAAACCTCAAGTTTTAAAAACCAAATTTAATTTATTTTCAAGTGACTCTAAAATGACATGAAGATAACCTAGAGGGATACATTTATTCCTAGTCATGCAAGGAAAATATGATATTTACAATGTCGATTTATTCATTCTATTTTACCTAAGAATTTATTATCAACTACTCACTTCAAAAAGAGAAAAATTTAATCCTAGAAACACGAAAATGATATGTACAATGAAATGTAGATGTAGGAAAAGTAAACTCTCCTTAAGTTGGGTAGATAGTGTCTTTGATGTACAAATCATCCACCTCTAGCTCCTTTAGTTTTTCAAAATACTTTTTGAGCCGGTGGCCATTGACTTTCCATACAAATCCATTAGCTTCGTCCCTAATTTCAACAACTCCATAGGGAAAAATGTCAGTTACAATAAATGGACCATCCCACCTTGACCTTAACTTACCTCTTATCAATTTGAGCCTTGATTTATACAATAAGACCTTGTCACCAATTTGGAAGTCTTTTTTCACAATGTGTTTGTCATGGAAGTTCTTGGTCTTTTCCTTGTAAATCCTTGAATTTTCGAATGCTTCTAGTCGAATTTCTTCAAGTTCTTGAAGTTGCAATTTTCTTTCTTCTCCTACCTTGGTAGCATCGAGATTACAAGCATTCACCGCCCAATATGCCTTGTGCTCTATTTCCACAGGGAGGTGACAAGCCTTACCATAAACCAAGCGGTAGGGAGACATGCCAATAGGTGTCTTAAATGCTGTTCTGTAGGCCCAAAGTGCGTCATCTAATCTTTTGCTCCAGTCTTTCCTAGTGGGCCCAACTGTCTTTTTCAAAATAGATTTGATCTCTCTGTTTGAAATTTCAGTCTGTCCATTTGTTTGGGGATGATAGGATGTAGAAACTTTATGTACAACCCCATATTTACTCAGCAGTGCCTTCATGTGTTTGTTGCAGAAATGAGATCCTTGGTCACTAATTATTGCTCTTGGAATTCCAAACCTACAGAAAATGTGTGACCTAACAAAACTACAAACAACAGAAGAATCATCAGTCTTGGAGGGAATGACCTCCACCCATTTTGAAACATAATCCACAGCAAGTAAAATATACAGATAACCATAAGATGCTGGAAAAGGTTCCATAAAATCTATCCCCCAAACATCAAAAATCTCACAATAAAGTATAGCATGTTGGGGCATCTCATGTCTCGCTCCTATGTTCCCAGTTCACTGACATCTATCACAATTTTTATAAAAGACATATGAATCATGAAAAAGGGTGGGCCAGTATAAACCACATTCTAACACTTTTCTAGCAGTTCTCTGGGGTCCAAAATGCCCCCCACAAGCTAATGAATGACAAAATGTAAGGATAGAAGAAAACTCATGATCTGGTACGCATCTCCTAATTATTTGGTCATTACAAAATTTCCACAAATAAGGATCATCCTACACATAAAACTTTGTATCACTTTTAAGTTTATCTTTTTGAGCCTTAGAAAATTGAGTGGGAAATACATGTGCAACTAGAAAATTAACTAGGTCTGCATACCACGGGGTCTCACCATGTACTGCAATCAAGTGCTCATCTCTGAAATCATCATCAATGGTGGTAGGAGATCCATCTCCTTCAAGTCTGCTCAAATGATCTGCAACTAGGTTTTCTTTTCCACTTCTATCTTTGATCTCCAGGTCAAATTCTTGGAGTAGGAGCATCCATCTGATCAGTCTAGGTTTTGCATCAAGCTTTTTCAACAAGTATTTCAGAGCTGCATGATCAGAAAAAATAATAACATGTGAGCACAATAAATAAGATCTGAATCTATCCAAACCAAAAAACAATGGCAAGAAGCTCCTTTTCAGTAGTAGTGTAGTTTTCTTGGGCGGCCATGGGTGCATGGGTGCTCCATCAACCCTCTGTGCTAGAACAGCTCCCACTGCAAAATTAGAGGCATCACACATTAATTCAAATGGTAAAGTCCAATCAGGTGATGTAATGATAGGAGCTGAGGTAAGAGCCTCTTTGAGTCTGTGAAAAGCTTCTTTGCATTTATCATCAAAATGAAACTCAACATCTTTCTGCAAAAGTCGTGTCAAGGGTCGAGCAATTAAGCTGAAGTCTCTAATAAATCTGCGGTAGAAACCTGCATGTCCAAGAAAAGCACGAACATCCCGTACGCATACGGGTAAGATAAAGAAGAAATAATACTGATTTTTGCAGGATCTACCTCTATACTTTTCCGAGAGACTATATGTCCAAGTACAATCCCATGCTCTACCATGAAGTGACATTTCTCAAAATTAAGAACAAGGTTAGTTTCAATGCAACGATGTAAAACCCTAGACAAATTATCTAAGCATGAATCAAAAGACGTGCCATAAACTGAAAAATCATCCATGAATATCTCCATACAGTCTTCTAGCAACTCACCAAATATACTTACCATGCATCTCTGAAATGTACCGGGTGCGTTGCAGAGTCCGAAGGGCATACGTCTGTAGGCAAAAGTACCAAAGGGGCAAGTGAAGGTAGTCTTCTCCTGGTCCTCTGGATCTATGCAAATCTGAAAGTAGCCTGAAAATCCATCTATGAAACAATAATGCGACTTCCCTGCCTGTCTCTCAAGCATCTGATCAATAAAGGGTAAAGGTAAGTGATCTTTCCTTATGACCTTGTTGAGCTTCCTGTAATCAATGCAGACTCTCCAGGAATTCTTAACTCTGGTGGGCACTAGTTCATTGCTTTCATCTGCCACCACGGTACTCCAGATTTCTTGGGCACCACGTGAATATGACTAACCCACTGACTGTCAGATATAAGGTAAATGATACCTGCCTGTAGAAGTCGAGTCACCTCTTTCTTTACAACATCTAAAATAAGTGGATTGAGTCTCCTTTATGGCTGCCTCACAGGTTTGACATTGTCTTCTAAAAATATCCTGTGCATACAGATAGCTGGGCTAATACCTGGTATATCTGATAGAGTCCACCCAATCGCCTTCTTGTAGTGCCTTAGGACTTGCAATAATTTTTTTTCTTGCTCTGACTCCAAATGCTGTGCAATGATTACGGGAAAAGTCTGCTCCTCTCCTAGGTATGCATACTTTAAATGGCCTGGTAGTGGCTTCAGTTCACTCTGGTCTTCCTCGGTAGAAATAGGTGATCCTTGGGGCTCTGTGCAATCCCCTACACTTTGAATCTCAGTAGAAATAGGTGATCCTTGGGGCTCTGTGCAATCACCTACTCCTAGAAAATCCTCTCCAGCTGGAAGTGCATCTGAAATATCTTCTGAAAAATCCTTAGTCTCAGCAGTAAATACTCTCTCAGCGTCCTCTAAATAAATAGCTCCTCCAGAAAAATCAGGTAAAAACCCTCAGCCTCTAACTCTGTAACCTCTAACTCCTCAAGAATATCCATGCTCATAATGGAGTGATCCTCTCTCGGGTGCTTCATAGCATCGAAAAGGCTAAACTGAACCACCGTGTCTCCAATCTCCATGGAAAGTGTACCAGCGTATACATCAATCTTGGTTCTAGCAGTCTTCAGAAAAGGTCTTCCTAAAATAAGTGGAGAATGGTGTTCAAGATAATCTCCCTCCATATCCAAGATATAAAAATCTGCAGGAAATATTAGCTCCTTTACCTTCACCAAAACATCTTCAATCATACCAGCTGGGTGGGTCTAGCTCCTGTCTGCTAACTGTATCACCACACCAGTGGGCTGTAAAGGGCATATGCCAAGCATCTGGAAGACTGACCTGGGCATCACATTAATGGAAGCTCCTAAATCAAGCATGGCATCATGGAATGTGGTGCTTCCTATCTCACAAGAAACAGTAAATACTCCAGGGTCTTCACACTTCTGAGGAATGGAGTGGATAAGTGCTGAAATATTTTTTCCAAAGCTGACCAACTCATTTCCCTTAAGTTTCTTCTTGTGAACACAAAGATCTTTCAAAAACTTGGGCATACTTAGGAATCTGTTTAATCATGGTCAACAAAGGTACATTGATCTCTACTTTACTGAAAAATTCCACTAGCTCATTGTATTCCTTGGCTTTCTCCTCCTCCACTTGTCTTTTGGCTTGTGTTTTCCGCTGTGGAAAGGGTAAGGGAATCCTCAATTCATCTTCTTTGGCCGGAAGTGGAGGGGCTGATTTCTGGTTTGTTGTCCCATGCGAAGTGGTTGCTGTAAAATCTGTCTTGGCACTGATTTCTCCTCCGTTTTCCACCAAATTGAAGGATTACTCGAGGAAGGAGTTGGGCACGGACTAGGGGTGGAACCAACTGATTTTGAAGTCGTTTCAGGGCTGATTTCAGCTGGAAATGGAGGTGCTGCCCTGTTTTCAGAAATTTCAACTCTTGGACCATTTTGAGATGATGTAACCTTCCTACTCCTCAAAGTAATAGCGCTAATGTTTCCTTTCGGATTAGGAACAGTTTGGGAAGGTAGTTGACTTGATCCTTGAGCTTGACTTTGATTAATCCCACTAGCCAATTGTCCCATTTGCCACTCAAGGTTTTGTTGTTGTTGTTGATGTTGTTGTTGTTGTTGTAAAACTTATTGTAGCATCTCCATCATTTGTTGTTTCTGCACATTTCCTCCACTTGAGCTTCCATAGCCTCCTTGGTTAGCATATTGCCTTGACTGACTTTGAAAGGATGAAGTAGTAGGCTGAAATTGTTGAACATAGGGTTGTTGGGGCTGATAGAAGGGTGGAATTTGCTGAGAGTTATATCCTTAAGAATTCTGATTCTGAAGTGGAAAATTCTGTGGTGAGGATTGGAATTGATTTGGCTGAAACCCTTGATTGTAAGGCTGGAAATTCTGATTGTAAGGCTGTGGGGGCTGATAATTTTGTTGGTTTTGAGGTTGTAATGTTTGGAATGCTTGAAATCCTTGCTGCGGTTGCTGTATTGGCTGGAATATTGGCTGGAATTGCTGAAATTAAAGCTGTAGCTGGAGATTTTGATGCTGAGATTGTTGTGGTGGCTGGAAATTCTGTGGAGGCTGTTGCAATTGTTGTTGTTGAGGGTTTTGTTGGCAGAAAGAGTTCCCGTACCTCAAATTTGGATGATCCCTCCAACTGGGGTTATAAGTAGAGGAGTAAGGGTTGTTTCTTGCTTGAAATTGTCCCCTAACCAATGCCGCTAGTGACTCATCTTGTTGGAGGTTGGGACATGAATCTGAATTGTGTTCTTGGCTAGCGCAAATGGCACATACACTCATCACTTGACTTGATTGTGGAGGTACTGAAGAAGTTGAATTTTGCCTTGCAATATTTAGTTCAATTTGCTTAACCGCTGATGTGAGCTCTATCAATGCATTCTTAACCTCCTTCTGATCAGTAGGAACTACCTGAACTTCACCCACTCCTCTGGTGGTCAATGCTCTACTTCCAAATTATTGTGAGTTCTTAGCCATATTAGAAATGAGCTCCCTAGCTTGATCTGGCATTTTGTTCACTAGGGCTCCTCCAACTGCAGCATCTATCATAATCCTGTCCATCTGCAACAATCCCTCATAAAAATACTGAATCAGAAGCTGCTCGTTGATCTGGTGTTGTGGGCAACTTGAACATAATTTGTTGAATCTCTCCCAGTAGTCATAAAGCGTCTCACCCACCACTTGCTGAATGCCACAAATACTTTTTCTAATTATTGTTGTTCTGGAGGCTGGGAAATATTTTTCCAAAAATGCTTTCTTCATAGAAATCCAACTAGACACGTGCCCAGTGGGTAAGTAGTAAAACCAATCTTTTGATGCTCCTGTCAGTGTGAAGGGAAAAGCTCTCAGCTTATTATCTTCTTCTGAAATGCCCTGAGACTTCATAGTGGAGCATACAACGTGAAACTTATGCAGGTGTCTATTTGGATCTTCTCTAGATAATCCTTGAAACTTGGGCAGCAAATGGATGAGTCCAGATCTGAGCTCAAAATCACCTGCAAGCTCTGGATAAGCAATGCTGGAATACTGAAATGTAGCATCTGGTGCTGCGAGTTCCTTCATAGTCTTCAGGTGGTCTGCCATGATACTGCCTGAATGAGTGGGAATAGACTGAAGAGGAAGAATATCACTAGTCTCTGAAAGTATGCCTTGACTCCTCCTTGCTCTGAAAGTTCTCTCAATTTCAGGGTCAAATTCATCAAGATCACCACCTGTAGACCTGGTCATAAAACCAAAAACAAATCGTAGTAAAAGTAGATAAAAAGATGAAACAAATAAAATCAGATCATCAGATATAGCAGTAAACACAAAAAATAAATCAAGAAAAATGTGAAATAAGCGTACAAGCAAAAATCAAACAAATCAACTAGTTGCTTCCCCGGCAACGGCGCCAAAAATTATGATGCCCGCTAACTAGGTGTCACAAATGTGGATCTCAAAATTTAGATATGTGCAAAGCTGGAAACACTTTTTGCAATCAAAGATGAAAACGTAGTAAAGGGGCCACAGGTCGTATTTTTCCTAGGGCTAGTTGAGATTGTTTGATTCTAGCTTGATGTTTATGTGTCGTTTGTGAATTTTTTTGGGTTTCAAATGTGATTTGGGTTTGGATTGCAATTAGAAATGAAAATGAAAATGAAATGAAAAGAAGAGAACTTTAACTAAAAGAACTAAACAAGTGCTAGAAACTAAGGGACTTAGCCAATAGAAAGCTTAATCTACCAAGGCAGCTAAACCTAAATTAAAAGGAAAACAAGAGTGATATCAAATGCAATTCAAATGCTAAGCAAATGCATAAAAGCTGGGCTGGCAATTTTCGGAAGCAAACTAACTTGAAACACTTGCTAGCTACGAAATTTAGTAACTAAACATTTAAACAAACTCAACACAACTAGCTACAATTTCCGAAAGCAATCAAATGCAGAAAAATTCAGTAATGGCCAAATGCAACACTAGCTGAGTTCAAGCACCATAGCACACTAAAATCAGTATATAATTTGATACCAATCAATGCCTAAACTGCCTCTTGATACAAAGTACAAAATTTCAGCACTTGGCACGCAAAAGAGGGAAAGCTGATGTACTGCAATTGATCCTAAATGAAACACTATAAACTGATGTAAACCAAATGGAATTGAAGCACTAAATCAATTGCAAAATTCAGAAGCAAGTAATGCAGAAACAAATGAATGCTGAGCAAAAATCTTGAGCCCAATATGATACGTAGAAGTGAGTCAAGTTCAGAAATACAATGCAGAGAAAACTGACTTGAACTCAGAAATGCAACAATAAATCCGGAACAGAACAAGCAATTTAGCTGAATGCGAGATCGCCAATCTAACTTCAGAAGAGATTCAAATGAGCTGATACTTCACTTAATACCAATTCAGCCACTACAAACCGCAATTTGCAGAAATAAAATTGACTTTCAGATATTTAAACCTGTTTGCACAAACTGATGCGCAGAATTGGATGCCAAATGCTATGGAAATGAAACAACTACAATGTGAATTCAACAGCACACCAATGTTCGTGATTCTCAATTCAGAAACTATAAGTTAAAATTCAGAACACAAACTGATACGCAAAGTGAAAGGGCTAATACACAGCTTGGAAAACTGGAACTTGATACGCAGCACTAAACAAACTGATACGCAAGCTAAAACAAGAAATGAACTGAAATTAAAAGGAGCTAGTCATTAACAAACAATCTAACTAATTAGGATGCTGAATTGAAACTAACAACTACAGAAATAATTCAGACGAATTCAATTAACCGAAACAACATTCGAACTGAAAACAGCTTGCAGAAATTGAAACTCCAGCTAGAAATTGAAATGCGTCAAGAAACTAGCATCTATCCCTTCTCTGAGCTCAAATTCCTCTTATCGTCACACAAGATATGAGCCTCGAACCCGTAAGCTCAACACATCACTGGAAAACTGCCTCTGCGAATCAAATCTAGCTCAGCTCTGCTCAAATACGAAAACCCATCCAATTCTTTCAACCCAGCTGCGCTCGATTGCGATGATGATTTGGGATTGATCCAAGCACTTCTGGGAACCCCTCTGAACTACTAGGGTGGATGAAATGGTGCGCAGCTGAAATCCAAGAAAGCGACGGCAGAACTGACAAAACCTCAATCAGCCCTGTTCTTGGGCAATTTAGAGCCAGCTTCTTCACGGAAACACTTTTCCAATGATCTGAAACTTGATCCAGAGAAGAGAGTGATGCGGTCACGTCCTCGGATGAAGCAAATTGATGAAGAACACTAAGAACAAAACGAGGAAGAAAGCTGTTGCGGCGAAGACGCGACGACGAAGGCCTGTGCAGAAATTTGATTAAGTACTTAGGAGTGAACGACCTAGATTGATTTGGATGAATCCAACGGTTGAAACTACTCTGATTTAATCCAAATTATGATGCTGTTGATCAGGGGTCCGGATCTGCCTCGTGGTAGCTCAGATCCTCCAGATTTGCATCGGATCCCTCTGATCTTGATCCAACGGCCGAATGATCTCTGATTTGGATGAAACCTTCAGATCTTGATCAAAGTGCTTGATTAACCCTAACCCTAGCTCGGATTCACTAGATCAATGGCGGATGGTCCAGATCATCTCTTTTACTCAAATGGAAGGTCTAGATCCCCTTGTCTTGATCCAACGGCTGGATCTTCTCCAATTTGCCCCTAAACCTCCAAATCTCATTATGATGATCAGATCTACCTTTCCTCAGCTTGGATCCATCTGATTTGCCGTGGATGATCGAGATCTGCTTAACTTTGAATGGACGGCTCACAGTTCTCCAGAGCTTGATCGCCTTGATCTGAGCCTGATCTTGGCCATTCTTGACCTCGGTCCATGATCCTTTCATGCCTACAAAAAATAGATCGACAATTAAGTTCAAAAATATTTCAAATGTATAAAGATTTGCAATAAAGCCCAAAATAGAACCAATCTATGGAACCGAAGGTAAATTCAAGGTTACGCATGTAAAATGTGGGTCAAACATGGATTTTAACATCTGAAATAATCAATAAAATAGCACTTATCAGTAGCTTCGGCTAGTTCCACCGGACTAAGCAGACTAAATAGGATACATCTTACCCTACCTGACTCCTTAGACAGACTTCCCTAATATACTATCATCTCACCTCCTCCTAATACTATGTTGTTCAAGTTTCAAGTAAGTCTTATCCTTAACTAACCATTCCTAAGTCTAAGCAGAATAATATTGCGAAAAAGAAATAAACAAACATCAAGCAATAATTCAATAAAACAAATCATCTAAGTACAAAGATGATTTTTATATTGGCTCCCCCTGGACTGAAGCCTTGATATGGGCTAGACAAGATGTGAATCTTGTCCTTAGGGATCCAATATTGGTTTGGTCCAGCTTGTTTGTTCAAACTCAACTTAGGGACCCATGCTTGGACTCGGATTCTAGTTTGGTTCAATACATAGTAATAAGATCTGTATCGCGAGTTGGTTCGATAGCCCAGTCCGGATCGATTTAGAACTGTCTTCTGTTTTCCAAGAATCATGTCAAGATTCATGGAACCCGAAGTAAACCGTTTTAACACGGCTCTGAGTTCCTTGACTTGAGTTTTTAAGAAGGAATTTTCTTCCTCAAGCTTTTGAACTTGAGTTGAGGTTCCATCTTGAACTAACTCAGTTAAGGAACTCGAGTTAACTTCCTCTTTTAGGATTTTGACTTCCTATCGGAGGGTTTCAACCCGGACGTTGGCTTTTACCATCTTACGAGACAAATAAAAATTAAGTCGTAAAGCTCCGATCAGGATAGCCTCTTACCGTAATTCGTCCGTCCTCCAAGATCGAGAGCTTTCCGGTGTCGACATCTTCATCAGGTTCTGATTCTGTTTCGGAGTCGAGGACATCCGAGGCACTCAGTGCAAGGAGGTTGGAGTGTGGGGCCTCTTCTTCATCTTCCGAGGATGATTCGTCCCACGTGGCTTGAAGCGCCTTCTTCCTCTGAGTTTTCTTGTTTTCCTTCAAGTTGGGACACTCCGATTTGAAGTGCCCATCTTGTTGTACCCGTAACAGGTTACATTGCTTTTGGTCTTCTAGCTCGTTGAGGGTTCAGTTGGATCATCCTTCTTCTTTGTTGTCTTCTTTTTGTTCTTTTGATTCTTTAGCAACTTGTAGTAGTTGCGAGCCATCCGGACCAGTTCTGGATGATCGATTCATCGTCATCAGACTCCGAATTAAAGTCAGACTCAGGTATCGATTGTAGCTTCTTCTTTTGTGATTTTCCTGGAGTTTTACTTGCTACAAAAGCAATACTTTTCTCGACTAGTGCAGTATTATTAGTTTGTTCATGATACTCCAATTCTGAAAACAATTCATCAAGCTTAATGTTAGAGAGATTCCTTGAAACCTTGTAAGCATCTACCATAGATGCCCACAACGTGTTCCTTGGGAACGAGTTTAGGGTGTACCTTATTAAGTCACAGTTTCCACATATGACCTATTGTGTGTAGTCCGTTCATCAGCTCCTAGATCCTTGCATGGAGATGTGCTGTTGTTTCCCCATCTTGCATCTTGATGGTGTACAGCTTGTTGAGTAGTAGATCTCGTTTTCTAATTCGTGTATCCAACGTACCCTCATGTAGTTCGATCAATTTGCTCCAGAGCTCCTTTGCGCTGCTGAAGGGGCCGACGCGGTTGAGCTCTTCTTTGGTTAAGCCACATTGCAGTGTTTGTGTGGCCTTTGGGTCTGCTTCTATTT
This sequence comes from Boesenbergia rotunda, assembly GCA_024364735.1. Classification (NCBI taxonomy): domain Eukaryota; kingdom Viridiplantae; phylum Streptophyta; class Magnoliopsida; order Zingiberales; family Zingiberaceae; genus Boesenbergia; species Boesenbergia rotunda. The sequence goes on along the minus strand of JAGFNQ010000266.1, from coordinate 255,728 downwards.
TCTTCTTGAGTGGAGCGTCCCACTCTGAATATCCTTGCACCTCACCTTGTGCATTTTTAGGGAACTCCAGCCCGGACTGGATGATGATCCACATGCCCACCTAAGTTTTCAGGTGGACCTCCATCCTGCTCATCCAATAGGAGAAATCTTCTCCTGAGAAGAGTGGTGGTCTTTGTTGGTGCCGGAAGCACCAAAGTCAAACCTATGTTTTGATAATGGCAAAGGGTTCAGAAGTTAAGGTTTTGTTGTGATCTGACAATCTTAATCAAGTGTGCAGGAAAAGTCCTAGGTACACTAGGCACGAAGTCCTGGTTCCAAGAATTGGGCACAAAGTCCTGGCCGCGGGCTGACCACCTATGTCTTGACAAAAGGTTGGGCAATAAGTCCTGGTCGTGGACTGGGCACTGAAGTCCTGGTGAGTGAAGCTGTGTAATAAGTCCTGGTCGAGGACTGGGCAACGAAGACCTGGTGAGTGAAGCTGGGTAATAAGTCCTGGTCAAGACTGGGCACCGAAGACCTGGTGAGTGAAGCTGGGCAATAAGTCTTGGTTGCGGACTGGGCACGAAGACCTGATTCGGGAGATTGGGCAAAAGTCCAACCGAAAGAGCCGGTTGGCAAAAAGGTAAACACTCCTGAGAGGAGTAGGTGAGGACGCATTCCCCGTAGGAGGGAACATTAGGCGTCGGTTCGACCTAGGGTTCCATTTGGGAAGCCCAGAACCAAGACAGCTCAGGCTGTAAATCATGCTTAAATCTATATTATTTATATGTTACTTGTGTTTCGGAACTAACCCTGGTTGCAGGAACGAAGGGATGAAGGGGTCTGCTCCCAGGCGCCTCAATGGTTTGAGGTGCCCTGTTTGACTAGGCGCCTGTGTTGAGACAGGCGCCCCAGACAAAGGGGTATTCCAAGACACTTCGAAGCAAAGCCTCAGAACTGCATATGAGGCGCCTGTGTTAACACAGGCGCCCCAGTCAGCTCAGGCGCCCTAGTTGTGCGGATAAGCGCTGGCCGAGTTTGCGAAGTGATTTTTGTGCAGTGAGGGCCACGTGTCAGACACCCCCTTCAACACAGGCGCCCCAGCTACGAGTATAAATAGGGGTTCACCCCCTTGACTTCAAAACAACTTCTTTCAACGCATTCTAAACAAGCGCTCTGCCTCGAAACTCTCCGTGCTCAAGATTCAAGCGTCAACGATGACCGTGGCTACGACACTCCAATCTTTCGGTCGTCGGTATAACTTTCGGTTAAATTGCTATATTTTAAATTCTCTATTTGTACTCAAGTTGTAACATTTTTACGCAATATAGAATTGCCTGTCGTAAACGGTCAAGGACCGTGGGGCTTGTAGAAGGAGTTGACTGCAACTCCGAACCATGTAAAAACAAACGTGTTAGGTATTGTTTTGCTTTTCCGTTGCACAATTACTCTTAGTTTTTCCAAAAATTTATCGATCGATATTCACCCCCCTCTATCGATTCAAACCGATCCCACAAGTGGTATCAGAGCGGGTGACTCAAACTTGCTGCAACCACCAGTTGAGCAAATTTTTTTAGATTTTCAAATTTTAATATTTCTTTTCGCTTGTATTTTTCTCTTTAATCGAGGTTGGTGCAACACCACTCAATTTTTTTTTCCTTTATTACTATATTTCCCGCACTACTAATCCAAGACTTCATTTTGGGACAAGTTTTTCTTTTAAATTTTTTCAGTTTAATCTAATGGCCATGCAAGAGGGATATAGCACCGCCAGACTACCTCTCTTCAGTGGAGAAGATTTCTCCTACTGGAAGGGTAGAATAGAGGTCCACCTAAAAACTAGGTAGACATGTGGATTATCATCCAGTCCGGACTGGAGATACCTAAAAATGCACAAGGCATGGTGCAACACTATACTGAGTGGGATGGCCAACTAAAGAAGAAAATCGAGGCCAACGCAAAAGCTACCCAAACCTTGCAATGCGGCCTGACAAAAGAGGAGTTGAACCGTGTAGGACCCTTCAGTAGCGCAAAGGAGCTTTGGAACAAGCTGATTGAGCTACACGAAGGTACATCTGACACCCGAATCAGCAAAAGGGATGTGTTGCTCAATAGACTCTATACGATAAAGATGCACGATGGAGAATCGGCAGCATAGCTCCACGCAAGGATTCAGGAGCTGATGAACGGGCTGCACACTATAGGTCACAAGGTTGAAAACCGTGACCTAATAAGATATACCTTAAACTCATTCCCGAGAAATACACTGTGGGCGTCTATGGTGGATGCCTACAAGGTTTCCAGGAATTTATCTGAAATAAAATTAGATAAACTATTTTCTGAGTTAGAATTACATGAACAGACTAACACAGCATTGGTCGAGAAAGGTATTGCATTTGTTGCAGGTAAAACTCAAGGAAGAACTCAGAAAAAGAAGGTTCAACAAGTATCCAAGTCCAACTCAGACTCGGAATCTGACGACAGTGAAGGGGATTGTCCCAAATTGGTCCGGCTAGCTCGAGACTACTACAATGAACTTAAGCATCAAACGAACAAGAAGAAGTCAAGTCAGAAGAAGGAAGATCCATCTGAACCCTCAACGAGCCAAAAGAGCAAAGGCAACATCACCTGCTTGCTTGTTTATTTATTTTCTACAATTTCTTTATTATGCTTAGACTTAGGAATAGTTTAAGGACAAAAGATCTATTTGAAATTTGAACAACATAATATTAGGTGGAGGTGAGATGATAGTACGTTAGGGAAGCCTTTCTAATAAGGTCATGTAAGGAAAGGCGTTCCCTACATGGTCTATTTAGTCTGGTGGAACTAGCCGAAGCTACCGATCCAAGACCAAAGCTAATTAGACCAAAAATTTTCAAGAAGTAACTTGAAAATGAATTTTCAGTAAAAGATTTTGTCAAGGAAAGGGTTGTTGCTCCAATAAGGCTACGGCCAAAGAAGGCCTTTGTGCCTCACCAAGACCTGAAAGCCGATTATCGAAAATCAAATTCAATTTACTACTTGATAAATTTGAATCTAACACAAATTTTAAATTAAATCTTAGACTTAACATCTTTTTAAAATCAATAATCTTAACTCTACAATTTTTTTCAAAATTAATTCAACGTTTTCAAAATTAACTGTCTTTCAAAAATTAAACATTTATTTTGAAAACCTGTCTCACAAAACCCAGAAGGTCGACATGTTTATAACATTAGATGTGGGTGAGACAGACTAGGTAGTGAAATTCAATTTAAGTTATCCCTACCTCTAATGGATCCAAATCAATACATACTTTATGTGTAGGAACATAAAGATTTGGACCAGTGGATGTTGGATGGTGGATGCTCCAGACACATTACTGGGGATAAATTAAAATTCACCAAAATCAAGTTCAAGAACCTATGGTCAGTAGCATTTGGCAACAATACTACACTCAAAGTAATTGGGTCAGGTAACATTGAACTTAATTCTGATTTCATTATTAAGAATGTGATATTGGTTGAAAATTTCAAATTCAATTTGCTTAGCATTAGTCAACTCTGTGATACTGGTTATGTTGTTACCTTCACCAACTCTGATTGTCTTATTAGAAATCTACAAGACTCAGAAATAACACTTAAGGATAATAGGAAAAACAACGTTTACATCATTAATCTACCCTTAGTACCAAAATGCTTTCTGACTCAATTAGAAGAATCTAATCTTTGGCATAGGAGACTAGGTGACACTAATACCAAACTAATTTCGAAAATTACTCAACTTGGTTTAATTAAAGGTGTACCTAAAATCAAGAATTTTGAAAATATAATTTGTAACTTATGCAAACAAGGCAAACAAACTAAGTCAACTCATAAACCAACCCAATCAGACTTAACCCAAACCACACTTGAGCTCCTACACCTTGACCTATTTGATTCACATGGAGCCAAGTCACTAAGCGGAATCGATACTGCTTAGTAATCATTGACGATTACTCTAGGTTTACCTGGGTTAGGTTTTTGAAAACTAAGGATGAAACCTTTAATTTATGTAATGACTTATGCAAAATAATTGAAAATCAAAATGATACTAAAATTAAAAGACTTAAGAGTGATCATGGGGGAGAATTTGAAAATCAAAATTTTGAGGAGTTTTGTAAAATTAATGGGTATATCCATGAGTTTTCCTATCCTAGAACCCCCCAATAAAATAGCATAGTTGAGAGAAAGAATAGAACCTATCAGGAAGCCGCTAGAACCATGTTCAATGAATATAACCTAGCTAATCAATTTTGGGCAGAAGCGGTAAATACAGCATGTTATATTCAAAATAGGGTATTAATTAATAGAAGACACAATAAGACATCCTATGAACTCTATTATCACAGATTACCTAATTTACACTATTTAAGGGTTTTCGGGTGCAAAGATCATATTTTGAATACTAAGGACTACCTAGGTAAGTTCCAATCAAAGTCAACCCCAGGGACCTTACTAGGATATTCAACAACTAGTAGAGCTTATAGGGTTTATAATAACCAAACTCACAAAATTGAGGAAACTACCAATTTAATCTTTGACGAAGATGTTGAACCAAAATCTTACAATCAAAATCTAAACCAATCAAATCTTGATAAAGAAGACAGTGAATCATTAATTGAACCATCAATTGAACCACTGATTGAACCATTGAATGAACTATCAATTGAACCAACTCCTGAGGTATCAACTGAACCAATAACTGAACCAACCCAAGTAGTTGAACCAAACCATCCAGCCAGACCTGAGGCTAAACCTAGCTCTAGAAGAACAAAGAAACCTAGACTCAATCATCCATCTGATCAAATCATGGGTGATCCTACCTTAGGAGTCAGAACTAGGTCTTCTTATAGAAATCTTAGTCAGATCACACTTATTTCAAAAATTGAACCTAAGACTATAGAAGAATCCTACCTGACCCAGATTGGATCATAGCTATGCAAGAAGAACTAGCCCAATTTGAGAGAAATCAAGTCTGGGAATTAGTACCTAACCTGAGGGCAAATCAATTATAGACATTAAGTGGGTGTTTAGAAACAAACTAAATGATCAAGGGGAAATTGTGAGAAACAAAGCCCGCTTAGTAGCTAAAGGGTTTAGTCAAGTCGAAGGGTTAGATTATGATGAAACCTATGCCCCAGTAGCCAGACTTAAATCAATTAGAATGTTATTAGCTTTTGCAGCCCATAGAGGGTTTAAACTATACCAAATGGATGTCAAGTCTGCTTTTCTTAATGGGTTTATAAAAGAAGAAGTATATGTAGGGAAACCCCCAGTATTTGAGGACTTAGAAAAACCTGAAAATGTATTTAAACTTAGGAAAGCGCTTTATAGGTTGAAATAAGCACCTAGGGCATGGTATGAATGATTATCAACTTATTTAATATCTAAGGAATTTAACCAAGGTCAAATTGACTCCACATTATTTGTTAAAACCTTAGAAAAAGATATATTTATTGCACAAATATACATTGATGATATAATATTTGGATCTACTAATTCTAATTTTCTAAAAGAATTTATCAAAATCATGGAGAACGAATTTGAAATGAGCTTAGTAGGTGAGCTCAACTTTTTTCTTAGGGCTACAAATTAAACAAACTAGGGATGACAATTATGTCCATCAATCCAAATATGCTAAAGAATTAATAAAGAAATTCAAAATGGACAATTCTAAAAGTTTAAGTACTCCTATGGCTACTAATGTCAAAATAGATAATGAACCTGAGGGTAAACCTGATGACCTAAAATTATACCGAAGTATGATTGGTAGCTTACTGTACTTAACTGCTAGTAGACCTGAGATCTTATTCACTGTAGGAATGTGTGTTAGATACCAAACCTGTGCTAAGGAATCCCACTTAGCAGCCCTAAAAAGAATTCTAAGGTACATTAAGGGTACTATAAATGTAGATATTTGGTATCCTAGGACTTCTACTTTTGAATTATCAGGATATTCTGACTCTGACTTTGTCGGTCGTAAATTAGATAGAAAGAGTACAAGTGGAAGTTGTCAATTGTTAGGAAATAGTCTAGTCAGCTGGTGTACACAACTAAAGTAGAATATGTTGCCCTAGGAGAGTGTGTGACACAACTTTTATGGATGATGCACACTCTTAAGGATTTCTAGCTAGACTACACCCAAACTAAAGTTTTTATTGACAACATTAGTTCAATCAATTTGACTAAGAATCCAATTCAGCACTCCCGAACCTAACATATTGAAGTCAAACATCATTTTGTAAGGGATCATGTAGCCAGGGGCGAAATACTACTTATGCATGTGGACTTAAAATCTAATTTAGCTGACATTTTTATCAAAATCTTACCTGAATCTGAGTTTAGCTTACTAAGAAGGCAGTTAAGGTTGTGCTTAGTAGAATAGGATTATTCTATATTTTTTTTCAAAAATCTTTTCTATTTTCATTTTTTTTAAATTAGCATTTAATATATTTTGAAAAATCATTTCTTTTATCAAGTTGTTGAAATTTAAAATGATTTTCCGACTATGATTTTTTTAAAAACTTACCCCCTTTAAAACTAGGATTTTTGCGCAAATACACTTAGCTTAGGCCTTAACCCTAGAACTGCATGCACCCATAGATCTAGAAGCCAGCATCTCACAAGCATCTTAGGGTACTTTGATTGATAACCTAGACTGGGTTGAGATGCTTAGGTCTATGTCTTGATTCAAGATGCTTTAAGTCAGTGCATCAGTAGTAATTGGGGCGATAAATACAAATTGAACAGCAATCAAGTTAAATGTTCAAGCTTAGCAAATTTAAATCACTTAACTTGACTAACCCTAGTGAAAACTACTGTTTTATAATAGTTAAGAAGTAGCTAACTGGGTTAGATAGGACCCGAACAAGTTCAGATTAATTAGTTTGGTCCTTCTTCTTGCTTGAATTCACTAGAGTTTGTTCAATACGGATTTACATTCTTTTAACTAGCTCTAATTCGAAATTGACTTGCAATGGTTGTTATCTATTTTTTTGATATATGACAAAGGAGGAGAGAGAGAAAAAGGAGAGTAAATTTTTTTTCAAAGTTTCAAATGTTTCATTTTTAAAATTTTTATCTCTCTTTCAAAAAGCAAAGAAAAATTTCTAAGTGTTTTTAAAAATTTCTAAGTGCATTTTTTTCTAAGTAAATATTGATTCTTAGGAAATAAAATTTGCCTGAGCAAAATTTTTTGAAACTTTTTTGGCAAAGTATTTCTAAGTGAAAATTTTTCTTAGTGAACAAAATTTTTTTGAGCAAAAACTTTTTCTCTCTAAGCAAAATATCTTATGTATTTTTCTAAGTAAAAGTGTTTCTTAGTTGACAAAGAAAATTTTCTTAAAAAGTTTTTTCCAAGTAAAATATTTTTCAAAATGCACAAAATGTTGTAAGCAAAATTTTTTCTAAGTATGCAAAAATCGAAACATTTTAAGGGAAATTTTTTTTTGGCTAAGTAAATTTTTTAAGGAAAATTTTTCTCAAGTGAAATTTTTTTTGGCGAAGGAATTTTTTTCTTTGCAAAAAATTGGTTTAAAGCCATTTTGAAGTAAATGTTTTTTTGAGCTTGTAAAACCATTCAAAATTAAAATTGTCTATGTGTAAAAGGTTTTTGTGTAAATGTAACGACCCGGAAAATTCTTTTAATATTTTCTTAAAATATTAAGCTTGTCTAGATAATTTTCCGAGGGACCTAGAAATATTAGTACGAACCTTAGCCTAGAAATCCATAATTTTTCTCATTTAAATTTAGAAACTAAGTACTAATGGGCCTTATATGGGCTTTTCTAGTACCATGATTATTAGTGGATTTTAGGTAGAATTTAATATAAATATAAATAGATTTTAATTAGGAATATTAGTATGATTATGAGTGAGTTTTAGCATGGTTTCCTATTTAAATTGAGAAGTTAGGCACTAATGGGCCTTATATGGGCTTTCTAGTACCATGATTATTGATAAATTTTAGGTAAAAATTTATAGAAATATAAAGGGGTTTTAATGAGAAATATTAACATAATTATGGAGGAATTTTTAAAGGATTTTCGGAATTTTAGGGAAATAAAAAGAAAAATAAAATAAAAATAAGGTGCATGGCCCAAGGATTGAACTTTGGTCCTCTTGTACAACCATGTATGCACTAACCAACTCACCTAACAAGGTAATATTGTGAGGGAATGAAGTGGATATTGGTTAAAGCATAGAAGAAGATGAAGGGTCATGGAGAGACTCTTCATTTACCTTCTTAATGGGCTATAAAAGGGGGGTTTTGGGAGTTACCTCTTCTTCCCATTACTTGCATTTTCGAAACTCCTCCTTCCCTCATCCTAGCCGAACACCCAAGGAAGGGTTCTCCCTTGGAAAAGCTCCACAAGAGGTCTCATCTCCAAGATCTAAGAGGTCTTCCAAGGATACAAGGACAAGGGGTGGCAAGGGTCCAAAGATCTTATCATTTTCTTCCCTTTCAAGGTTTGAAAAATTAAGAAACCCAAGGTAATACTCCCTCACCTGTGGTATAATAGTTCCTTATGATTTCCATGATTTTTAGCATGATATATTGGGTAGTTTTTGGATTTGATGTTGAAAGGAAGGAAAACCAAGAACCTTAAGTTTAAGGGTTTCGGCCACCATGATTTAAAGGGATATAATTATGCTAAAAATCTTTATAATGTTATTTCATGTTCCCTTATGATGTGTAGAGGTTAAGTATAATTTTTGGGAATTTTTGGAGTATCCTAGGACACCCTAGGGATTCGGCCAACATGAAAGGAACAAAATCAACACCTAGAGACCCTATGGGTTTCGGCCACAATGTTTTAGGGTCCATAATGATGATAAAAATCCTTATAATGTTGTTTAATGTTCTCCCATGATTTTTATAGGTTAAGTATAATTTTTGGGAATTTTTGGAGTACCCTAGGACACCCTAGGGTTTCGGCCAACATGAAAGAAACAAAACCAAGAACCCTAAGCTTGAGGGTTTCGGCCACCATGATTTAAAGGTCTATAATTATGTCAAAAATCATGATAATGTTGTTCAATGCTCTCTTATGATTTTTAGAGATTAAATATAATTTTTGGGAATTTTTGGGGTACCCTAGGATACCCTAGGGTTTCGGCCAACATCAAGAACCCTTGTGTAGGGTTGGGTCTCAAACTTCAAGTGTATGTTTTATGTTTTAACGTGATATAAGGGAGATGAAGGGTGTTTATGTGAATGTTTCACATGGCCTAGAGACACTATAGGTTTCGGCCAAGTACCCTAATAGGGTGGAAAGTTAGGACTTATTTCAAGTAAGGGTCCCAATGGCCCTATGGTAAGGTATGGTGGGTGTTTAAGTAATTGATTTGGGGTTTTAATGGAATTTTTTTTCCATACCCCCATGACCTTGAAGTTTCGGCCAAGAGTAAGATTAGGGCTAAAGGATTAGGGTTGGCCTTAAGTATGGGATCAAAGGGTTCCTATGGCCTAGTATATGTGTATGAGATGTTGTTTGGGAAGTTATGTGAAGGCTCATGGACCTAGGGTTCCTTGGAGATTTTCGGCCAAGGGCATAACCTAGGGCTAGGGTTGGGTTAAACCTACCAAGATGCTTGAGTATGAGTTACCAAGATATATATTTATGTAAGATGGAAGAAGTTCTATGTTAACCAAACCCTTAGTTTGTATGTCATGAATTATATGTTAAGTTATAGATGTTTAGACATGTGCCATGATTTATGAATGATATGTATGTATGCCATGTCTTATGAATGATATGTCATGTTTTATGAATAATATGCATGTATGCCATGTCTTATGAATGATACGTATGTATGCCTGTTTTATGAATAAGATGTATGTATGCCATGTCTTATGAATGAGGTTAAAGTACATGCCTTTAAGGCATCACGATGATGTTAAGTATGATGAATGAATGATGATGAATGACAAGTATGATGAATGAAAGATGATGCTTATGTCTTTAAGGCATAAATATGCTAAACGGCAGGGTCGATGGTTGATGGTACGACGGTCGAGAGGACCGGTAAATGGGCCGGTAGACGGGCCGAGCCGTAACAAGTTATGCTATGTTAAGTATACCATGAAGGTCTCTTGAATGATGAAGCATGTAAAGTATTTTACTTTATGAATGGGCTTGTACCGGACTGAAGTATGGGTCCAAGGGATGGGCACCTTAAGAACGCCCCGGTTCTGGAATACCGACTATGCTGTCCACGGTTCTGGCACTACCGAAACTGTGCAACAGGGATGGGCACCTTAAGAACGCCTCGGTTCGGGGACTACCGACTATGCTGTCCTTACCCTAGTAGGTCGAGGCTAGCTACCTCGTATTTACTTAGGGATGCGCGCTTATGATGTATGTATGTGGTACAAGCTAGGGCCCCAATGATATGATGATTATGTTTAAGCATTTAAAAGTATGTTTTAAAGATTAAGCATCCTTATATATATATATGCAATTGCCACATGCATCCATCCATGTTATGCATTATATTTATACTAAGAATACTATGCAAAGTAAGTTTATGCAAGGTATGTTTATGCAAATGATTTTATGTATGATTATGCTAAGTTAGAATGCCATGATTTCATGCTAGTTTATGATGCTATGATTTTATGCTAGTTTATGATGCCATGATTTTATGCTAGTTTATGATGCCATGATTTTATGCTAGTTTAGGATGCCATGATTTAATTATGTTTATGCTAAGTTAGAATGCCATGATTTCATGCTAGTTTATGATGCCATGATTTTATGCTAGTTTATGATGCCATGATTTTATGCTAGTTTAGGATGCCATGATTTTATTATGTTTATGCTAAGTTAGAATGCCATGATTTCATGCTAGTTTATGATGCCATGATTTTATGCTAGTTTAGGATGCCATGATTTAATTATGTTTATGCTAAGTTAGGATGTCATGATTTTATTTATGTTCATGATAGTTTAGGATGCCATGATTTATTTATGTTTATGCTAGTTAGGATGCCATGATTTAATTATGTTTATGCTAAGTTAGGATGCCATGATTTTATTTATGTTCATGGTAGTAATGATGTCATGATTTAATTACGTTATGCTAAGTTAGGATGTCATGATTTTATTTAGGTTCATGCTAAGAATGTTTATGAGGCTATGTTTATTATGTCTATGTCTATGCCAAGTATTATGTCATGCTATGAATGTTTACGATGTTGATGTTTATGCCAAGTATTATGCCATGCCATGAATGTTTTATGGTTATGTTTATGTCATGCTATGAAGGTGATTAAGTTATGTTCATGCCATGATGAATGTATGCTAAGTGATGAAAAGGCTTATGTTCTAAGTAAAGCACTAAGTATGTTAATGTCTTATGTGCTCATGATGAAAAGATGAATGGTTTTAGTGAGTAGGAAAGAGTCTTACTAAGCCTGTGTGCTTATAGTCTTATTTCCTTATGCCGCAGATCACGCAAGGGGACAGTAAGGAAGCAGCAGGAGGGCATTAAAGAATGTGTGTGATAGTGACTTGGCCAAGGAGCAATATGGTTGCTCGTCTTATGATAGAACTCTACCTTTACTATTAAGTACTTGAATGTGACTCTATGACATGATGCTAAAGTATGACATGATATGATGCTATGTATGACATAATGCTAAGTATGACATGATATGATGCTAAGTATAAAGTTAATATGCTAAGTTCCCATGTTATGATGCTAGGAATGGTAGTAAGTGCATGTAGGTGTAAGTTTAAAAGTTTCCGCTGCATTATGATGTCTACATGCCCTAAGTATGTTAACGTAACGCCGCTTTATGAAAAGAAAAAAAAAAGCGGGCGTTACAGGTTGGTATCAGAGCAGTTACCATCTCACTACACACACATCAAGCCCTCTTCCTGCCGCTTCCAAGTAAGTACCACTATGCATATCTTATGATAGTAAGTACTTTTAGGATACCTTATGTTCTTTAAATATGCAAGTATGAATGATGACTTATGATAGATGATGGAAAGTATTGCAAATATGAACGATATTTTATTTTATTTTATTTATTTATTTAGAATTTAATATGGGGGTTGGAATAACAATAACTCATATTATCCATACTTGTCCTTTATGAAGGAAAGCATGGCTAGAAGACAGAGTAACAAACTAATGTATAAGGCAGAATTAACTAATGTAATTCATAGCTTAGGTTGTGAACTAAGATTTCGGAACCTAACTATTATTAGGTTTACCCATAATTATAATAAGTATATAATTATGATATATGCCTATAATTACATCATAGGGCTATTAATGCCACTAGCTCAATTATGACAATCATGTATGTCACTTATATCATCAAGGATATAAGTATAAATGGCCGTGAGTAAAATACCCATAATCACGTATGTCAAATTGGCAATATTATGAGTTCCTTGGATTAAAGAATTAACCCTTATTCGATGCATCCGGGATCCACGAAAATGTATCAAGACCTGAAGGAGAAATTCTGGTGGTCCTGTATGAAGAGAGACGTGGCTCATCATGTTAGTACTTGCCTGACCTACAAACGAGTGAAAGCAGAACACCAGCGACTCGGAGGAGTTCTGCAGCCACTTTCGATTCCGGAATGGAAATGGGAAGATATATCGATGGATTTTATTTCAGGACTTCCCAAGACTACAAACGGGTATGATGGGGTTTGGGTAATTGTGGACAGGCTGACGAAGTCTGCTCACTTCCTAGCAGTCAAGATGACTTATTCGATTGAGCAACTAGCTCAATTATACGCTAGGGAAATAATTAGACTCCATGGAGTTTCCAAGACTATCACCTCTGATAGGGATGGTCGCTTTATCTCACGTTTTTGGGAGTGCGTCCAGAAGTCTCTGGGCACTAAACTGTGGTTCAGTACTGCTTTTCACCCTCAGACTGACGGGCAAACTGAATGAGTGAATCAAGTACTGGAGGATATGTTGAGATTTTGTGCCCTGGATTTCAAAGGAAGTTGGTGCTGATATCTATGTTTAGCGAAATTCGCTTACAACAATAGCTACCAAGGTATTATCGGAATGGCACCTTATGAAGTTTTGTACGGGAGGAGATGTAGATCTTCAATCTATTGGTACGAAGGTGGTGAAAAGAAGGCAATGGGGCTCACGACAGACCTAATCGACGACACCACCCGAGCGATACAGAACATTCGGCAACGGATAGAAACTGCTCAGAGCCGGCAGAAGAGTTATGCCGATGTCCGACGTAGACCCCTGGAGTTTAATGTTGGAGATTGGGTGTTTCTGAAAGTGGCTCCTATGAAGGGGGTGACAAGATTTGGGAGGAAAGGAAAATTAAGTCCGCGCTACGTGGGGCCGTACCTGATTCTGAAAAGAGTTGGTAAGGTGACATATGAGCTGGAGTTGTCTCCAGAGATGTCAGCTATCCATAACGTATTCCATGTGTCCCTGCTTAAAAAAAGTGTATTCCAAATATGGACCAAGTGATCGATCCGCAGACGGTACAAGTACAAGAGGACCTAAGTTATGAGAGCAGACCCATCCAGATTTTTGATAGGGAGGTCAAGAAGCTGAGGAGTAAGGAGGTACCCTTAGTCAAGGTCCTATGACAAAGTCAACGGTTCGAGGAAGCTGCCTGGGAACGCGAGGACGAGATGAGGCGCAAGTACCTGGAGTTATTCTAAGTTCGAGGACGAACTTTCACGAGGTATGGGGGATTGTAACGACCCGGAAAATTCTCTTAATATTTTCTTAAAATATTAAGCATGTCTAGATAATTTTCCGAGGGACCTAGAAATATTAGTACGAACCTTAGCCTAGAAATCCATGATTTTTCTCATTTAAATTGAGAAACAAAGTACTAATTGGCCTTATATGGGCTTTTCTAGTACCATGATTATTAGTGGATTTTAGGTAGAATTTAATATAAATATAAATGGATTTTAATTAGGAATATTAGTATGATTATGAGTGAGTTTTAGCATGGTTTCCTATTTAAATTGAGAAGTTAGGCACTAATGGGCCTTATATGGGCTTTCTAGTACCATGATTATTGATGAATTTTAGGTAAAAATTTATAGAAATATAAAGGGGTTTTAATGAGAAATATTAACATAATTATGGGGGAATTTTTAAAGGATTTTCGGAATTTTAGGGAAATAAAAAGAAAAATAAAATAAAAATAAGGTGCATGGCCCAAGGATTGAACATTGGACCTCTTGTACAACCATGTATGCACTAACCAACTCAACTAGCAAGGTAATGTTACGAGGGAATGAAGTGGATATTGGTTAAAGCATAGAAGAAGATGAAGGGTCATGGAGAGACTCTTCATTTACCTCTTAATGGGCTATAAAAGGGGGGTTTTGGGAGTTACCTCTTCTTCCCATTACTTGCATTTTCGAAACTCCTCCTTCCCTCATCCTAGCCGAACACCCAAGGAAGGGTTCTCCCTTAGAAAAGCTCCACAAGAGGTCTCATCTCCAAGATCTAAGAGGTCTTCCAAGGATACAAGGACAAGGGGGGGCAAGGGTCCAAAGATCTTACCATTTTCTTCCCTTTCAAGGTTCAAAAAATCAAGAAACCCAAGGTAAGACTCCCTCACCTGTGGTATAATAGTTCCTTATGATTTCCATGATTTTTAGCATGATATATTGCGTAGTTTTTGGATTTGATGTTGAAAGGAAGGAAAACCAAGAACCTTAAGTTTAAGGGTTTCAACCACCATGATTTAAAAAGCTATAATTATGCTAAAAATAATTATAATGTTATTTCATGCTCCCTTATGATGTTTAGAGGTTAAGTATAATTTTTGGGAATTTTTGGAGTACCCTAGGACACCCTAGGGTTTCGGCCAACATGAAAGGAACAAAATCAACACCTAGAGACCCTATGGGTTTCGGCCACAATGTTTTAGGGTCCATAATGATGATAAAAATCCTTATAATGTTGTTTAATGTTCTCCCATGATGTTTAGAGGTTAAGTATAATTTTTGAAAATTTTTGGAGTACCCTAGGACACCCTAGGGTTTCGGCCAACATGAAAGAAACAAAACCAAGAACCCTAAGCTTGAGGGTTTCGGCCACCATGATTTAAAGGTCTATAATTATGTCAAAAATCATGATAATGTTGTTTAATGCTCTCTTATGATGTTTAGAGATTAAATATAATTTTTGGGAATTTTTGGGGAACCCTAGGATACCCTAAGGTTTCGGCCAACATCAAGAACCCTTGTGTAGGGTTGGGTCTCAAACTTCAAGTGTATGTTTTATGTTTTAACGTGATATAAGGGAGATGAAGGGTGTTTATGTGAATGTTTCACATGGCCTAGAGACACTATAGGTTTCGGCCAAGTACCCTAATAGGGTGGAAAGTTAGGACTTATTTCAAGTAAGGGTCCTAATGGCCCTATGGTAAGGTATGGTTGGTGTTTAAGTAATTGATTTGGGGTTTTAATGGAATTTTTTTTCCATACCCCCATGACCTTGAAGTTTCGGCCAAGAGTAAGATTAGGGCTAAAGGATTAGGGTTGGCCTTAAGTATGGGATCAAAGGGTTCCTATGGCCTAGTATATGTGTATGAGATGTTGTTTGGGAAGTTATGTGAAGGTTCATGGACCTAGGGTTCCTTGGAGATTTTCGGCCAAGGGCATAACCTAGGGCTAGGGTTGGGTTAAACCTACCAAGATGCTTGAGTATGAGTTACCAAGATATATATTTAAGTAAGATGGAAGAAGTTCTATGTTAACCAAACCCTTAGTTTGTATGTCATGAATTATATGTTAAGTCATAGATGTTTAGACATGTGCCATGATTTATGAATGATATGTATGTATGCCATGTCTTATGAATGATATGCCATGTTTTATGAATAATATGCATGTATGCCATGTCTTATGAATGATACGTATGTATGCCATGTTTTATGAATAAGATGTATGTATGTCATGTCTTATGAATGAGGTTAAAGTACATGCCTTTAAGGCATCACGATGATGTTAAGTATGATGAATGAATGATGATGAATGACAAGTATGATGAATGAAAGATGATGCTTATGTCTTTAAGGCATAAATATGCTAAATGGCACGGTCGATGGTTGACGGTACGACGGTCGAGAGGACCGGTAAATGGGCCGGTAGACGGGTCGAGCCGTAACAAGTTATGCTATGTTAAGTATGCCATGAAGGTCTCATGAATGATGAAGCATGTAAAGTATTTTACTTTATGAATGGGCTTGTATCGGACAGAAGTATGGGTCCAAGGGATGGGCACCTTAAGAACGCCCCGGTTCTGGACTACCGACTATGCTGTCCACGGTTCTGGCACTACCGAAGCTGTGCAACAGGGATGGGCACCTTAAGAACGCCTCGGTTCGGGGACTACCGACTATGCTGTCCTTACCCTAGTAGGTCGAGGCTAGCTACCTCGTATTTACTTAGGGATGCGCGCTTATGATGTATGTATGTGGTACAAGCCAGGGCCCCAATGATATGATGATTATGTTTAAGCATTTAAAAGTATGTTTTAAAGATTAAGCATCCTTATATATATATATGCAATTGCCACATGCATCCATCCATGTTATGCATTATATTTATGATAAGAATACAATGCAAAGTAAGTTTATGCAAGGTATGTTTATGCAAATGATTTTATGTATGATTATGCTAAGTTAGAATGCCATGATTTCATGCTAGTTTATGATGACATGATTTTATGCTAGTTTATGATGCCATGATTTTATGCTAGTTTATGATGTTATGATTTTATGCTAGTTTAGGATGCCATGATTTAATTATGTTTATGGTAAGTTAGAATGCCATGATTTCATGCTAGTTTATGATGCCATGATTTTATGCTAGTTTATGATGCCATGATTTTATGCTAGTTTAGGATGTCATGATTTAATTATGTTTATGCTAAGTTAGAATACCATGATTTCATTCTAGTTTATGATGCCATGATTTTATGCTAGTTTAGGATGCCATGATTTAATTATATTTATGCTAAGTTAGGATGTCATGATTTTATTTATGTTGATGATAGTTTAGGATGTCATGATTTATTTATGTTTATGCTAGTTAGGATGCCATGATTTAATTATGTTTATGCTAAGTTAGGATGCCATGATTTTATTTATGTTCATGGTAGTAATGATGCCATGATTTAATTACGTTATGCTAAGTTAGGATGCCATGATTTTATTTAGGTTCATGCTAAGAATGTTTATGAGGCTATGTTTATTATGTCTATGTCTATGCCAGTATTATGCCATGCTATGAATGTTTACGATGTTGATGTCTATGCCAAGTATTATGCCATGCCATGAATGTTTTATGGTTATGTTTATGTCATGCTACGAAGGTGATTAAGTTATGTTCATGCCATGATGAATGTATGCTAAGTGATGAAAAGGCTTATGTTCTAAGTAAAGCACTAAGTATGTTAATGTCTTATGTGCTCATGATGAAAAGATGAATGGTTTTAGTGAGTAGGAAAGAGTCTTACTAAGCCTGTGTGCTTATAGTCTTATTTCCTTATACCGCAGATCACGCAAGGGGATAGTAAGGAAGCAGCAGGTGGGCATCAAAGAATGTGTGTGATAGTGACTTGGCCAAGGAGCAATATGGTTGCTCGTCTTATGATAGAACTATACCTTTACTATTAAGTACTTGAATGTGACTCTATGACATGATGCTAAAGTATGACATGATATGATGCTAAGTATGATATGATGCTAAGTTGACATGATATGATGCTAAGTTTAAAGTTAATATGCCAAGTTCCCATGTTATGATGCTAGGAATGGTAGTAAGTGCATGTAGGTGTAAGTTTAAAAGTTTCCGCTGCATTATGATGTCTACATGCCCTAAGTATGTTAACGTAACGCCGCTTTATGAAAAGAAAAAAAAAGCGGGCGTTACAGCAAATGCTTTGCTGGATTGTCAAAAACACTTAGGCAAAACGAAAATGCTTTGCTCTGTTTACAAAACTCTTAGTCAAAATTTAAAACATTTAGAATTTTTTCAAAACTGCATATCATTGAGAATTTCAGAGGGAGAACTTTTTCAAGGGGAGCTTAATTTTTTTTTAAGTATCTCGTAAAGATTAACATGTTTGTCAAATGTGTTTTAAATATTTTTTAACTTAACTTTTTGAACCGTGTTGCCATAAATCAAAAAGAGGGAGATTGTTGGTGACAGAAGCACCAAAGTCAAACCTGTGTTTTGATAAAGGGTTCAGAAGTTAAGGTTTTGTGGTGATTTGACAATCTTAATCAAGTGTACAGGAAAAGTCCTAGGTACACTAGGCACGAAGTCCTGGTTCCAAGAATTGGGCACTAAGTCCTGGCCGCGGGTTGGGCACCTATGTCATGACAAAAGGTTGGGCAATAAGTCCTGGTCGTGGACTGACCACAAAAGACCTGGTGAGTGAAGCTGGGCAATAAGTCTTGATCGAGGACTGGGCACCGAAAACCTGGTGAGTGAAGTTGGGCAATATGTCCTGGTCGCGGACTGGGCAAAAGTCCAACCGGAGGAGCTGGTTGACAAAAAGGTAAACTCTCTTGAGTGGAGTAGGTGAGGACGCATTCGCGGTAGTAGGGAACATTAGGCATCGGTTCGACCCAGGGTTCCATTTGGGAAGCCCAAAGTCAGAACCAAGACAGCTCTGGCTGTAAATCATGCTTAAATCTATATTATTTATATGTTACTTGTGTTTCGGAACTAACCCTGGTTGTAGGAACAAAGGGATGACAGTTTCTACTCCCAGGCGCCTCAATGATGTGAGGTGCCCTGTTTGACTAGGCGCCTGTGTTGAGACAAGCGCCCCCAGACAATGGGTTATTCCAAGCCACTTCGAAGCAAAGCCTCAGAACACAGGCGCCCCAGTCAGCTCAGGCGCCCTGGTTGAAGGGATAAGCGCTGGCCGAGTCTGCGGATTGAGTTTCACGCAATGAGGGTCACGTGTCAGGCGCCCCCTTCAACACAGGTGCCCCAGCTACGAGTATAAATAGTGGTTCACCCCCTTGGCTTCAGAACAACTTCTTTCAACATATTCTAAACAAGCGCTCTGCTCCGAAATGCTCTGTGCTCAAGATTCAAGTGCCAACAATGACTCGCGGCTATGACACTCCAATATTCTGGTCGTCGGTATAACTTTCTGTTAAATTGTTATATTTTAAATTCTATATTTGTACTCAAGTTGTAACATTTTTACGCAATATAGAATTGCCCGTCGTAAACGGTCAAGGACCGTGGGCCTTGGAGTAGGAGCCGACTGCGACTCCGAACCAAGTAAAAACAAATGTGTTAGTGATTGTTTTGCTTTTCCGCTGCGCAATTACTCTTAGTTTTTCCGAAAATTTATCGATCAATATTCACTCCCCCCCCTCTATCGATTCAAACCGATCCCACTGTCTTGCGGTGTTGTAGCCTTCTTGCATGGCCATAGAGTTTTTAATCTGAAAAATTACAAAGACAAAGAAATTTTGTTCCAAGACTGAGTCTTGGATTAGCAGTGAGGTAGAAAGAAAAAATTAATAAGAATCGAGTGTTGTTGCACCAACCTTGATGAACGAAAATCTTCTAACGTTTAAACAAAAGGTTTTAAAAAGAAATCCGAAAATTGCTCAATCGATGGTTGCACCGGATTTGAACCACCCGCTCTGATACCACTTGTGAGATCGTTTAGAATCAATAGAAGGGGGATGAATATCGATAAAATTTCGGATACATAAGAATATTGCATAGTGGAAAAATTAAAGCAATGCTAACTCTTTTTCTTTTTACTTGGTTCGAAGTCTATGACGGCTCCTACTCCATGGCCCATGGTCCTTGACCATTTTCGTTGGGCAATTCTATATTTCGGAAATGTATTACACGAATTGAATCACGAATACAGAATAAAATGAAACATTTGAAACAAAATATACCGACGACCGGAAAAGCATCTGAAGACCGGAGCAGCAGGTCGTCGATCAGGAGCGTTGTCGGTGCTTGGAACTCGAGCATGGAGGAAAGTGAACTGAGCATTTTAGTGCTTGAGTTGGAAAAAGTGTTGTACGGAAGCAAGGGGTGAACCCCTTATTATACTGCTGTCCAGAGCGCCCCTGATGCTGTGGGCGCCTGCCACGTCACCTATCTGAGCGCGTCCTCATCCACAGACTTGGCCAACGTCTATCCCCTTATCCAGGGCGCCTGGGACTTCTGGGGCGCCTGACTGATCACGGGCGCCTCCCATTCTAACCTACCAGCTCAGCTTCGCAGCCTCAGGAAGTAACCCATATGGGGCGTCTATATCAACACAGGCGCCTGAGTCCTCTCAGGCGCCTGGGATGCAGAACTTCAAACCTCTTGTTCCTGCAACCAGGGCTAGTTCCAGAACAACAGTAATAATATGATTAAGTGTAAATAACAGTCTAAAATGGAACCCTAGGTTGAACTGACGCCTACTGTTTCCTCTTCCCGGGAATGCGTCCTCACCTACTCCTCTCAGGAGAAGTTACCTTTTGCCAACCCGATCATCCAGTTGGACTTTTGCTCGACCTCCGAGATTGCTGGATTTCAAGATGTCCATTCCTCGACCCGTCTCTACTTCTGTCCGCAGCTCCTGACCGTCTAAGACTTCTGCCCGATCTTCCAGATCAGGACTTCAGTGCCCAATCCACGACTAGAACTTATTGCCCAACCCCCGGTCAGGTCTTCGGTGCCCAGTCCATGACCAAGACTTTTTGCTCAACCCTGCAGGTCAAGACTTCATGCCTAGCTTACCTAGGACTTTCCTGCACATTTAACAGTTCCATTAGATAACAACTTAACTTTAACTTTGAATCATTTGCCATTATCAAAACCCAGGTTTGATCTGGTGCTTCCAGCACCAACACTTCTGAGGTCTGTGGCCTATTAACACCGCTGGCCACATTTAATGTTATCTCGTGCCATAACATCTTGAGCATTAGTCTGACTCTTTCTCTTTCAGTGCCAACTAGCTCTGGGCACAGACTAGCTAGCCGGTTGAACATCTCCACGGATAATTTTCCTTGTCTGAATTCCGTGAATTCAACATAATGCTTGTTGGTTACTCGCATGTGGAAGTATTCTTCAAAGAACTCGATTTCGAAGTTGGCCCATGTCATCTGATTGACATTTCTCTTGGCCTTTACTCTTTCCCACCACATCCTGGCATCTCCGATAAGGCAGAACGAGGCACACTTTATCTTCTCTACCTCAGGCTAGTCCAGTAGCTCTACTATGCTCTCTAGAGTTATGAACCATGCTTGAGCATCCCATGGTTCGCTTATACCTAAGAAGTTCTCTGACTTCAGTTTCTGCCATTGGATGAGGTATGCTTCTTGCCTTACCCCCCTTGTCGGGACTACAGATGTAACTGATGGAACTTCGGTTACAACTGGTGCCATTACATTCACCACCGGCAGGGTAATAGGAGCGGTCTGCTGGTTAGCCATCAGGGTGGCAATCACTTGCTGCTGTTCTGCTAACTGTCTTTGTAACTAAGCCACCACCTCTAAAAGATTTGGTGGTGGTACTGACTCTGTTGCCTCTTGCCCTCTAGGAGCTCACTCCTCGTTTTGGGCCTTCCTGGCACGCCCTCTTGGCATTCTCTTACTCTATATCATAATGAGAACAAGGATATTACTTCACTATCATCATACACATGTAGCATCTATTGAGACCAATAGTCAAAGAAAGACATATATATAAAACTAAACATCACTATCATCATACACATATAGCATATGTTGAGACCAGTAGTCAAAGAAAGACATGTATATAAAACTAAACACATGCACTTTCTTACTTGGTAGGTGGTAGAATTGATGCTTGATGTTAATGTGGCAGAATGACAGAAACCTTGCTCTGATACCAAACCTGTAACGACCCTCTCTTCTTAACCTTAACCTTAGAGGGAGGTCACAATTTCTCCTTCTTTTTTCTTTTTCTTTCTATTCTTTTACATTGCTCCCAGTCGACTGATGATAGGTGCAGTCCACTGGTTCCAGTCAACTCCTAGGCCAAATCACTCAACCAATCTTTCTGTTTAGAAATTAGCCCTGGACTAGTCGACTGGTGGAACTACCAGTCAACTCGTGTAGTCGACTCCACCTGATTTCACTCCCCCAATGTTTCTATTCCCTCGAATTCATTGAGGGCAGTCGGCTGACACTAAGTGTAGTCGACTGGTAATTCTGGAAACATATTTTCAGAACTGAGAAACATGTCAAGGCTCATAAAATACACTTCTACTTCATAGATATAGTCAGACTCTCAATCATAAACACTTATACTAGTTCATAACCCAACTAAAGCAGTTCAACTTAAGACCTTTGCGAAAATAAGCAATTCATCATGCAACTACAACCACTATCAAGTTGCTACTGTTTAGAGCTTAGAACACTAAGCGAAAACTCATCCCAAGTTCTCACTCCACAGTTCTGCCGCCACTGAGCATCAATTATCGCCTCGGTCACCTCCTTGACTTACATTCCCTCTTTACCTTTATCTGCAGTAAAAGGAATGTAAAACTGTAAGCGAACTTGCTTAGTAAATAGACCATGTTCTCACAAAACATGCAATCAAGATAAAACATGCTCTTGGTCAAAAGAAAACTTGCTTCAATACACATGTAACTGGAAATACTAGTACATGATAACTTTAGTGCAAATGTCATGCTTAACCATGCTTGGGTTTAAAATCCTTTTGAAAAGTTCATATACATGCTTGCTGATGAAGACTTTTATGAAAATGTTTGACATGCTGAAATCAATGCTTGCATTTTGGAAACTAGAAAACTTTTATATTCTTATACTTCAAAATAGATAAACATCCTATTTTTAGGCCCGACATAGTACCAATGCACGCATCCCTAAAAGGTTCTGGGGTTGCTAGCAAACGAACCCTAATAGAACGTCTTACTTACTAGGCTTGCCTAGAACTCTTGTGGGCCTCGGCCCGGTACATGCCACTTAAAAAGTAACATACTTAAATCATAAATGCTTGTACTTAAAATGCTTAAACTTAGCACATATCTTGCACATAGAAAGTAATGTTCCCAAAACTCGTTTCGGTGTAGGGTATAGCTTGGCGGGTTTCCCTAGCGAATACTTGGTCATCCTTGAGAGACCTCTCCATGTCTATGGATTAAAAATTTAATCCGAATGGAGACCCGTCTCCCAATGACCATCTCGTCATTGTTCGGTACGAATTACAACTTGGCCAATCACAAAGATCGAGCCTTGTAATTCTCCCTAGTCTGTCTCAGGTATTTCAATATATGCTTTACCGCAGTCCAATGCCCCTGTCCAGGGTTACTCTGATATCTGCTAACCATGCCCACGACAAAACAGATATCTGGTCTCGTGCACAACATAGCATACATGAGACTTCCTACTAGCGATGCATAAGGAACTGTCTCCATTTCCTCTATCTCCTTTGATGTTTTCGGACACATCTCCATGGATAGAGAAACTCTATGCCTGAAAGGTAGAAAACCCTTCTTGGAGTTTTCCATGCTAAAACGAGCCAGGACTATCAATGTATGAAGCATGGGATAAGAACAACATCCTTTTCTGGCGATCCCTTATGACCTTGATCCCAAGGATGTGTCCCGCTTCTCCCAAGTCCTTCATATCGAATTGTTTGGGCAACCAAACTCTTACATCTGATAACACTTTGACATTGTTGCCAATTAACAAAATGTTATCTACGTAGAGTACAAGAAACACGACTACGTTTCCGTCACATCTCTTATATACAGATGACTCATCCAGGCTTTGAATAAATCCATATGACTGGATTACTTCATCAAAGCAGATGTTCCAAGATCGTGAAGCTTGATTCAATCCATAAATGGATCGATTAAGCTTGCACATGATGCTCTTTTCCCTTTGCAATGAACCCTTCTGGTTGCTTCATGTAGATGGTCTCCTCAAGACTTCCATTAAGGAAAGCTATCTTGACGTCCATCTGTCATACCTCATAGTCCATATGAGCAGCAATAGATACGAGAATCTGGATAGACATAAGCATGGCTACCAACAAAAAGATCTCCTCATAATCGATACCCTCTTTCTGAGTGCCCCCTCGCAACAAGCCTTGCTTTGATGATCTCAACCTTCCCGTCTACTCCTCTCTTTCTCTTGTAGATCCACATACATCCAATGACTTTTACACCACTGGGTGGTCCTTCTAGCTCCCAGACGTGATTAATCCATAGATTCTATCTCAGAGTTCATTGCTCTTTGCCAAGAATCTGCATCCCTATCTTGGAGGGCCTCGTCATAGGTCCAGGGATCCAGTTCATGTTCACCAGGGACCAAATCCGATGACTCTCCCAAAAACATGAACTGTAACGCTCGCCCTTATATCTACTCTCGGGGCGGGGTTACGTACAATCAATCATATAATTTTTAACACAAAATAAAAACAAAAGTGTAAGGACTAAATACTGAGCATGCTTGTTTAAAACTATCAAGTGATATTTACAAGTGCTAAGCATACTAGTCAGTGCATGCCAATCAGATATCATGCTTTAATGATTAGAACATGGTAGGTGCATAGCAAGTTCAGTAACACATAAATCATGATAGTGAGGTTATACATTCCATTGCAAGGCATCATGAAATCACATCCTAGAACATCATTTAGAAGCATAGTTATAGGTTTCCATGCATAATAACAGTTCATAAGATTGAGTCTAAAGGAAGTCTAGAACATCATGTGAAATATCTTAATCAAGAGTTATCCTATAACATGATAGGTTCACAAGTAGTTCAACTCACAACATAATCAAACATAATCTAGTATAAGAGTAATCCAAGTGTAATCACTAACATTCAAGAGTACCAACCCTAATCACTAACATTCATTATCAAGGAAACATCAACATAAGCATAGTAAAGTAGATATAAGAATCTTTCTTTCCTGAGCCACCACCCAACACATCTTCAGCCCTCCTGCCTCTTCCTTTAGTTTAAGTGTCCCTTACCCTTATCTGCAGCATAAGACAACACATAAACTAGTAAGCACAAATGCTTAGTAAGGATCCTGTCCTACTCGCAAGATCCATATGGAAGAATACAACATGTACACATAATGAATCATAAGCATGAGTTTATCATAGCATACTAAACATCAAAGTTTCTAAGCAAGCAGTATAAAGTATCTTAAGCATACCCTTCAAATATAATAAATGTTTTCAAAAAAATTCCATAAAGGTATTACTTAAAAATACTTTAACATCATATAGGGGCCCAGTTGTGTACCACATCAAGCGTGTTCCCTAATGAATTGGGGTAGCGAGCCATCAACCCATTAGAGCAGGACCCTTCCGTCCTACCGGAGCCATGACCTTTAGTTAACATGTACCCCGGATTTGTTTAACGACCCCCTTCCGAGTCGGGTACATAACTTTCAAAGTAAAATACTTATCATGCTTTTACATATATGCTAAGGAGTACTCCAAATCCACTCTCAAGGGACACACCACTCTTCAAGGGTGCTCATGATCCCATAGGGACACACCACACAACATAAGGGGTGCTCTTGATTCCATACTTAGTGGAGTATCCTTTCAGGCATATTAACATACACATCACATGCAATTCATAAGGGTGCCCCATGGGCTATAAGACATGCTCTTACATACATCATATTTCAACTACTTAAACATACTTTATATATGACAAGATTAGTCACATAATTCATATTCATATCATAGGAAGTGGTAGCATGCTTCATGGATTAATTTAATTCTTCCCAACCCTAAAACTAGGGTTTGGCCGAAAGTCATAGGGTAGGGGTAAGTTAGGTTTTTGACATCAAACACCCCATACAAGCATCACATATATATACATCATGTATCATATTAAGCATAGCATACATCATAGGGTAATCAACCTTCACAACCCTAATGTTTCATGCATGGCCGAAAGTTACATGCTAAGGAAAGTTAAGTTTTCCAATCAAGCATTACATTTAAACATCACATGCATATACATATCATCTTACTAAACATAAACATATCTCATAGGGTAGTTTAACATTCACAAACCCTAACCTATTCATGTTGGCCGAATAGTGTAGGGTAGGGGGAGTTAGGGTTTTTGAAATCAAACATTCACACAAACATTGTTAGTGATATGAGAGAAGTGTCATAAGGCAATCGCCTTATGATTGTAAATATTCATTTTAATAAATGATAATTCACTATTTGAGTATATATGTTTGTGTATTTGATTGGGATCTTAAACTCATCTACTGAATGCCCACAATACAATTCACAGCATAAGAGAATTTGTGATGGGATCACAACTAGTGATTATCTCTAAATGTGTAATTGTGAAGTATTGAAAATATCCCTAGTCGATGAATTGATAAAAATGGACATTATCAATTCTGTTGAGACTAGCATGGGTTATTGTCTAATCAGCTGATTCTCACTGGCTGGTGACATTGGGATGTCCAGAGATAAACATGGATGCTAGTTAAGGGAACTAGTTCATTGGAGTGACTAGCTGTAAAACTTCATATGATAATCTATATAGATATGTCAATGAAGTTCTTACTGCAGCTTAAGTGCGATGTTCCTTTGACTTGCGGTGTTCAAGTCATCTTGGTCATGGAGACTTATACTTTAACATCTTAAGCAAGCATCTCCTAGGAGGTGTGGACCCAGGATGATTGGGTATAAGCCGAAGTGCCCGAAGATGTTTGAGCAGCCTACAAAGGATTCACCACTCCTTGCGAGGAGATGTATACCCAGGCCTATCGTCGGATTGTTACTCAAAGCCTCTGGCCAGAGCATATCATGTTTAGAGTGCGAGTCTCTTATATACATGAGAGTAATTAGAAATCCAAAGGGCGAGAAAGATACTACTTGGGCTAGGTGTGACGTAGTAAGCCTAGTGGGGACTGACACAAATAGACCGTGTCCTAAACCAAGTGGGTATAAGATGGTGAAGGGAATGTGGCACGATTCATTAGAGCTGCTGAAGGGTTTCAGAATTTCTTCTGAGGTCAACCGTTGATCTTTCGATTAATTAGGGATCATGATGTACTACTAGGTGCCACTCATGATCGTTCTATAATTGGTTGATTATAGACGGCCAACATAAATCGAAAGCCTATTTAGTCACACGCACTACGAGTAATCCGAGGATTTAAAACGAGTTGAAAATTAGATTTTCCGATCAAGAGAAATAAGTCGAATCTGAGTTAATCAGAGGCGCAACAGAAGCTAAAATTGACTAAGTCTTTTGAAGGCTTATTGGGCGAATTAAATGAGTTTAATTCGCGATGGGTGCGGCTTGATTGGTCGGCCAAGGAGGGTGCCAAACCCCCTTGGTTTGGCCGGCCACTTAAAGGAGAGAAAACTAATTAATTTGGTTTAATTAATAAAATAAATCTAGCGTGATTTGTTTTATAAATTATGGATAAATAAATTTGTATAAAGAAATTTATATAAATAAATTTATAGAAATTTATTCTTTTTATGGAAGTTAAAATAATCCATGAATTGGTTTATTTTAACTTTATAAAATCAATTATGAATTGATTTTTTCATAATAAGAAAATTTATAAATTTCTTGTATAATTTATTCCATAATTAAAGGAGAAGAGAATTGGTTTTATTATAAAGTTAGTTATAATAAAACTAGGCATAACGGAATAATTCATAAGAAACTTTATAAGATAAAATTCTTATGATAACTAATTCCGTTAATTCCGTTAAAAGAGAGACTTGGCAAGGGAGAGGCCACTATATAAAGGAACCAAAGGCAAGCCTTGAATTCCTAATCGATAGTGCGATAAAGAGGTTAATTCTCTCCCTCTCTCTCTCTTATTCTCTTCCTCCTTTCTCCTTCCCACCTAGGGCCGGCGCCCCTTGGGCATCCTAGGGCCGGCGCCCTACTTGAGAGCTAGGGCCGGCGCACCTCACACTTGCCGTGAGCCATCAACACCAAGGAGAAGCCAACCAAGAAGAAGAAGAAGCGGATCACCTCTCCTTCCTTCTCGGAATTTAGATTCCGTTTCTTGTTGGTTAGTTTTCATTCTTTTCTCTTGTTGTTCTAGTTGTGCCTTTAGAGAATCTAGTAGTTCTCGTCGGCACAAAACTCGTGACTTTGGGAAGTCATCCCGAAGAGAACTCGGCGTGGACGCGAATAGAGGCGGAGCTTTCAAGGGACGCTACGGTTGGATCTCGTCCCTTTTCTTCGAGTTACGCGAGGTAAAAGTAAATTAGTTTACTTTTCCGCAATATTTTAATTTATGATTACGTCCACACATCATAAGGTTGCATGCTAGATACGTGGTTAAAATAATTTGTGAAATTATTTTATGCTAATTCTTCCGCTGCACGTAAAATTTTAAAATATTACGAACCCGTATCCTTGTCAACATGCACCCGGTCCCAATAGTGGTATCAGAGCCGGTTAGTGTTCGACATAATCATAAAATTGTTTTGCAGAAAACTTTGTCATGATCTCAATTTTAGAAAATTTTTCAATTATGGAAACTTTCCAATTATAATAAATTTTAGATTTAGGAATTTCAAAGTTTGGAAATCCTCATGAAATTTTGCAAACGTTTGAAATTTCCTAGTTTCTGAAATTTTATAATAATTGTGAAAACTTCCCATCTTTGGAAACTTTCCAATCTTAGAAATTTTCTATTTTAGAAATTTTCCAACTTTGGAAATATGTAAGTTTTCTTTGTACCAGAAACTTACAATTAATCTGAAAACCTATTATGAAATCTCGCAATTTTGGGCACTTTCTTTCAAGAAAGTCTAGACAAATTTATGGACAATTAATTGACAATTAAATTTGAATTGGTTTTTAAATTGACAACAAAATTCTTTATTTTGGATTGAGTCTCGGGGAGCCGTCCAATTTAATGTTAGTTGTTGTAATTTAATTTCCCAATTTTGAATGAAATTGTCATGTTTAATTTGGTTGCGCTTCCGAAGCGGACCAAATTGGATTTACGACAAATTACTTTTCTTTGGGTATCTGAGCCTCAGGGAGCCACCCTTAGAAAATGATTTGTTGTAATTAATAAATCCATGAATAAAATATATTTTAAGAGGTGATGCTCTTACATATTGTTGTCTCCAAAATTAATTAGGAAAATAGTTTCCTATAGAGTTTCTTAAATGAGATTTTCATGAAAATAATATGTGGTTGAATTAAGGGAATTGTCTCTTAATTTAACAAGTTTTGATTTAGAGAAATCAAAGTCTTGAACATATTATTTCCAAAATTGATTATGACAATTTAGGAAATTGTTTCCCAAAACAATTCCTTCAATAAAGTATGAAATTAGAATTAGGAAATCCGGTTCCTAATTCAATTAATGAGACTTGGTAACTTAAGTCACATACATACTTTATTAAGGAAATCGTTAGTCATGACATGATTATATGTTATGAATGTGCTTAGAAAAGATGAGACCCAAAACCCCTTACAAAATATTAAGGCCAACACCTTCCATTAATATGGTTAGAATCGGAGTTTTGTTTCTCGTTTGGGTTGATGGACACATCCATGCCCAGCTTGAACCTCAACATGTTCAAACCATGGAATTAGTTTATGAATAATATAGTTGGAGTCAGAGGTCAATCCTTAGTTTTGGTTGTTGGACACATCCAAGCCTGACTAAACGATTGAATGAGCTCCAACCATATTAAATTTATTTCTTGATTAATGGGTCAGCCTTAAGCTTGGAGCATCGATTTGTTGTGCCACAGCCAAGGTCGATGTAAAGAGAGGTGCAGTTGGGTTCTATGTATAATGTCGCATACTTATTAATGAGTTAACAACCCAATGATTTATGCAAACATTCAATTAGTTGATAGCATAAAGTGATAGTTACATATATGTGATATGTAATCGGTATAATTACCTACCTTCATAGCTAAGAATAACTTGATGGCCACATCCATGGTTGTTCTTATCTATGGTTGGATATCAACCTATTTGGAGATGTTCCTACAATCTCCCGAATTGATTAAAAGGGTTATTCAATTTGAAAAATAAATAGGATTTTTAATTAATGTATATTGATACATTCTTTAATCATTCTTCTCACATAAACTCAATTTGTATTTCTAGGTTAATCACTCGATCATGTCTTCTCTAAACTTGCGTTCCATTTTGGACACAAATAAACTGACTGGGCCAAACTTCATGGACTGGCTTCGAAACCTGAGGATAGTCCTCAAGGCAGAGAAGCTTGCTTATGTCCTTGAAAATCAACTTCCCAACCATCCTCCAGAAGATGCAACTCGAAACCAGCTAATGGCCTATCAGAAACATGTGACCGATTCTGAACTTGCGAGTTGCATCATGCTAGCCTCTATGATACCTGAGCTGCAAAAGCAGCATGAGCATTTGGATGCTTATACCATCATCTTCCATCATAATGAGTAGTTTGAAGAGCAGGCGAGATCCGAAAGGTTCAAAGTCTCCAGACTCCTCTTCACCACTAAGATGCAGGAAGGCACTTCTGCCTCGCAGTTTGTGCTAAAGATGTTGGGGTACATTGAGCGACTGAGCACACTCGATTTTGCAATGGATCATGAACTAAGTATTGACTTAATTCTGAGTTGTTTGCCCAAAAGTTATTCACAATTTGTGATGAACTATCGGATGAACAAACTAGAGACTACCATTGCTGAGTTGCTCAACCTGCTGAAGACTGTGGAGCCTTCTGTAAAGCCGGATCAAAAGACGGTACTGTTAGTTGGTTCCTCGAAGAAAGGTTCTAAGAGGAAGGCCAAAGAACAGAATAAAGGGAAGAAGAAAAAGGCCAAAAAGACTGAAAAGAAACCAAAAGGAACTTGCCATCATTGTGGCAAGGAGGGTCACTGGCGAAGAAACTGCAAGGTTTATCTTGAGTCCTTGAAGAATAAGGCATCCGATGCCCCATCCTCTTCAGGTATCTTCGTTATTGAATGTCACACTATTTCCTCAAATACCTGGGTACTTGATACTGGGTGTAGCTCACATATATGTAATGACATACAGGGGCTAAGGAATATAAGAAGACTCGTCAAAGGAGAAGCAGATTTGCGAGTTGGGAATGGAGCAAAGATTGTTGTTGTTGCCATCGGAACATATTTGCTAAAGCTCCCCACTGGACGTGGCTTATAATTGGATAATTGTTATTTAGTTCCTTCGTTAATAAAGAACATTGTATCTATTTCATGTTTGAATGAAAAGGGTTATCATTTAACTTTTAGTAACAATTGTTGTTACATAACATTAAATGGCGTTCTTTATGGGAATGGAACTTTGTGCAATGGTATCTACACGTTAGATTTATCCAGTGACGTTTTCAATATCGAAGTTAGCAACAAACGTGCTCGAATAGATAATCGAATAGACTCCTACACTTGGCATTGCCGTCTTGGCCATGTAAGTAAGAAACGCATGACCAAATTACACCGATGTGAAATTTTGGAATCATTTGAACCCGGTTCATTTGATACATGCGAATCATGCTTAAAAGGCAAGATGACCAAATTACCCTTTCCCGGAAAAGGTAATCCAGTGGGAGAATTGCTTGGTCTGATACATACTGATGTATGTGGACCAATGTCAACTCTTGCACAAGGAGGCTATAGCTACTTCATCACCTTTATCGATGATCACTCACGATTCGGGTATGTGTTCTTGATGAAACACAAATCTGAAGCCTTTGAGAAATTCAAAGAGTTCAGAAATGAAGTAGAGAAACAACTTGGCAAAAGTATTAAGATACTTCGATCCGATCGGGGTGGTGAATACTTAAGTCAAGAGTTTCAAGATTATCTTAGGGACAACGGGATATTGTCTCAATGGACTCCGCCGTATACACCACAGCATAATGGTGTATCTGAGAGGCGTAACCAAACCTTGATGGACATGGTTAGATCCATGATGAACCATGCAACTCTTCCAAAATCCTTTTGGGGCTATGCACTTAAGACAGCTGTTTACTTGCTAAACAGAGTCCCGACCAAGGTAGTCTCTACTACTCCATATGAGAGGTGGAATAGTAAGAAACCCCACTTAACTCACCTTAAGATATGGGGTTGTCCTGCTTATGTGAAGCGGACTGTATCAAACAAATTGGATGCTAAGTCTGATAAATGTCTATTTATTGGATACCCTAAGGAAACGAAGGGTTACCAATTCTATCATCCCTTGGAGCAATAGCTTTTTGTTTCAAGGCATGCTGTATTTCTGGAAAAAGAATTTCTTTTACAAGAAAACAGTGGGAGTAGCATTGAACTTGATGAAGTTCAAGAAACTCCAATAGACATTACAGAGACACCTAGTCTAAACCCACAACCAATACCTCATAATGATGAGCTATCAGTTGAACCTAAAACAACACCACCTCTTCGTAGGTCTGATAGGACACACAATATTCCAGAGAGATACGAATTTCTCATAAGTGAATCGAACGACGTGTTACTCATAAGCGATGACGAACCTATCAGTTATGAAGATGTTCTGAAATGTTCAGAAAGGGACAAATGGCTTGAAGCCAAGAAGTCAGAAATGGATTCCATGTACGAAAATCAAGTCTGGGACTTGGTTAACCCACCTGAAGGGATTAAGCCTATAGGGTGCAAGTGGGTTTTCAAGAAGAAAACCGACATGGAAGGTAATTATGCTTAAATCCATTCGGATGCTCCTGGCCATAGCAGCTCATTATGATTATGAGATATGACAAATGGATGTGAAAACAGCTTTCCTTAATGGAAACTTGCTTAAGGATGTATACATGATACAACCTGAAGGTTTCACATCGGTTGACAAAACCAAAATATGCAAGTTTCGGCGATCCATATATGGACTAAAGCAAGCATCCAGGAGCTGGAACATCCGTTTTGATGAGACAATCAAAAAGTTTAATTTCTCACAAAATCCTGACGAACCTTGTGTGTACAAGAAGGTTAGTGGGAGTGCAGTCGTATTCCTAGTATTATATGTCAATAACATATTAATTATAGGAAACGATATATCAGTTTTACAGACAGTTGAAATTTGGTTGTCCAAAACTTTCTCCATGAAAGACCTGGGAGAAGCAACCTATATCCTTGGGATTAGAATCTATAGAGATAGATCAAAACGGTTGCTTGGTCTTTCGCCGTCTACATATATAGACCGAGTGCTAAAAGGGTTTAGCATGTCGGAATCCAAGAAAGGTTACCTTCCCATCAGGCATGGGATCAACCTTTCAAAGTCTATGTGTCCGCGCATAGAAGACGAGAGGATTTGCATGAATAAGATTCCCTATGCATCCGCGATAGGATCTATCATGTATGCTATGTTATGTACTAGGCCCGATGTATCGTATGCTCTGAGTGTCACAAGCAGATACCAGTCGGATCCAGGATTGGATCATTGGGCGGCTGTCAAGACAATCCTTAAGTACTTAAGAAGAACTAAGGATGTGTTCCTAATATATGGAGAAGGAGATATGGTAATACATGGGTATACGGATGCCAGTTTCCAGACAGATAAGGATGACTCCAAATCACAGTCTGGATACGTATTTACTTTGAATGGAGGCGCAGTAAGTTGGAAAAGTTCCAAACAAGACACCGTAGCGGATTCTACCACGGAAGCGGAATATATCGCAGCTTCGGAAGCAGCAAAGGAAGCAGTCTGGATCAAGAAGTTCGTCTCCGAACTTCGCGTGGTTCCAACCATTGATGAAGCAGTGCCGATTTACTGCGACAACAATGGAGCTATTGCACAAGCAAAGGAACCAAGGTCTCATCAGCGATCCAAACACGTGCTTCTCCGCTATCATCTGATCAGAGAGATTATAAGTAGAATGACATACAAATTGAGAAAATTCCCACTGAAAGGAATTTAGCGGATCCTTTAACTAAGGCTTGCCTCAGAACAAGTTTGAGGGTCATGTTAGAGCCTGTGGTATTGGATACCGTAGCGATTGGCATTAGGCCAAGTGGGAGTTTGTTAGTGATATGAGAGAAGTGTCCTAAGGCAATCGCCTTATGATTGTAAACATTTTTTAATAAATGATAATTCACTATTTGAGTATACATGTTTGTGTATTTGATTGGGATCTTAAACTCATCTACTGAATGTTCGCAATACAATTCACAGCATAAGAGAATTTGTGATGGGATCACAACTAGTGATTATCTCTAAATGTGCAATTGTGAAGTATTGAAAATATCCCTAGTCGATGAATTGATAAAAAGGACATTATCAATTCTGTTGAGACTAGCATGGGTTATTCTCTAATCAGCTGATTCTCACTGGCTGGTGACATTGGGATGTCCGGAGATAAACATGGATGCTAGTTAAGGGAAACTAGTTCATTGGGTGACTAGCTGTAAAACTTCATATGGTAATCTATATAGATATGTCAATGAAGTTCTTACTGCAGCTTAAGTGCGATGTTCCTTTGACTTGCGTGTTCAAGTCATCTTGGTCATGGAGACTTATACTTTAACATCTTAAGCAAGCATCTCCAAGGAGGTGTGGACCCAGGATGATTGGGTATAAGCCGAAGTGCCCGAAGATGTTTGAACAGCCTACAAAGGATTCACCACTCCTTGCGAGGAGATGTATACCCAGGCCTATCGTCGGATTGTTACTCAAAGCCTCTGGCCAGAGCATATCATGTTTAGAGTGCGAGTCTCTTAAATACATGAGAGTAATTAGAAATCCAAAGGACGAGAAAGACACTACTTGGGCTAGGTGTGACGTAGTCAGCCTAGTGGGGACTGACACAAATAGACCGTGTCCTGAACCAAGTGGGTATAAGATGGTGAAGGGAATGGGGCACGATTCATTAGAGCTGCTGAAGGGTTTCAGAATTACTTCTGAGGTCAAACCGTTGATCTTTCGATTAATTGGGGATCA
>JAGFNQ010000266.1:168109-219901 GCA_024364735.1 Boesenbergia rotunda | reverse complement strand
ACAACCCTTTGCAAGCTACTGAGCACACAAGACTACTAACTTGCCCTATCCAAGCAAGTTTCGTCAAGAAACCCCAGCCCGATCGAGTCCCCCTTTAAATAGACTCGGGCTGGAAATCACGCCACCAGTCGACTGCTCCAGGGGCAGTCGACTGGTACCACTAAAATCCGACCGTTACACCCCAACGTTCGAATTCTTAGCTGTTTCCAGACTGCACCAGTCGACTGCCCCAGTGGCAGTCGACTGATCTGAAGGAAAAACCTTCTGTGAGTCCACGCAGTCAACTGCCCAACCTGGCAGTCGACTGCCCTGCTTTCCAGCCTAGGGTTTTGCCTCCCCGAGTACATTCCACTCAGCACTCGACCCCTAGGACTTCCCGAGTACATTCACACAGCACTCGTACCCTTACGACTCGACTGACTCCTCCTCCGCAGCCTCGACTGTTGCCTTCGCGCCCTCTTCATCTTTGGCCCTCGTCCCTCGGATGCGCACGCAAACCTCCAGCTTGCCTCCATGCCACCCTTCACGTACGCCTCGAAGTCCGCGCCCCTCAGCTCATCGTCTCTGCACTCCATGGTCCCTCGGATGTGCACGCCAGCCTCCAGCTGGCCTCCATGCTATCCTTCACCGTACTGAGGTCGTCCAGTCAAGTCCATATGTGTACCTGTATAATCCTGCACACTCAACATACACATATCAAATACACAGGGTAAACCTAACTTAAACCCTTTGCCCAAACATCAAAACCCATGGTCACTCCGGACCATCCTAGGGCCGATTGCTCCAACAATCTCCCCCTTTTTGATGTTTGGCAATTCGTTTAAGTTAGGGAAAGCAAGATAGTAGTAATAGCAAATACCATGCTAAAATAAATGCATATGCAATGCAAAAATGGATCCTATCCCAAGGCATCTTACACCTAACCCCTCCGAGTTAGGATTTTTCCACACAAACCGGGGCTTTTTAAAGCTTCTCCCAAGCTCCCCCTACATTGGACTTACAAGGCTTTTTAAGAACCTGTCTAAGGTTCCCCTTACGCCAATAATGGTAGCAACAATGCTCCCTCTTAATCTCAACTCCCCCTAAACCTAGGGTTTCTAGCAAAGGTAAATTTGGGTTTCCCAACTTAAACACAAACTTCTCTCCCCCTTTGCCATACATCAAAAGACCCCAATAATTACCCAATAATTAGTTCTTTTAATCCCTAATGACCATAAACAGTGTGTACTAGCCCCTATACACTTGTTTTGCATAATTTAGACTCCAAACCAGTTGCTGATATAAAAATTGCCTTGACCAGTCGACTGCCCCAGGCGCAGTCGACTGATACTCTGATAATCAGTTTTCTGTCCGAATTTCAGAAACGCGCTAGAAATTCCACAAATTTCCAAAATTTCCAAACTTCGTGGACAACTTTGTGGAACCTATACCTACTTGGGAAAAATACATCTACCCATGTATCTATCACCATTCCCAAGTTTGGCACAAAAACTCAAAAATTTCAAAATGAAAATCAAGACAACTAGGAGGCAACCTCCCCCTTTACCCATGCCTTCTCCCAATTTTCATTTTTCCCAGGTCAAGTTCTACCCAACTTAACCTCCTAAACACCATGTTGAGTTATCCCCAACCCAACATTCGAGTTCTTCCCCTTTTGGACACCATTAAGGCTTGCTCTCAAGCAACCTTCCCCTTAGTGCCAAAAAGAACTCAACAAAAGTCTAAAAATTCTAAAATTTGCAAGCACACTTGCTAGGATATATCCTATCCTAGAAAAATATGATATCATGGAAATATCAAGTGTGCTTGACTTTTGGTACACATCTAAGTTCCTTAAGGATTTGCATTAACTTTCAAATTCGTTTCTAATTCCATGTGTTTGTCAAATCTACCCATCATAATTCGACACATGGAATTGTCCTCAATGTTCCCTGTTTAACCTCTAAATCTTAGATACCTAGGGAACCTTATCAAACCTTCTTGATTTCCATAAAATCCAATAAATTCTCATCAAATCGTGGGATAACATTTTATTCAAAGAATATGAAATCAAAACCAAGAATTTTAGTCCTAAATCATATCCCATAATCAAATTTACAATTTCTGATTAGCCAACATTCTCATTTTCCATTTCAGCCTACGGACCAGTCGACTGCCCCTTTATATAGGAAATCGCCATCCCAGTCGACTGGGATGGTCCCAGTCGACTGGCTCCAGTCGACTGGGATATTCCCAGTCGACTGCCCTTCAGTTTTTCTTGCGTACAGAGATCCCGGTCGACCTCCCAGTCGACCCCCAGTCGCCTGCCACTAGTCGACTGGTATCTGAGACAGTCGACTGGTGGCTGAATTTCAGCCCTCTTTGGTGAATTTCAGAAATGTCGTAGAAATTCTATAAATTTCCAAAAAATCTGAAATTTTGTGGGGAGATTTGTGAAGCCAACATCTACTTGGGAAAAATACGTTTCCAAATAAATGTACTCTGGATCCCAAGATTGGCATAAAACTCTACTTCTTCCAAAGTGTATCAAATAAACTCATCCTAGAAGTTCTAATTCTCACTTCTCTTCAATGCATTCACTTCTCCTTGATCATAATTCTTTTCTACCACTGAAATACATGGTATTCCACCATTAAACCTCAAGTTTGTGAAATATAGCTCCTTTTTCACCTTTTCTCCCTAAATTCTCCTTTTGATGTGCCAAAATCTAGGATTAGGACTTACCCAAGTCTTCCAACCCCTTTTGGAATATTTCATCTAATTTCCTAAGGGAGAAACTTTTGAGATCCATTTACCATGGACCCCAAAGGCTCCTAGAGGTCCCCCTTGAGCTCTTAGCCTTAGCCACCTCCCTAGGTGGCTCAATCCATACTAGGCCACACCGGTGTGCCACCGATGACTCTTGGCCTACAAAATTGGCCTTTTTAACCTTGGACACCTTGTCCTTAGTTAAGTCACCCTTTCTACCCTTGGATGACATTCCCTTGCCATCCTTAGACTTCCCCTTCTTGCCATGATCATATGTCTTCCCAGCATATTTCTTTTTGTTGGCCTTGGAAGTCTTAGATCGGTAGCCCAATCCCGATCTATCATAGTTGGGTTTCAAACTACTCAACACCATGTCTAGACCTTTAGATCCAATCTTGAATCTTTCTAAGGTCTTTTCTAAAGTATCAAGCCTTGCCCTCAAGGCTTGATTTTCCCTCTCTAAGTCCTTGAACTTGGTGTCCATATGTCCACCTTGGACATTTCTAGGCCTACCCATTTTCTTAGGCATTTGTTTCCCTTCCTTGGGGTTAATGCCTTTAGCCTTGGATACATAGGTCTTAGGCCTATCATAATGCATGATTTTTCTAGAGTGATGATCTACCTTGTTATCCTTATTCCTATCATGATATTTAAAACCATGGTTATGCACAAAAAGACAATTTTCATGAAATCTAGCATGCATGGATGAATGATTTGCATTATTTCTAATATTCATGGATGGGTAATTGGCATGATTCTTAGCATTCATGGAGGAACTTAAATATGAATGGCAATTTAATCTAGGTTTAGGAATTACCTCCCTTACCCTTGTAGTCCCTCTTTGATGTGGACTTCTTCTCTTCTTTCTTTCTTCTTTTTCCCATCTTCTTAGATGCTCCATTTTCTTTATTTCACCTTTCTTTGGGCACTTGGTGTGGTAGTGCCCTAGCTCACCACATGTGAAGCATCTAATCTTCATTTTTCTCTCTTGGGCTCCTCCATTCCTACAATTCATGTTAGATTTTAATCGAATGGACCCGGGTTTAGAGAGTACCTCCTTTTTACCTTTTGGGCACTTATCCTTGTAGTGCCCCTTTTCATTGCAACCAAAGCATATAATGTGATCTTTTCTCTTGGCTTTGGTGGAGGTAGAGGCCTCTTCTTGTTCTTGTATGATTGAGGGTCTCTCCTCCCCCTCAATACTTGACGTTGATACTTCTCCTTTTTCTTCTCTAGATGAGGTGGATGACCTCTCACTCTCTTCTTCCATTTCACTTGAGGAGGTAGATGATTCTTCTTCCTTTTTCTCCTCTTCTTGGGCTATTGAGTTTACTTCCTCGGCCTCTTCCACTAATTGATCTTGTGTAGGGTTCTTATGAATTTCTTGCAATTTGCTCCACAATTCATATGCATTTTGATATTCTCCTGCACGACTCAAAACATTAGTAGGCAAAATATTAACTAAAATATTGATTACCTTTTCATTTGCCCTAGATTGCTCTTGTTGTTCATTTGTCCAGTATCTTGGGCGAAGCCTCTTCCCGTGCTTGTCTCTCAGAATTTCAAAGGGGTCTTCAATGGTCATCCTACAATCCCAATCCATTCCTAGCCAATTTTCCATCCTTGACTTCCAATGGCCGAATCCTTCATGATTGTAGGATGGTGGTGCGTTGATGTCTTCCCCCAACTTATCTTCCATGTTCTTCCCTCTAGCTTTTGCTCTTCTTGGCGGTTAGTCCAATCACGAGCGGTCCTTTGCTCTGATACCAATTGTTAGGATCGATGTCGTACGCTAGAGGGGGGGGGGTGAATAGCAAATCTCGGCTTGTTCTTCCTACGTTGTTAGTATGCGCAGCGGAAACAATAATAATAAACAATAAAAACAAAGGAACAACGCTAACAAACCGTATTTAGTTGGTATCCACCCCGGCCGGGTGACTAATCCAACAATCCTTCGGCGGATCACTCCCCGGATAACCTCCGGCTAGAAATGTGTCGCTCCTTGTGGGTGGAGAAACCTCTCCACAACCCTTTGCAAGCTACTGAGCACACAAGACTACTAACTTGCCCTATCCAAGCAAGTTTCGTCAAGAAACCCCAGCCCGATCGAGTCCCCCTTTAAATAGACTCGGGCTGGAAATCACGCCACCAGTCGACTGCTCCAGGGGCCGTCGACTGGTACCACTAAAATCCGACCGTTACACCCCAACGTTCGAATTCTTAGCTGTTTCCAGACTTCACCAGTCGACTGCCCCTAGGGGCAGTCGACTGCACCAGTCGACTGCCCCAGTGGCAATCGACTGATCTGAAGGAAAAACCTTCTGTGAGTCCACGCAGTCGACTACCCAACCTGGCAGTCGACTGCCCTGCTTTCCAGCCTAGGGTTTTGCCTCCCCGAGTACATTCCACTCAGCACTCGACCCCTAGGACTTCCCGAGTACATTCACACAGCACTCGTACCCTTACGACTCGACTGACTCCTCCTCCGTAGCCTCGACTGTTGCCTTCGCGCCCTCTTCATCTTTGGCCCTCGTCCCTCGGATGCGCACGCAAGCCTCCAGCTTGCCTCCATGCCACCCTTCACGTACGCCTCGAAGTCCGCGCCCCTCAGCTCATCGTCTCTGCACTCCATGGTCCCTCGGATGCGCACGCCAGCCTCCAGCTGGCCTCCATGCTATCCTTCACCGTACTGAGGTCGTCCAGTCAAGTCCATATGTGTACCTGTATAATCCTGCACACTCAACATACACATATCAAATACACAGGGTAAACCTAACTTAAACCCTTTGCCCAAACATCAAAACCCATGGTCACTCCGGACCATCCTAGGGCCGATTGCTCCAACAATAAATAGGCCCCTAGAGCTCAGTTTCAATTCACTCATTCATCTCAAGCATTACCAAACAAGTTCTGTATAGTTTTCATTTTCTTTTCTGAGCTTTTTCTTGTGTAAGAGGCTTCTTCGCCCAAAGGAGATTACTCAGGAGATACGATCTATATTCTGCCTTGGATTAGCAACCTCCCTGGTTTTAAACAAAGTAAAATTCTGACTGTCTCTTTCTTTTAAGTTTGCTATACTTTTAATGTTATTTATTATTTGCGTTAACTATCAAACATCTTTATTTAAGATAAAATAAAAGATAGAGTTTTCTATTTTTAGGGGCAATTCACCTTTTCTTGCTGACCTTTGATCATTGCCAATTGGTATCAGAGCAAGGATAGTCCAGAAGGACTAACCATCGTCTGAAGCAATCTACAAAATGGTCGGACCAGCCATCTACCCACCAATGTTCTAGGGGGTGTTTGCTGGAAACGCAAGATGCAGGTATTTTTCAAAACAAATTTTGATTTATTGTTAATCATGAAAAATGATTTTACAGTTTCCAAAGTCGTTGATGACAAACCCAAAGATGAAACCCTTTGGACAAAGAAGGAACAGGTGGATTTCATAGCAAACGAGAAAGCAGAATTTCATCTGCTAACCGTTCTATCATCACAAGAAGTCAATCGAATCGGGACCTACGCATCAGCAAAAGACCTTTGGAAAAAATTCTTGGAGTTTCACAAAGGAACCTTGGAAGCAAAGTTGGCACGACGAGACATCCTTCGAAACCAACTCACCAACCTCCGAAAGGAAGAAGGAGAGATGGTGGCGCAGTTGCATGCGAAAATAAAAGAATTGATCACTGGACTCATGAATCTCAGGAAAATGATAACTAACCGAGATGCTCAAAGGTATACATTAAACGCATTTCCAAGAACCCCGGTGTGGACGTCTATAATAGATTCTTATTATATCTCCCAGAACTTAGAGGTAAATACTCTAGAAAAGCTATTTTGTCCTTTAGAACTTTATGAGTCTCAATGTGCAGGAAATATAAGAAAAATAGACAACATCACACTAAGCACGTGAAGGATCCAACATGAGGAGTCTTCAGAAAATGATGAAAACGCAGCGTATATGGTAAGAAAGTTATCTAGATATTTTAAAACTAAAAAATTTAATAAGGTGCAGGGTAAGAAGCAAAGGAAAATCCGCTGCTACAACTGCAACAAAGGACATGTGAAGGAAAACTGCCCTAAAGGGAAGAACAAAGGAAAAAGGGCACCAAAGGCAAAAAACCACAACCTAAATGCGACATGGGACGAATCTTCATCAGAAGATTCAAATCTCGAGGAACATGCTGGACTTGGTTTAATGGCTTTATACCAAGAAGATATGAGCATCAATGAAGGGTGAGCCACGTCAGAGGGCAGCAACGACGAAGGGGGAGCTTTGCATTTCAGAAAGGATATGGTAAGCAAGGTATGTCTTCTACCTCCTGACCAACTATATTCAAGTATTAAGCAAATGACAAAATCCTTTTGTAAACTAAAAAATAAAAATATAGAATTAAAAAAAATTATCTTCATCATGCCCATTGAAAATGAATGATAAGTTAAAATGTGAAAATGAAAATTTGAAAGTTCAAATTGAGAAATTGCAAAATAATAATGCATATTCAAACTGTTCTAGAATTCAAAAATTAGATATTATAGTAAACATAATTGGTATTTTAGATGTCACATGGGCCAAATTAAAAAAAAAATCCTAAATCATATATTCTATCTAAGTTTCTGATAAACCCTGTTGGTAAAAATAGGTATTAGATGTAGGACCGGTGCTGTCGATAGAGGGGGGTGAATATCGACCGAGAACTTCTCGCGGAGACTTCGTAGAAAACCTCATCGGTTTGTTCTTAAACAGAGCGTTAATAGCAGTAGAAAAATAATAGAAAGAATAAAAGAAAATACAGCTGACACGCGGGATTTATTTACTTGGTTCCCGACCCCCCTGGGTCAGTATGTCCAAGGCCTATGTACTCGGCGTGAGTCCACTATTGGTCTCCTTTCTGGAATTTATGGAGGCGGAGAAAACCCATCTTATAGTTGATAATTACAATGAAAAAGATATTAAATTAAGTGCGGAATAACAAAAAGCAAACCAAACAGTTTATGTTGAAGCCTCGACCGAACTGGACCTCCGAAGTGCCGCACACTTCCTCCTGGAGCCTCCCGGACGCAGAACCTCGTCTTTAGCACTTTGTCATCTGTCAGAATGATCAGAATCACTCTGGAAAGTTGTGACTAATGCTGAGGGGTCGAAGCCCCTTTTATAGGCTTCATACGGGCGCCTGTGATGATAGGGGCGCCCCTATGGAATCAGTCACACTTTACCCCCTCACCGAACTTGTCACAGCTGATAAAACCTCTGACCAGGGTGCCCTGAACCTCCCAGGCGCCTGAGTGAAGGCTTATCTATGTTTTGAACTCGAAACAGCAAATACAGCTTTCAACTTGGGCACCCGTATCA
This sequence comes from Boesenbergia rotunda, assembly GCA_024364735.1. NCBI lineage: Eukaryota > Viridiplantae > Streptophyta > Magnoliopsida > Zingiberales > Zingiberaceae > Boesenbergia > Boesenbergia rotunda. The sequence continues at coordinate 211,800 of JAGFNQ010000266.1, read as the reverse complement.
TCCCGGGCGGCTGAATGGAAGCCTATTCTGCCTTCCTTACGAAACTGCTGGTTTTCTTCTTTGACCTGGGTGCCTGGATCATGTTGGGCGCCTGTCTTCGGAGCTTCCAGCCTAAAGCTAGTTTTTGTTCTTTGATCTGGGCGCCCCTATTGATGGGGGCACCTAGCTTGGCTGGTATCCAGCCCTTTGCTTGCTTTGTCTCCGGTTCTTGGTACCTGCAAGATACACAAATACAAAGCAAATATTCACACAATATTAGCCTTAAGAACTTGGTTCTGACTTTGGATTTCCATGAAACCCTAGGTCAAACCGACGCAAGTTCCCACCCTCGAGAACGCGCCTTTCACCTACTCCTTTCAGGAGCCGGTTGCCACCCAGTCCTTTGGGTGGACTTTTACTTAGCCTCCGACACTCTCGGATCTCGAGACGTTCGAACCCCGACCCGTCTCTACTTCCTTCCTTAGTCATCGCTCAGCTAAGTTGCTCAGTCCCTCGGACCAAGACTTCATGCCCAAACCTTAGGTCCAGGACTTCGTGCCCAATTCCTCGAACCAGGTCTTCGGTATCCAACCCTCGGCCAGGTCTTCTTGCCCAGTCCTCAACCAGGACTTAGTGCCCACCTTCCGAGCAGGTCCTCGGTGCCCATCCCTTTGCCAGGACTTAGTGCCCAATCCATGATAGGACTTGGTGACCAATTCTTCGAATCATGACTTATTGCCTAGATTTACTAGGACTTTGGTCCATTTTGTTACTCCTCTCTTAACTCCCCTTCCTTTGTTCAATGTATCACTGACTTAATTATATTGTCAAACATTAAAACACTTAGAGGAGGACATCACTGATGGAACTTGCACCAACAATCTCCCCCTTTTTGATGTTTGACAATATCTTAAGTTAGATTGGTTGAAAGGGCTAAACTTTGAAAAAGTAATCTAAGTTTTGAAAATAAGTTTTGATCTTTTGGAAAAAGCTTCTATCTTATGCTTACTTTCCCCCTTTATTGAAAAACATTTTGATTTTCCTTTTTGATCCTTCTGGAAAGAGAAACAAAATTTATTTCTAACTTAAGGCGCATCTCTCCCCCTTTGTCATACATAAAAAAGAAACCAAAAAATGCACCAACAATGGAAACATTTTGTTCTTTTGAAAATACTTAGTATAAATTTTTGAAAGCATAGTAATACTAAGTACTTAAATTTCCAGAATAAATTCATTTTGAAGAGTATTGTGCAATTCTGAAAAATATTTTGTATTTATAAGAAAGTGTTTGATCTAAAAAAAATTTCCTTGGAAAAATTTAGAAAAGATTTTCAAGAATGCAAGTACTTTTGAGATAAATTGAGTTTTTGAAAACAATGCAAGTACTTTTGAGAAATATTTTGAAAAAGATATAAGTACTTTGAAAAATATTGTGAGGTTATTGAGAAGTATAATTACTTTTGAAAACAATATTATTTTTAAAACATAATATTTCACTTGACTTTGTTTCTTTTCAAGTCTGACACAATCTTAGGAAACCTTGTTGACTACAAGGATATTTTCCTAAGTGTCCTGGGAAATTCTCCAAATTCAAGTAAGTACTAAGACAGAATTTTGATACACCAAAAAATGATAGTGTTTTGAAAAATATTTATTTTTAAAAATTTCAAGTACTTTTGAAAAATCTTTATTTTTAAAACACAATATTTTACTTGACTTGGTCTATCTTCCAATCTGACACAATCCTAGGAAACCTTGTTGACTACAAGGACACTTTCCTAAGTGTCCTGGAAAATTTTTCAAACTCAAGAAAAACATTATTTCAAATTGATTAAAACCAAATAAATTTTTGAAAATAATATTTTTAAAGCAAAATTATTAAAATGATAGTATTTGAAAGGATAGTTATCTTTTCAAAAGGATTTGAAAATACCGTGCATGAAAACATATCACCTTGAAATATTCAATAATTCTTTTGATTTGACCTCCCCCTAAACTTGACCCAGTCCTAGGAAGCTTGTTGACCACAAGTCCTCTTCCTCTAAGTCTTTAGGGTTTAGTGCAGATCAAAGGAATTATTTAATAATTTAAAAATAATCTCAAAAAAAACTTGTCAGAAATTTTTCTTTTGACTTAGACTCCCCCTAAATTTGACACATCCTAGGAGTCCTTGTAGATCATGAAGTGGACCTTCCTCTGTGTCTTTAGGGTTTATTAAAGTCAAAGAAACAGGTAATTTTTGAAAATATAATTTTTAATGCATAAGCCTTTTTCGGAAACACAAATGATAGTAATTTAAGGCAGAGTTTTCAAAAAGTATTTTCAAATGATAGTAATTTTTAAAATATAGTTTTAAAAAAATTTCAAAGGAATGAAACACTCCCCCTGTACCCGACACCATTTGACTCTATCTAAGTGCCTTAAGGAACTTTAGTGTTGTCCTAAGAGGCTTGTGTCTAATTGTGTGAATCAAACAATTTTTCAAAAGATATAATTTTTGAAAACATATAACATATAATCAATCAGACAAGCATGAATTCCATAAAAACATTATTATGTTGAAGCACTATTTTGAAAATATATTTTTAGAAAAATATTCTATGAATTTTGAAAATAGTTTTGAAAAATATTCTTCAATTTATTAGTCCTTAACATCTCACCCATTTTAGATGTCTCAATACAGCAAGCATGGTTGCCTTATAAGTGCATTGTGAGATGTTTGAATCATTTTTCTTAATTTATTATTAAATCTAAGATTTAATTGAAACTTGTGTTAGATTCAAATCTGACAATGGTAAAGTGAATTTGATTTTTAGTAATTGGCTTCCAGGTCTTGGCGAAGCACAAGACCTTCTTTGGTCGTAGCCTTATTGGATCATCAACCATTTCCTTGACAAAGCCTTTTATAGAAAATTCATCTTCAAGTTACTCCTTGAAAGATCTTGGTCTAACTAGTTTAGGTTTTGGATCGGTAGCTTCGGCTAGTTCCACCAGACTAAACAGATCAAGTAGAATATACTTGACCTTATTAGAAGGGCTTCCCTAACGTACTATAATCTCACCTCCGCCTAATACTAGGTTGTTCAAGTTTCAACTATTCTTTTTCCTATAGCCATTCTAAATTATGCATAAAATTAAACATGAATGACATGGCATAAATTGAAAAAAATAGCATATGCATGACATGATAGTTATGCATAAGTCAAACAATTCAAATCATTTTATTTAAGTTTCTAATAATGTATCAAATTCCCGATTTGATACATGTCGTGTGAACCCGCGAATATGCCAACCCACTTTGACATATTTAATTTTATTAACTTAAATGTTATTGTTTGGGTAAGATTTTATTTAGTTTGAGTTTAAGTTATTTAAGAATTAATTGGGATTTAATTAATATGAATACTAATTAATTTAATTGGATTAAATAAGAAATAATTAAAGATTAAATTGATTTAATTATGAATTAATTTGAGTTAATTATCATTTAATTGAATTAATTAGAATTAATTTGAATTTGATTTAATTAAGATTTAATTGAATTAATTTGAATTAATTTGAATTTGATTTAATTAAGATTTAATTGAATTAAGTTGAATTAATTTGAATTTTAATTAATTAAGATTTAATTGAATTAAGTTGAATTAATTTGAATTAATTAAAATTTAATTGAATTAACTTGAATTAATTTGAATTTTAATTAATTAAGATTTAATTGATTAATTTGAATTAATTAAGATTTAATTGAATTAAGTTTAATTAAATTGAATTTTAATTAATTAAGATTTGAATAATTAAGGTTGAAATGATTAATTAATAGTTGTGGGTTTAAGTTCATAATTTTCATTATTTCAAAAATTTTTGACTGCTATTTTTTCCTTATTTATCTTTTCAAGTTTTTCCAATAATTTTGGATTATTTGAATCGTGGTAATTTTTATTAACTATGGGCTTTATCTTAGAAAATTCCATCTCCTTCTCATTCTCAAAATTACATCCTTCAATATCGTTAACATAGGTGGAGTAATTTGGGCCACTAGTTAAAGTTTTGTAATAATCTTCAATATTATCTATAATTAAGTTATCATCTAGGAGAATTTCATCTTGATTAGCCTCAAGAATATTTCCAACAAAATCATTTTTATCCTCAGAAACAATTTTAATAATTTCAGGATTATCTCCAGAAATATCTTCACTAATTTCAGAGTTATCTTTAGAATTATCCTTAAGATTTTCAAATTTGAACTCATAATTATTTAAAAAATTTTCAAATTTGAGTTCAGATTTATACAACGGATTTTCAAATTTGAATTCATAATTATTTAAAGGTTTGCGACCTCTTAACACTGTTGGCCACAATTAACGCTATCTCAATGATCAAAGCACTACTTATCAGTTCTTCGGAGGTTTGCGACCTCTTAACACTGTTGGCCATAATTAACGCTATCTCAGGCCTTAACATCTTGAGCCTTAGCCTGACACTCTTTTTTTTCTGTGCTAACTAGCTCTAGGCATAGACGAGCTAACCAATTAAACTTCTTCACCGCTTCATCCACGGATAAGTCCCCTTGTCTGAACTCCGTGAATTCATCGTAATGCTTGTTGGTTACTCGCATGTGAAATTATTCTTCGAAGAACTCAGTCTCGAAGTCGGCCCATGTCATCTGGCTGACATTTCTCTTGGCCTTGACTCTCTCTCTCTCTCCCACCATATTCTAGCATCTCCCGTAAGGTAGAAAGATGCACACTTTATCTTCTCTACCTCAGGCCAGTCCAGTAGCTTTACTATGCTTTCCAAAGTTTTGAACCATGCTTGCATCCCATGGTTCGCTTGTGCCTGAGAAGTTCTCTGGCTTCAGTTTCTGTCACTGAATGAGGTACGCTTCTTGTCTTACCCCCCCTTGTCAGGACTACTGATGTAACCGATGGATCATTGGTCACAACTGGTGTCGTAACATTTGACACTGGTGGGGTAATAGGAGTGGTCTACTGATTAGCCATCATCGTGGCGATAACTTGCTACTATTCAGCTACTTGCCTTTGTTACTAAGCCACCACCTCTAAAAGATTTGATGGTGGTACTGACTCTGTTGCCTTTTGCCCTCTAGGAGCTCGCTCCTCATTTTGGGTCTTTCTAGGACGTCCTCTTGGCATTCTCTTACTCTATCTCATAAAGAGACTAATGACATTACTTCACTAAGAACATTACATTACTTCACTATCATCATTCTCATATCATCATACTCATATCATGATATGTCATATCATGTCATCTTACTCATATAGCATATACTGATCATGCACATAATAGCAAATAATAATACTAACATACTTCCTTATCATCATGCATTACTGATACTAATAATCAATAATGAAAAGCATATAAATCTGCAAAATATGAACTTCTTACTTGGTAGGCGGCAGGATTGATGCTTGATGTCAGTGTGGCGGAAGGGTGGAACCTTTTGCTCTGATACCACTCTGTGACGACCCGCCTTCTCTACTTCTCTTCCTTAAGGCGGCCGCCACATTCACTTAACCTTAACTTTACCTTATTCTTAGCCTTAGGTTATAACTACTTGACTTCCTTTAACTTGCTATGAATTTTTTTTTCTTCCTTCTCTCTTTTTTTTTTCAAAAAAACAAAATAACTTTAATTTTATTAGCTTGGCCAAGAATTGACCACTAGACCTCTTAGTTGTGAAACTAAAGCACTAACCAGCTGCTCTATACCACTTTCTTTTCAATGGTACCAGTCGACTGCTATATAGCCAGTCGACTGGTATCGGTCACAGCAAGTTTCTGGGCGCGGCACCAGTCGACTGGCCTCATGGCAGTCGACTGGTGCATCGAACAGAAGGTTCTGTTCGATATCGCAGTCGACTGGTTCTGAACCAGTCGACTGGCACGCCTGAAACCTGCATTTTCAGACCCGAAAGTTTGTTTCAAAAGTCCACAATTCACATACCTCCAATGTAAACAAAGACATAACTCCATTTCTATACACTATACTAGTTTTATAAACATTTTAGCAACTCAAAATGAATCCAATAACTTGAAATTAGAATCCTTGAGAGATTTAACAAAACTATCAAAATGTAAGCAAAACACTCTAGAGTTTGTACCAAACTTAACCTCTATGCGTAGTTTAAACAAAGTCATTCCTTCTACCACTTCAAAACACCAAAACACATGTTCTACAAGACTTAGCCCAAAGATCTCTTCCACGGTTCCGCCGCCACTGAACATCAAAGCAAGTCCCTTCGCCTCCTTAACTTATGCTTTTTCTTTACCTTTATCTGCAATAGAAGGAAAATGCAACTAATAAGTAAATTGCTTAGTAAGTAAATCCTAACTCACAAATCCAAACGATAAGGGATAAACATGCTCTTTTCAAAGAATGCTTACTTCCAAAATACATGCACATGGGAAAACTTACATATACTTATCATGCTCAATCATGTTGAAAACATTACTTGCATAAAACATTTGCAAACTTAACATGCTCATACATTAAAATACTAACCTCTTTACTCTTACCCTTTATCATGCTTGCAAAGTATCAATGTGAACTTATTGAAATAAAGACATGTACTCAAAGCTAAAACACTTGTAAATACTTATATACTTGAAAATAATATTCAACTTTCTTTAGGCCTTGACATTGTACCATGGTATCAATGTATCAATTGCGCGCTTCTCTAATAGGTTGTGGGGTAGCCAGCCACCACACCCTATTAGAGCTTCTTTCTATCTTTCGGTGGGCCTTCCATTTGCCCGGTACATGTCACTTTCTGAAAATAAAATACTTTCTTACTTACAACACTTATACTTATCAACTATCTTACTTTTGCATAAACTTTGCACTTAAAAACCCTTTACCTTTCTTACTTGGGACTTTCATCGAGCACCTTGCGTGCCCTTAATCCCAACCTCATTTTTGGGACTCTTCACAAATTAAATCTTATCATGCTTAGCTTACATACACCAAATCTAAACCAAATTAAATTTCTATCATGAAAAACATACATCTTTAAGAACTTAAAACACACGCTAACCATAATCTTAACGCATGCATCATAAAACATGGTTCTACAACAAGATCTTACATACGAAAACTACTCCTATTGCAGGTGAGTGATCTACTTACTCTTTTCTTGAAGAAAACTCACTAAGTATCTCGAAATTCCTAGCGTAGGGTTCTTTTCCTCTTCCTTTGCAAGAAAACTTCACCCTTGGCCCTAGGGAAGAAGCCCTAGGTTTTCTACTTCAAGAGGAAGAAGAAGGAGGAAGAAAACTCCCCCTTTCTCCCTGTTTTCGCAACCTCCTCCCTCTACTCGCGCGGCTTCCCGAAACCCTAAAAGGGGTCTTAACACAACTTAAGTGGAAGTTTAAATACCTCTTCATGAAACGGGCTAAATCAACTATAATATTATTTCGTTTCATCTTTTTCTGTGCTTGATACCCTAGCCCAGTTGGTTACTTGGATGCCTTTAAGGCTTTGCTTCCCTTGTGGTCGCGGGATCAAATCCCACCCGACCCCTTATTTTTTTCTTTCTATTTTTAATCCGAAAAAAATGCTATAAAATTTGGAAAAATCCCTAATAATACCAGAAAATTATTGGGTGTTACAATCCTCCCTACCTTATAAAAAGTTCGTCCTCGAACTTAGAACAGCTCTGGATACCTTTGCCTCATGCTATCTTCTGACTCCCAGGTTGCCTCTTCATACTTCTGATTCAGTCATAAAACTTTTACTAGTGGTACCACTTTGTTCCTCAGCTTCTTATCTGCTCGATCTATTATCTGAATAGGTCGACTTTCATAACTGAGATCTTCTTGAACTTGTACCATCTGTGGCTCAATCACTTGGTTGGCATCTGGGTATGCTTCTTTAGCATTGAGACATGGAACACATTGTGTATTGCTGACATCTCTGAGGGTAGCTCCAACTCATAAGCTACTTTGCCAACTCTTTTCGTCACTGGGTAGGGCCCTACGTATCGAGGACTTAGCTTACCTTTCTTGCCAAATCTCATCACACCCTTCATAGGAGCTACTTTGAGGAAAACTGTATCCCCAACTTCAAACTCTAACGGCCTACGGCGTACATCGGCGTAACTCTTCTGCCTACTCTGAGCAGTCTCAATCCTCTGACGGATGCTCTTTATAGCTTCTGTGGTATCATTTATAAGATCAGTCTGTGACCCCATTTCCTTCTTCTCACTACCTTCATACTAACAGAGGGGAGATCTACACTTCCTACCATAAAGAGCTTCGTAGGGTGCCATACCAATAGTGGCTTGGTAACTGTTGTTGTAGGCAAACTCAGCTAAACACAAATACTTGCACCAACTGCCCTTGAAGTCCAATGCACAAGCTCTAAGCATATCTTCTAAAACTTGATTCACTCTCTCTGTCTGTCCATCAGTCTGGGGATGGAAAGCTATGCTGAATTTCAGTTTGGTGCCTAACACTGTCTGTACACACTCCCAAAAGTGTGAAGTGAAACGACCATCGATCCCTATCAGAGATAATGGTCTTCGGGACTCCGTGTAGTCGGATCACTTCCTGCACATATAATTGGGCTAACTTTTCAATTGAGTACGACACTCTGATTGCCAAAAAGTGGGCAGACTTGGTCAATCTATCTACTATCACCCAAATAGCATCATAGCCCTTAGTTGTCTTTGGTAAACCAACTATGAAATCCATGGCTATGTCTTCCCATTTCCACTCTAGAATCTGAATGGGCTGTAGGACACCTCCTGGTCTCTGGTATTCTGCTTTAACTCTCTGACATGTCAGGCAGGTGCTGACATACCTAGCTATGTCTCTTTTCATTCCGGACCACCAAAATCTTCTTTTCAAGTCCCGGTACATCTTGGTAGAACCAGGATGCATGGAGTAGGGAGTTCCATGGGCTTCTTCAAGAATCTTCTTTCTCAGCTCTTCATTCTTGGGAACACACAAACGGTCACCATAATAGAGCATCCCACTGTCAGATACTCTAAACTCTTTACTCTCTCCTTCTTGCATCTCCTTCCTGATCCTTTGGATATCAGAATCCTTGCTCTTTCTGTATCTCTTCAAGCAAAGTTGAATCTAGTGTCAATAGAGCTAGCTGCCCATCAATAATCTCCACTCCATAATCTACTATCTCCTTCTGTAATGGTGGTGCCAATGCTGATAAGGACATCAAGTGGCACAAGTCTTTCTACTTAGTGCATCTGCTACTTTATTTGCCTTACCAGGGTGGTAAAGGATCTCACAGTCATAATCCTTCACTAACTCAAGCCACCTTCGCTGTCTCATATTGAGGTCTTTCTGAGTGAAGAAATATTTCAGACTCTGGTGATCTCTATAAATCTTACACTGCACTCCATACAAGTAATGTCTCCATATCTTTAGAGCAAAGACTATAGCTGCCAACTCCAGATCATGAGTGGGGTAATTCTTTTCATAGTCTTTAAGTTGTCTGGAAGCATAAGCTATGACCTTGCCTTCTTGCATAAGGACTGCTCCAAGTCCTAGCTTTGATGCATCACTGTATATATCAAAGCTCTTATCACCTTCGGGTACTGTAAGGATAGGAGTGCTGGTCAGTCTCTTCTTCAACTCAAGGAAACTCTGTTCACAGTCATTAGTCCACTCATACTTCTTATTCTTTCTGGTAAGGGTTGTAAGTGAAGAAGCTATCTTTGAAAAGTCCTCCACAAATCTTCTGTAGTACCCTGCCAAACCCAGAAAACTTCTGATCTCACTGGCATTCCTTGGTCGACTCTAGTTACTAACTGCTTCAATCTTGGCTGGGTCTACCATAATACCTTCCTTGGAAATGATGTGGCCTAGGAATGCCACCTGGTCAAGCGAAAACTCATACTTTGAGAATTTGGCATACAGCTCCCTCTGGTGTAAGGTCTGCAACACTATCTTCAGGTGTTCTTCATGTTCTTCCTGAGTCTTTGAATACACTAGGATATTATCAATGAAGACAATGACGAACTTGTCAAGAAAGTCCTTGAACACTCTATTCATTAGATCCATAAACGTCGCAGAGGCGTATGTCACTCCAAAGGGCATGACCACAAACTCGTAGTGCCCGTATCTTGTACTGAAAGCAGTCCTTGGCACATCACTCTCCTTCACTTTGAGTTGATGGTAACCTGATCGCAGATCTATTTTGGAGAAAATTGTGGCTCCCTTCAGCTGATCAAATAAATCATCTATCCTTGGCAAAGGATATCTGTTCTTGATGGTTACCTTATTCAAAGCTTGATAATCTATGCACATTCGCATAGATCTATCTTTCTTCTTGACGAACAATACAGGAGCTCCCCAAGGTGAATGACTAGGGCGGATGAAACCCTTGTCAAGCAGCTCTTGCAATTGTTCTTGCAATTCTTTTAGTTCTGCTGGTGCCGTGCGATAAGGTGCCTTCGAAATTGGGTTGGTCCCTGGGGCCAACTCGATTTCAAACTCAATTTCCCAATTGGGAGGGAGTCCGGGTAACTCTACAGGAAACACCTTCGGATAGTCACAGACTACCCTCACTTCCTCTTTCTTTAATCCTTCTCTTTGACTTGCGTATACTATATGAGCTAGAAAACCAGAACACCCCTTCTCTAACATTCTCTGAGCTTGTAAGGTAGATAAGAACCTTTTTGTCTTTCTCTTTAGGTCTCCAATAAACTCGAATGGAAGTTCTACTTCTGGTGTGAACTTTACTCTTCTTCTGCGGCATTCAATAGCAGCACTGTACTTGCTCAAGAAATCCATCCCTAAGATGATATCATAATCCTTCATGTCAAGGACTACTAACTCACCATAGAGTTCTTGGTTGGAAATCTGAATTAATACAGCTCTTAGCCACTGAGTAGATGCCATGACCTCTCTCGAAGGTAAGGTTGTGAAGAACTTCATCATTCAACCTTTCTGGTGGCCTTTATATTGTTTAAGTAGTGCTCAATGATCAAAGCACTACTTATCAGTTCTTCGGAGGTTTGCGACCTCTTAACACTGTTGGCCACAATTAACGCTATCTCAGGCCTTAACATCTTGAGCCTTAGCCTGACTCTTTTTTTTTTCTGTGCTAACTAGCTCTAGGCATAGACGAGCTAACCGATTAAACTTCTTCACCGCTTCATCCACGGATAAGTCCCCTTGTTTGAACTCCGTGAATTCATCGTAATGCTTGTTGGTTACTCGCATGTGAAATTATTCTTCGAAGAACTCAGTCTCGAAGTCGGCCCATGTCATCTGGCTGACATTTCTCTTGGCCTTGACTCTCTCTCTCTCTCCCACCATATTCTAGCATCTCCCGTAAGGTAGAAAGATGCACACTTTATCTTCTCTACCTCAGGCCAGTCCAGTAGCTTTACTATGCTTTCCAAAGTTTTGAACCATGCTTGCATCCCATGGTTCGCTTGTGCCTGAGAAGTTCTCTGGCTTCAGTTTCTGTCACTGAATGAGGTACGCTTCTTGTCTTACCCCCCCATTGTCAGGACTACTGATGTAACCGATGGATCATTGGTCACAACTGGTGTCGTAACATTTGACACTGGTGGGGTAATAGGAGTGGTCTACTGATTAGCCATCATCGTGGCGATAACTTGCTACTATTCTGCTACTTGCCTTTGTTACTAAGCCACCACCTCTAAAAGATTTGATGGTGGTACTGACTCTGTTGCCTTTTGCCCTCTAGGAGCTCGCTCCTCATTTTGGGCCTTTCTAGGACGTCCTCTTGGCATTCTCTTACTCTATCTCATAAAGAGACTAATGACATTACTTCACTAAGAACATTACATTACTTCACTATAATCATTCTCATATCATCATACTCATATCATGATATGTCATATCATGTCATCTTACTCATATAGCATATACTGATCATGCACATAATAGCATATAATAATACTAACATACTTCCTTATCATCATGCATTACTGATACTAACAATCAATAATGAAAAGCATATAAAACTGTAAAATATGAACTTCTTACTTGGTAGGCGGCAGGATTGATGCTTGATGTCAGTGTGGCGGAAGGGTGGAACCTTTTGCTCTGATACCACTCTGTGACGACCCGCCTTCTCTACTTCTCTTCCTTAAGGCGGCCGCCACATTCACTTAACCTTAACTTTACCTTATTCTTAGCCTTAGGTTATAACTACTTGACTTCCTTTAACTTGCTATGAATTTTTTTTCTTCCTTCTCTCTTTTTTTTTTAAAAAAAACAAAACAACTTTAATTTTATTAGCTTGGCCAAGAATTGACCACTAGACCTCTTAGTTGTGAAACTAAAGCACTAACCAGCTGCTCTATACCACTTTCTTTTCAATGGTACCAGTCGACTGCTATATAGCCAGTCGACTGGTATCGGTCACAGCAAGTTTCTGGGCGCGGCACCAGTCGACTGGCCTCATGGCAGTCGACTGGTGCATCGAACAGAAGGTTCTGTTCGATATCGCAGTCGACTGGTTCTGAACCAGTCGACTGGCACGCCTGAAACCTGCATTTTCAGACCCGAAAGTTTGTTTCAAAAGTCCACAATTCACATACCTCCAATGTAAACAAAGACATAACTCCATTTCTATACTCTATACTAGTTTTATAAACATTTTAGCAACTCAAAATGAATCCAATAACTTGAAATTAGAATCCTTGAGAGATTTAACAAAACTATCAAAATGTAAGCAAAACACTCAAGAGTTTGTACCAAACTTAACCTCTATGCGTAGTTTAAACAAAGTCATTCCTTCTACCACTTCAAAACACCAAAACACATGTTCTACAAGACTTAGCCCAAATATCTCTTCCACGGTTCCGCCGCCACTGAACATCAAAGCAAGTCCCTTCGCCTCCTTAACTTATGCTTTTTCTTTACCTTTATCTGCAATAGAAGGAAAATGCAACTAATAAGCAAATTGCTTAGTAAGTAAATCCTAACTCACAAATCCAAACGATAAGGGATAAACATGCTCTTTTCAAAGAATGCTTACTTCCAAAATACATGCACATGGGAAAACTTACATATACTTATCATGCTCAATCATGTTGAAAACATTACTTGCATAAAACATTTGCAAACTTAACATGCTCATACATTAAAATACTAACCTCTTTACTCTTACCCTTTATCATGCTTGCAAAGTATCAATGTGAACTTATTGAAATAAAGACATGTACTCAAAGCTAAAATACTTGTAAATACTTATATACTTGAAAATAATATTCAACTTTCTTTAGGCCTTGACATTGTACCATGGTATCAATGTACCAATTGCGCGCTTCTCTAATAAGTTGTGGGGTAGCCAGCCACCACACCCTATTAGAGCTTCTTTCTATCTTTCGGTGGGCCTTCCATTTACCCGGTACATGTCACTTTCTGAAAATAAAATACTTTCTTACTTACAACACTTATACTTATCAACTATCTTACTTTTGCATAAACTTTGCACTTAAAAACCCTTTACCTTTCTTACTTGGGACTTTCATCGAGCACCTTGCGTGCCCTTAATCCCAACCTCATTTTTGGGACTCTTCACAAATTAAATCTTATCATGCTTAGCTTACATACACCAAATCTAAACCAAATTAAATTTCTATCATGAAAAACATGCATCTTTAAGAACTTAAAACACACGCTAACCATAATCTTAACGCATGCATCATAAAACATGGTTCTACAACAAGATCTTACATACGAAAACTACTCCTATTGCAGGTGAGTGATCTACTTACCCTTTTCTTGAAGAAAACTCACTAAGTATCTCGAAATTCCTAGCGTAGGGTTCTTTTCCTCTTCCTTTGCAAGAAAACTTCACCCTTGGCCCTAGGGAAGAAGCCCTAGGTTTTCTACTTCAAGAGGAAGAAGAAGGAGGAAGAAAACTCCCCCTTTCTCCCTATTTTCGCAACCTCCTCCCTCTGCTCGCGCGGCTTCCCGAAACCCTAAAAGGGGTCTTAACACAACTTAAGTGGAAGTTTAAATACCTCTTCATGAAACGGGCTAAATCAACTATAATATTATTTCGTTTCATCTTTTTCTGTGCTTGATACCCTAGCCCAGCTGGTTACTTGGATGCCCTTAAGGCTATGCTTCCCTTGTGGTCGCGGGATCAAATCCCACCCGACCCCTTATTTTTTTCTTTCTATTTTTAATCCGAAAAAAATACTATAAAATTTCGAAAAATCCCTAATAATACCAGAAAATTATTGGGTGTTACAAGAACCTCATCTTTAGCACTTTGTCGTCAGTCATAATGATCAGAATCACTCTGGAAAATTGTGTCTGAAGCTAAGGGCTCGAAGACCCTTTTATATGCTTCATAAGGGCGCCTGTGATGATGGGCGAGCCCCTATGGACTTGGTCAAACTTTATCCCCGTGCCGAACTCATCGCAGCTGATAAAACCTCTGACCAGGGCACCCCGGACCTCCCAGGCGCCTGAGTGAAGGCTTATCTGTGTTTCGAACTCGAAACAGCAAATACAACTTTCAACTTAGGCGCTCGTATCATTCCGGGCGCCTGAATGGAAGCTTATTCTGCCTTCTTCACGAAACTGCTAGTTTTCTTCTTTGACCTAGGCACCTGGATCATGTTGGGCGCCTGGCTTTAGAGCTTCCAGCCCAAAGCTGGTTTTTGTTCTTTGATCTGGGCGCCCCTATTGATGGGGGCGCCTGGCTTGGCTGGTATCCAGCCCTTTGCTTGCTTTGTCTCCGGTTCTTGGTACCTGCAAGATACACAAATACAAAGCAAATATACACACAATATTAGCCTTAAGGACTTGGTTCTGACTTTGGATTTCCACGAAATCCTAGGTTGAACCGACGCAAGTTCCCACCCCCGAGAACGCGCCTTTCACCTACTCCTTTCAGGAGACGGTTGCCACCCAGTCCTTCGGGTGGACTTTTACTTAGCCTCCGACACTCTTGGATCTCAAGACGTCCGAACCCCGACCTGTCTCTACTTCTGTCCTTAGTCAAGGATTCAGCTAAGTTGCTCAGTCCCTCGGACCAAGACTTCGTGCCCAAACCCTAGGTCCAGAACATCATTCTAAGCATTCTGAGCAAAGAAAAAGCATTGAAGTTGAAGCTCTGCGACCAAGTAGGCTCCAGGAGGAAGTGCGTCACACTTCGGACTTCCAGATTGGACGGATCGACTTTTGTTTGGTTTGCTTTAAGTTTACAAATTCGCATTTCAGTTATATCTTTTGTGCTTGTAACTCAACTGTAAGACGGGTTTCTCAGCCTCCGAAAATTTCGGACAGTAGACCACTAGTGGATGGGTGCTACCCGTGATTAGGCCTTGGATGTACTAACCCTGTGGGGTTGGGAACCAAGTAAATCCAGCGTGTATGAGTGTCTTTTATTTTCATTCTTTATTATTTCCGCTACTACTAACTCTCTTATTAGAACGAACGAACGAACGTCAAAGTTTCGAGGATTTTTCGAGTCGATATTCACCCCCCCTCTATCGACGGCATCGATCCTACA
Organism: Boesenbergia rotunda; assembly: GCA_024364735.1. Taxonomy (NCBI): domain Eukaryota; kingdom Viridiplantae; phylum Streptophyta; class Magnoliopsida; order Zingiberales; family Zingiberaceae; genus Boesenbergia; species Boesenbergia rotunda. Next base: position 196,326 of record JAGFNQ010000266.1, on the reverse strand, counting down.
AGTGGTATCAGAGTCTGGTAGCTCTTCACTGGACTAATAGCCGACGGAGCAATGACGCCAGGAATTGAGGGGGAGCCAGGGGTGAATCAGGTACATTTTTTTTAATGTCAATATTTAAATTTCATATTATATGTTTCAAGTGCTGGGAGAGAGGGCACTATAAAAACCAGTGTCCTAATCGTAAGAGTCGTTCTTCACCATCGGCGGCAAAGGAGGTACCTACACCAGGAGTCCGGAGGGACAAGAGTCATATCCAGTGTTTCAGATGTCAAAAGCACAGACACTACAAGAACCATTGTCCGATCATGGTACGGAAAATTAATTATTGCAATAATTTTCAAAATTTTGAAATTACTGCACAGTTTTTCAAGCATGCTAATAATTTAGATATTACTGAAAATTTCTCTGAGAAATTAGATTTTTTGCATAACCAACTTAAGTTATTACAAGACAATTTATCAAATGTGAATAATGTTAAAATAACGAATATAAATTCTTTAATCTTTAATATTAATACTAAAATTTTCGAAATTAATAATAAGTCTTATAAAGTCAATGATAATAATATTACTGATAATTCTGAAAATGTTAAAGATAATAATCATTTTTCTGATGATAATTTTCAGGATAAAAATGAAATTATCATTAATAATCTTTCTGATATGTGTCAAAATAATATTAATGATTATTCTGAAGATAATGGTGAGAATAATAATCAATCCTTAGTTAATGTTACTGATCTGGAATATAATACTACAAATTTAATAAACAACCCTAAAAATTACTCTACCTACTATACAGATGGAGAAGAATATAACTCTGTTGATGAGGATAAGGTGGAAGAAGAATTTTTAGAATCAAAGCTACATTTAATAATGTCTACAAAAATTCAAACAAAGTAGAAGTATTACATAAACTTGAAAAATTAAATGAGAAAGAAATAGTAGCTGATTCAGATATTTTTGAATTAATGGAAATGATGCAACTAGACCCAAAACTATTAATAATTTAATCTTTAATTAATAACTTCAACATTAATTTTTAAAAAATTTAAACTCTAATTAATTCTTAATAATTTAAACTCTAATTAATTCTAAATAATTTAAAATCTAATTAATTCTTAATTAATTTAACTCTAATTAATTCTTAATTAATTTAACTCGAATTAATTCTTAATTAATTTATCTCTAATTAATTCTTAGTTAATTTTACTCTAATTAATTCTTAATTAATTTATCTCTAATTAATTCTTAATTAATTTAACTCTAATTAATTCATAAAAATTTATCACTAATTAATCCTTAATTAATTTAACTCTAATTAAATCATAACAATTTTTACCCTAATAATTTTAATCCTATTAAATTCGTAATATTTTTAATCTTAAATTATTCAACAAAATCCACGAACTAAAATTCCAAACAATTACCTTCAGATATGAAACTAACTAAAATTCTACCCAACTGAAACCTCCAACTAAATAATAACAAATATGTCAAAGTGGTTTGACATATTCACAGGTTTACATGATATGTATCAAATTGAGAATATGATACATTATTAGAAACTTAATTAAAATGTGTTGACTTGATTGACTCATGCATAAATGCCATGTTCATGCATTTGCTGATTTTTTTTCTTAAATATTTGTCATGTAATTCATGTTTAATTTTCTGCATGATTTAGAACGATTAGATAGAAAAAGTTTAGTTGATACTTGCCTAACTTAGTACCAGGGTGGGGCGAGATGATAATATGTTAGGGAAGCTTGGCCTAGCTAAGTGGAACTAGCCGAAGCTACCTCACCACATCCTGGACTAATTAGACCAGAGTTTTTCAAAGAGTAAAATAAAGGTATTATTTCTTTAAAAGGCTTTGTCTAAGGAAAGGGTTGATGATCCAATAAGGCTACGACAAAAGAAGGCCTCTGTGCCTCGCTAAGACCTGGAAGCCAATTATTGAAATCTACTTTTAAATTACAAATTGATTAAACTCGAATCTAACTCAAAGTCAACCAGTCTAAAAATAAATTGAGAAAAATTATTCAAGCATCTCACAACACACCCATAAGGTAACCGTGCTTGCTTGTATTGAGACATTTAGAATGGGTAAGATGTTAAGGACTAATTAATTGATAAATGCTTTTGAAAATATTTTCAAAATCCTAGGATATTTTCTTAAAAATACATTTCCAAAATAATGTTTAAACATAATAATGTTGTTATGATTCATGCTTGCTTGATTGCTTATCTATAAAATACATTTTCAAAAATCATATATCTATTTCAAAAGTTGTTTGACATACACACTTAGACACAAACCTTTTAGGTCAACACTAAAGTCCCTTAAGACACTTAGGTAGAGATCCTTGTAGTTAACAAGGGTAGCCAGACGGTGTCAGGTTCAGGGGGAGGTTTCTTATTATTTTTCAAAATTATGCTTTTCAAAAACATCATTTCAAAAATTATTCTTTTGGAAAATTCAGATCTTTTAAAATGATTTATGCTTTAAAAATTCATCATTTCGAAATACATTCTTGAAAAATGTTTCAAAAACTGATTCAAAATATTTTTTCAAAAATTATTTCCTTGAAAACTATAATATTTCAAAACTTATCTAAAAAATGTGCGAAATATTCTTTTAATGTGGATGAACTCTAAGACACATAGGAAATATCCTTTATGATCTTCAAGATTTCCTAAGATTGTGTCAGATTTAGGGGGAGTCCTACTAAAAAAAAATTGATTCTATTTTTTGATGGTTATTTTAAAATTATTAGATAATTCTTTTCGTTTGAATCAAACCCTAAGACTTAGAGGAAGATCACTTGTAGTCAACAAGCTTCTTAGGACTATGTCATGGTTAGGGGGAGGTTAAATTAAAAGAACTACTAAAAGTCTCAAAAATATTATGTTTTCATACGCTATCTTTTCAAAATCATTTTGAAAACATAATATTCTCTTTTCAAAACACTATCAATTCAAAATCATTTTAATAATATTCCCAGTCTTAAAAATTATTTTGTAAAAATCTTTCCTTTTGAACAAAGTCTTTAAAAATTCATCTCATCTTGAGTTTGGAACATTTTTTCAAGACACTTACGAAAATTTTCTTGTAGTTAACAAGATTTCCTAGGATTGTGTCAGACTGGAAAAGAAACCAAATCAAGAAAGTGAGCATTTTTCAAAATATACATTCATAGAAAATCCCTAAGACACATAGAAATTTTCTTATGGTCAACAAGATTCCTAGGATTGTTGTCAGACTTAGGGAAGTTCAAATTTTTAACATATATATTTTTTCATATTTTTGGTGCAATTTAAGTGCTTGGTGTTTTCTTTATACGTAATAAATTATGTACTTAGTTTTTCAAAAAAAAAAGGGGAAATAGTTTTGAAAATCATTTTTTTTCAAAAATTATATAAGTATTTTCAAAAGGAAGAGAAAAATTATCTCAAATAGGACAAAGGCTTAAGCTACATTTTATTGAAAAATTTTCATTGTTGACGCAAGTTTTTTTGTAATTTTTTTTATGTGTGACAAAGGGGGAGAGAAGAGCGTAAGCTAGATTTTTTTTGATTTTTCCCAAAGGATTAAACCTAGATTTAACCCTTAGACCGAATCTAACTTAAGATATTGTCATACATCAAAAAGTGGGAGATTGTTGGTGCTAGATGCATCAATGATGTCTTCCTCTAAGTGTTTTGATGTTTAACAATATACTTAAGTTAGTAACAATATGTGTTAGACAAGGTAAGGGTTAGTCAAAGTGATCGAGGGTTAAACCAAATAGGACCTTATGTTTGGTAGGGTTAACCTAGGATTGATCAAGTTGACAAAGGTTTAGCCAAACATGATCTGATGTTTGGCAGAGTCAACCAGAACCCAGGGTTTGTTAAGGTAACCAAGGGTTAGCCAAACAGGACCTGATATTTGGAAGGATGATCAAACCTAGATTAAATCTGGTTAATATACTGAGGTTTGATCAGTAAGAATAAGGGTTAGCTAAACAAGATATGATGTTTAGAAGAAAACCCAGGGTTGGTCAGTTAGATCAAGGAGTAAGCTAAATAGGACTTGATGTTTGGCAATAGAGAAGTCTAGTTAGGATTAATATGACTACAAAAAGAAGTCCTTATCAAAGTGAAAGAAAGTCCTAGTTAACCTAGGCACGAAGTCCTGGTTCGAGGAATTGGGAAATAAGTCCTGGTCATGGATTGGGCACCGAAGACCTGACGGAGGGTTGGGCAATAAGTCCTGGTCGTGGACTGGCACCGAAGACCAGACCGAGGGTTGGGCAATAAGTCATGGTCGTGGACTAGGCGCCGAAGACCTGACTGAGGGTTGGGCAATAAGACCTAGTTGTGGACTGGGCACCGAAGTCCTGATCCGGAAGATCGGGCAAAAGTCCAACCGGAGGAGTTGGTTAGCAAAAGGTAACGTCTCTTGAGAGGAGTAGGCGAGGGCGTGTTCCCTGGGAAATGAAACATTAGGCGTCGGTGTTGGATCGGAGAAAATCGATAGAGGGGGGGGGGGTGAATATCGATATCAAATTTTTCGAAAAATAGAGCAATTACGCAGCGGAAAATGATAAAACAATCACGAACACAAGTTGGTTTTACTTGGTTCGGAGTCGTGGTCGGCTCCTACTCCAAGGCCCACGGTCCTTGATCGTTTACGTTTGGCAATTCTATATTCGGAAAATTCTTTTACAATCTTGAAGTACAGATATAGAATTGGAATTAAAATTGCAACACTTTTCATAAATTAAATTTACCGATGCCCGAGGTGGATAGAAGTTTAGAGCAGAGGGTCGTCATCGGCGCTGGAATCTCAAAGTCGGAGCTTGTCAGAGCTGTTGGGACCGGGTGCATGTCGACAAGGATACGAGTTCGTAAAATTTTAAATTTTTACGTGCAGCGGAAGAGTTTGCATAAAATAATTTCCTAAATTATTTTAACTTCGTATCTAGCATGCAACCCTATGGTGTGTTGACATAATCATAAAATAAAATTTTGCGAAAAGTAAACTAATTTACTTTTATACCTCGCGTAACTCGAAGAAAAAGGGACGAGATCCAACCGTAGCGTCCCTTGGAAGCTCCGCCTCTATTCGCGTCCACGCCGAGTTCTCTTCGGGATGACTTCGCAAAGTCACGAGTTTTGTGCCGACGAGAACTACTAGATTCTCGGAAGGCACAACTAGAAGAATAAGAGAAAATAATGGAAAACTAACCAACGAAGTAACGGAATCGAATTCCGGGAGGAGAGGAATCGCTATCCGCTTCTTCTTCTTCGTGTTCGGGTTCTCCTTCTTCTTCTTGAAGCTCACGGCCTCCACCACCTTGGATGTAGGTTGGGCGCCGGCCCTAGGGGAGCTAGGGTGGGCGCCGGCCCTAAGGGAAGAGAGGGAGAAGGAGGAGAGGAGAGATTAAGAGAGAGAGGGAGAGAATAATTAATCTCTTGATTAATTGATTGGAATAAGGGCTAGCCTTTGGTTCCTTTATATAGTAGCAACTCCTTTGCTAAGTCTCCCTCTAAACCGAATTAACGGAATTAACGGAATTAGTTATAAGAAATTTATCTTATAAATTTTCTTATTAATTATTCCGTTTAAACCGAGTCTTTATTATAAACCAATTTATAATAAAACTAATTCTTCTTCTCTTTAAATTATGGAATAAATTTTTATAAGAAATTTATAAACTTTCTTATTATGGAAAAATCAATTCATAATTGATTTTATAAAATTAAAATAAACCAATTCATGGATTATTTTAACTTCCATAAAAAGAATAAATTTCTACAAATTTATTTATATAAATTTCTTTATACAAATTTATTTATCCATAATTTATAAAATAAATCACACTAGATTTATTTTATTAATTAAACCAATTAAATTGGTTTTTCTCCCTTTAATGGCCGGCCAACACCAAGAGGGTGGACACCCTCTTTGGTCGGCCAAAACAACCCGAACCGATCGCGAATTAAACCCATTTAATTCGCCCAAAAAGCCTTCAAAAGACTTAGCCATTTTTAGCTTCCATTGCGCCTCTGACTAACTCAGATTCGACTTATTTCTCTTGATCAGAAAATCCAATTTTCAACTCGTTTTAAATCCCTCGGATTACTCGTAGTGCGTGTGACTAAATAGGCTTTCGATTTATGTTGGTCGTCTATAATTTAACTAATTATAGAACGATCATGAGTGGCACCTAGTAGTACATCATGATCCCCAATTAATCGAAAGATCAACGGTTTGACCTCAGAAGAAATTATTCTGAAACCCTTCATTCCCTTCACCACCTTATACCCACTTGGTTCAGGACACGGTCAATGGTGTCAGTCCCCACTAGGCTGACTACGTCACACCTAGCCCAAGTAGTGTCTTTCTCGTCCTTTGGATTTCTAATTACTCTCATGTATTTAAGAGACTCGCACTCTTAACATGATATGCTCTGGCCAGAGGCTTTGAGTAACAATCCGACGATAGGCCTGGGTATACATCTCCTCGCAAGGAGTGGTGAATCCTTTGTAGGCTGTTCAAACATCTTCGGGCACTTCGGCTTATACCCGATCATCCTGGGTCCACACCTCCTTGGAGATGCTTGCTTAAGATGTCAAAGTATAAGTCTTCATGACCAAGATGACTTGAACACCGCAAGTCAAAGAAACATCGCACTTAAGCCACAGTAAGATCTTCATTGACATATCTATATGTAGATTCCCATATGAAGTCTTACAGCTAGTCACTCCAATGAACTAGTTCCCTTAACTAGCATCCATGTTTATCTCCGGACATCCCAATGTCACCAGCTAGTGAGAATCAGCTGATTAGAGAATAACCCATGCTAGTCTCAACAGAATTGATAATGTCCGTATTTATCAATTCATCGACTAGGGATATTTCCAACACTTCACATTTGCACATTTAGAGATAATCACTAGTTGTGATCCCATCACAAATTCTCTTATGCTGTGAATTGTATGGCGGACATTCAGTAGATGTGTTTAAGATCCCAATCAAATATACAAACATGTATACTCAAATAGTGAATTATCATTTATTGAAATAAATGTTTACAATCATAAGGCGATTGCCTTAGGACACTTCTCTCATATCACTAACAAGAGCGTAGCGCTTGAATGAATGTGATTGGAGCGTTGTGAGCGAAGATATCTGAAACCTTGGGGTGAACCCCCTTTTATAGAACCCATAGGGGCGCCTGTGTTGATGGGGACGCCTGATACGTGGTCTCTCCTGCGAGAACTCCTATCCGCAGGCTCGGTCAGCACTTATCCACTCGACTGGGGCGCCTGGGCTGATGGGGGCGCCTGTGTTAACACGGGCGCCGGAGTTGACTCAGTCCAGAGGCTTCGTGGCAGTTTTCTTCGATGGTTTTGTTTTGGCCTTGACCTGGGGCGCCCGTATCCATCAGGGTGCCTAGCCCCAGTGAGGCACCTCACTCCTTTGAGGTGCCTCAGCTGCAGAAACCCGCTCCTTCGTTCCCTGCAACCAAGGTTAGTTCCAAAACATAAGAAGCAAAATATATTAGCCATTATTTATAGACTTAGCTGTCTTGGTTCTGACTTTGGGTTTCCCAAATGGAACCCTAGGTCGAACCGACGCCTACTGTTCCCTTGCACGGGGAACGCGTCCTCACCTACTCCTCTCGGGAGAATTTACCCTTTGCCAATCGCCTCCTCCGGTTGGACTTTTGCCTAGTTTTACTCACTAGGTCTTCGTGCCGAACTTCCGGTCAGGTCTTCTTGCCCAGTCCGCGACCAAGACTTCTTGCCCAACTTCTGGTCAGGTCTTGGGTGCCCAGCCCTTTGCCAGGACTTCTTGCCCGGTCCTTGACCAGGACCTCTTGCCCAGCCCTTTGCCAGGACTTCTTGCCCAGTCCTTGACCATGACTTCTTGCCCAACCCTTTGCCAGGACTTCTTGCCTAGTTTACCTAAGACTTTCCTGCACACTTAGTAAGCTTGTTAGATCACAATAACACCTTAACTTCTGAACCCTTTGCCATTATCAAAACACAGGTTTGACTTTGGTGCTTCCGGCACCAACAATCTCCCCCTTTTTGATTTATGGCAACCCGGTTCAAAAAGTTACATTAAAATGATAACAAGCAAAGAAAAGAAAACAAGAAATTCAGTTCTTCCCCTGAACCGAATATTCTCCCCTTGAGTTTTTCATAGATATGTGGGGTCTTCTAAGTGCTTTAGATTTTGACTATTCTTAAAAAATTTTGCAAGTTTTTAACTCTTAGAAAATTTTCCAAAAAGTTTTTCATGCTTAGAAAATTTTCCAAAAGATTTTCAAGTTTTTCATACTTAGAAAATTTTCCAAAAGGTTTTCAAGTTTTTCATACTTAGAAAATTTTCAAAAGGTTTTTGCCAATTTTTCAAACTTAGAAAAATTTTCCAGAAGGATTTTGCCAATTTTTCAAACCTAGAAAAAATTTTCTAGAAGGTTTTTGCCAATTTTTCAAACTTAGAAAATTTTTCAAAAGGTTTTTGCAGATTTTTCAAACTTAGAAAATTTTCCTTGAAAAAAATTTTGCAACACAAACACTTAGAGAGACAGATTTTCAAACCTAGTTATCTACTTTACTTTTTGAAAAAGAGATAAAAATTTTGAAAAAAATTCTCTTTTCCTTTTTCTCCCCCTTTGCCATATATTAAAAAAATAAAACAATAAATTGATCCTATTATAGCAGGTAAATTAGAGCTAGTAACAAAAATGAAGTTCTGTATTGAACCAACTCTAATGATTTAAAGCATAACCTGGACCAAACCAAATTAAACCGTTCTTATTCGGTTTCTGTCTAACCCATTCAGCTACTTACTAACTATTATAAATAGTAGCTTTCGCTAGGGTTAGTCAAGTTAAGTGATCTGTTCAAGTTAGATTTTCTAAGCTTGATACTTAATCTAATTGCTGTTCAACTTGTATTTATTGCCCCAATTACTGCAGATGCACTGACTTAAAACATCTTGAATCAAGACATAGACCTAAGCATCTTAACCCAGTATAGGTTATCAATCAAAAGTACCCTAAGGTGCTTGTGAGATATTGGATTCTAGATCTATAGGTGCATGCAGTTCTAGGGTTAGGCCTTAAGCTAAGTCTATTTGCGAAAAAACCCTAGTTTTGAAGGGGGTAAATTTTTTTTGAAAAAAACTAAGTTGGAAAATCATTTTAAATTTCAGAAAAACTTGATAAAAAGAAATGATTTTTCACAAATAATTAATTAACAGATCAGAAAGTAAAACAATTTTTTAAAAAATTTAGAACAGTTCTATTCTACTAAGCATAACCCTAACTGCCTTCTTAGTGAGCTAAACTCAGACTCAGGTAAGGGTTTGGTAAAGATATCAGCTAAGTTTGACTTTGAGTCCACATGCTTAAGGACTGTTTCACCCCTGGCTACATGATCCCTTACAAAATGATGTTTAACTTCTATATGCTTTGTTCTTGAGTGCTGAATTGGGTTTTTAGTTAGGTTTATTGAGCTTATGTTATCAATGTAGACTTGGGTTTGGGTGTAGTCAAGCTGGAAGTCCTTAAGAATGTGCATCATCCATAAGAGTTGTGCCACACACTCTCCTAAGGCAACATATTCTGCTTCGGTTGTAGATAGAACTACGCAGTGTTGCTTTTTACTACACCAGCTGACTAGACTATGTCCTAAAAGTTGGCAGCTTCCACTTGTACTTTTTCTATCTAATTTGCATCCAGCATAGTCAGAGTCAGAATATCCTGACAGTTCAAAGGTGGAAGTCCTAGGATACCAAATCCCTACATTTAGGGTGCCCTTAATGTACCTAAGTACTCTTTTTAGGGCTGCTAAGTGGGATTCCTTAGCACAAGTTTGGTACCTAGCACACATTCCTACAGAGAATAGGATATCAGGTCTGCTAGCTGTAAGGTAAAATAGACTTCCAATCATACTTCGGTATAGCATAAGATCTTTAGATTTACATTTAGGGTTACTATCAATTTTGACATTTGTGGCCACAAGGGTACTTATGCTTTTGGAATTATCCATTTTAAATTTCTTTATTAACTCTTTAGCATACCTGGATTGGTGAACATAATTACCATCTCTAGTTTGCTTAATTTGCAATCCTAAGAAGAAATTGAGCTCACCAACTAAGCTCATTTCGAATTCATTTTCCATTATTTTTACAAATTGCTTTAGAAAGTTTGAGTTGGTGGATCCGAAAATTATGTCGTCGACATAGATTTGGCAAATGAAAATATCTTTTTCTAAGGTTTTGACAAAGCGGGTGGAGTCAATTTGTCCTTGGTTAAATTTCTTAGAAATAAGGTAAGTTGATAGGCGTTCATACCATGCCCTAGGTGCTTGTTTTAACCCATAAAGTGCCTTTTTAAGTTTGAAAACGTAGTCAGGTTTTTCTAGGTCCTCAAATCCTGGGGGTTGTCCTACATAGACTTCTTCTTTGATGAACCCATTTAAAAAGGCAAACTTAACGTCCATTTGGTATAGCTTGAACCCTCTATGGGTTGCAAATGCTAACAACATTCTAATTGACTCAAGTCAGGCTACTGGGGCATAGGTTTCATCATAGTCTAATCCTTCAACTTGACTGAACCCTTTTGCTACTAAGCGAGCTTTATTTCTAACTATTTCCTCTTGGTCATTTAGTTTATTCCTAAACACCCACTTAGTATCTATAATAGACTTGCCCTCAGGTTTAGGTACCAGTTCCCAGACTTGGTTTCTTTCAAATTGGGCTAACTCCTCCTGCATCGCTATGATCCAATCAGGATAAGGTAGGGCTTCCTCTATAGTCTTAGGTTCAATTTTTGAAATTAGTGCTATTTGACTAAGATTTCAATAGGAAGACCTAATTCTGACTCCTAAGGTTGGATCACCCACAATTTGATCAGAAGAGTGACTGAGTCTGGGTTTCATGGTTCTTCTAGAACTTGGTTCAGCCTCAGGTCCAGCTTGACGGTTCGGTTCAGTGTTTTGTTCAACTACTTGGGTTGGTTCAGTTATTGGTTCAGTTGACACAGTAGTTGGTTCAAGAGTTAGTTCATTTAGAGGTTCACTTAGTGGTTCAATTGATGGTTCAATTGTTTGTTCATTGTCTTCCTGATCAATATTTGAGTGGTTTAACTTTTGGTTATTAGATTTTGGATTAGTTTCCTCTTCAATGATTAAGTTAGTTGTTTCTTCAATTTTGTTAGTTTGTTTATTGTAAACCCTATAGGCCCTACACATAAAGTATTTATTGATTTGGATCCAATTAGAGTCAAGGATAGCTTTAAAATTGATTTTCACAGTCTAGTCTGTCTCACCCAATCTAGAGCTATCAATCACGTTAACCTTATAGGAGATAGGTTTTTAAAAAAAACAAAAATTTTAATTTGAAAAGCATGGTTAATTGTGAAAGACTTGTATTAATTTTGAAAATTTATAAGGCTAAGTTTAATTGATTTTGAAAAGTGTTTGAATATAAGATTAATTGAAATTTGTGTTAGATTCAAATCTAGCAATAGTAAAGTGAATCTGATTTTTAGTAATTGGTTTCCAAGTCTTGGCGAGACACTAGGCTTTCTTGGTCGTAGCCTTATTGGATCATCAACCCTTTCCTTGACAAAGCCTTTTATAGAAAATTCATCTTCAAGTTACTTCTTGAAAGATTTTGGTCTAACTAGTTTGGGTCTTGGATCGGTAGCTTTGGCTAGTTCCACCAGACTAAACAGACCAACTAGAGTATACTTGACCTTATTAGAAAGGTTTCCCTAACGTACTATCATCTCACCTCCACCCAATACTAGGTTGTTCAAATTTCAATTTAAATCATTTTGTCCTTAGTCTAACCAGTCCTAAGTCCATGGATGATGATTTGCAGAAGGAAATAAACAGGCAAGCATGCAATAAAGAAAAAATTACAACTAAAAAATTATCTAATTATGAATATGGTTTTTATATTGGCTCCCCTTGGACTAAAGCCTCGATAATGGTTAGGCAAGATGTAAATCTTGTCCTTGGGGATCCAATACTGGTTTGGTCCAACTTGTTTGTTCAAACAGAGCTTGGGGATTCATGCTTGGACTTTGGTTCTAGGTTGGTTCAATACAACGTAATAAGATTGTTGTCTTGACTTGGTTCGATAACCAAGTCCGGATCGATTAAGAACGGACTTCTGCTTTCCAAGGATCATGTCAAGTGCCTTGGAACCCGAAGTCAACCATTCTAAGCCAACTCTAAGCTCCTTGACTTGAGTTTTCAAGGAGGAATTCTCTTCCTCAAGCTTTTGAACTTGAGTGGAGTTTCCTTCTTGAATTTTCTAGGTCAAGGACCTTGAGTCGGCTTCCTCCTTCAAGTGTTTTACTTCCTGTCGGCGGGACTCGACTCAGATTTTGGCTTTCACCAAGTTGCAAGATAAATACGAAATTAATTTTGAAAGTTCATATTCTGAATAACCCCTTACCGTAATATGCCCGTTCTCCGAGATTGTAAGCCTTCCGTCATCTGGTTTCGATTCCGATCCGAAGTCAACGTCTTCCGAGGTAGTTAGGGCGAGGAGGTTTGCGTGTGAAACTTCTTCTTCTTCTTAGGAAGAGGATTCATTCTAGGTGGCTTGTAGAGCCTTCTTTCTTCGCGCCTTCTTGGTCTCCTTCAGATTGGGGTACTCTGACTTGTAGTGTCCTTTTTTATTGCACTCATAGCAGGTGATGTTGGGCTTGCTCTTCGAGCTTGTTGAAGGGTCTGTTGGATCTTCCTTTCTTCGGCTTGATTTCTTTTTGTTTGTTTGGTACTTGAGTTCCTTATAGTAGTCTCGAGCTAGCTGAACTAATTTGGGTCGATCCCCTTCGCTATCTTCTGAATCTGAGTCTGGGTCAGACTCGGGTGCTGGTTGAATCTTCTTCTTGGGGGCTTTTCCCTGAGGTTTTCCTGCAATGAAGGCTATACTCTTCTCGGCTAAAGTGGCGTTAGTCTATTCATGCAGTTCTAATTCAGAGAAAAGTTCATCTAACTTAATTTTAGAGAGATCCCTAGAAACCGTGTAGGCATCTACCATGGATGCCCACAGTGTGTTCCTTGGGAAAGCGTTTAGAGTATACCTGATTAGGTCACGGTTCTCGACCTTGTGACCTATTGTATGCAACCCATTCATCAACTCCTGGATTCTGGCATGGAGTTGTGCTGCTGATTCTCCTTCGTTCATATTGATCGTGTAGAGTCTGATCAGTAACAGATCTCTTTTGCTGATTCTGGTGTCGGAGGTGCCTTCATGCAGCTCGATCAGCTTGGTCTAAAGTTCTTTGGCGCTGTTGAAGGGTCCCACCCGGTTCAGCTCCTCCTTGGTCAAATCGCATTGGAAAGTCTGGGTTGCCTTTGCATCAGCCTCAATTTTCTTCTTTAGCGAGGCGTCCCATTCGGTATAGTGTTGTGCCACTCCTTCTGTGTTCTTGGGAATCTCCAGGCCAGATTGGATGGTTATCCACAAGTCCACCTGAGTTTTCAGGTAGACTTCCATCCTGATTTTCTGATTTTCCAGTAGGAGAAATCTTCTCCACTAAAAAGAGGTAGTCTGGCTGTGCTGAATCCCTCTTGCATGGCCATTAATATTTTCTGAAAAAATAACACAAAAACTTGTTCCAAGACTGAGTCTTGGATTAGTAGCGCGGAAGAAAATAATTGCAATGAAAAAAAATTGAGTGGTGTTGCACCAACCTCGATTAACGAGAAAGATTCGAGAAAAAAAATTAAAAAAAAATTCGTTAATCCAAAAAAAAACTCTCAAACTAGTGGTTGCACCAAATTTGAGCCACCCGCTCTGATACCACTTGTTGGATCGGAGAAAATTGATGGGGGGGTGAATATCGATATCAAATTATTCAAATAATAGAGCGATTATGCAGCGGAAAATGATAAAACAATCACGAACACAAGTTGGTTTTACTTGGTTTGGAGTCGCGGTCAGCTCCTACTCCAAGGCCCACGGTCCTTGAACGTTTACGTTGGGCAATTCTATATTCAGAAAAATCTTTTACAATCTTCAAGTAGAGATATAGAATTGGAATTAAAATTGCAACACTTTTCATAAATTAAATTTACCGACGCCCGAGTTCGATCGAAGTTCGGAGCAGAGGGTCATCGTCGACGCTGGAATCTCAAAGTCGGAGCTTGTCGGAGCGTAGCGCTTGAACGAAAGTGCTTTAAGCATTGTGAGCGATGATATCTGAAGCATTGGGGGTGAACCCCCTTTTATAGCACCCATAGGGGTGCCTATGTCGATGGGGGCGCCTGACACGTGACCTCTCCTGCGAGAACTCCTATCCGCAGGCTCGATCAAAGCTTATCCACTTGACTGGGGCGCCTGGGATGATGGGGGCGCCTGTGTTAACACGGGCGCCTGAGTTGACTTGGTCTAGAGCCTTCATGGCAGTTTGCTTCGATGGTTTTGTTTTGGCCTTGAGCTGGGGCGCCCGTATCCATCTGAGCGCCTAGCCCCAGTGAGGCACCTCACTCCTTTGAGGCGCCTCAGCTGCAGAAACTCGTTCCTTCGTTCCCTGCAACCAAGGTTAGTTCCAAAACACAAGAAGCAAAATATGTTAGCCATTATTTACAGCCTTAGCTGTCTTGGTTCTGACTTTGGGTTTCCCAAATGGAACCCTAGGTCGAACAGACACCCACTGTTCCCTCGCACGGGGATTGCGTCCTCACCTACTCCTCTCGGGAGAATTTACCCTTTGCCAATCGGCTCCTCCGGTTGGACTTTTGCCCAGCTTTACTCACCAGGTCTTCATGCCCAACTTCCGGTCAGGTCTTCTTGCCCAGTCCGCGACCAGGACTTCTTTCCTAACTTCCGATCAGGTCTTCGGTGCCCAGCCCTTTGCCAGGACTTCTTGCCCAGTCCTTGACCAGGAGCTCTTGCCCAGCCCTTTGCCAGGACTTCTTGCCCAGTCCTTGACCAAGACTTTTTGCCCAGCCCTTTGTCAGGACTTCTTGCCTAGTTTACCTAAGACTTTCCTGCACACATAGTAAGCTTGTTAGATCACAATAACACCTTAACTTCTGAACCCTTTGCCATTATCAAAATACAGGTTTGACTTTGGTGCTTCCGGCACCAACAGTCGGTTCGACCTAGGGTTTCACACTGAATCCAAAGTCAGAACCTATAATTATATATTTGTTTGTCTTGTGTTTATGTATCTTGCAGGTACATAGAGTTGGAGGTAAGGTAGGCGAGCAATCACAAGAGATAGCCTGGGAAACTTCTTCCAGGGCGCCCCCCATTAACTCAGGCGCCCTGGAGAGGAAGGTTGTTCCGGGGTTGTGCTGGCCAACACAGGCGCCCCCCACATCCCAGGCACCCTGGACTTCCCAGGTGTTAGATGTGTATACTAAAAGACTTGCTCTTTTTATATATGAGATCATCTATTTTTGAAAAGAGAAGGAGGTTTCTTCATCTTCATCCTCATCCGAGTCCGATTCCGAAAAATATGGCAGCGGGTCTTCTTCCTCCGAGATGGCCAATTTTGTTAGAAGGATGATGAGGAAGAGTCGGCGCTTCAAGGGCAAAGGTAACCCTAGTGAAGTTAAGATTGATAAGTCTAATATTACTTGCTATGAATGTAGCAAGAAAGGGCACTTCAAGAAGGACTGCCCAAAGTTCAAGAAGAAGGAGGATAAATCCAAGAAGAAGAAGAAGGCCTTGAAGGCCACATGAGATGAATCCTCCTCAAGTTCATCCGAAGAGGAGAAGGAGGAGAAGAGTACACGTCATGTGGCACTCATGGAAATTGAAGGAGAAGAGAGCAGTGATGAATCCACCGACTCCTCAAACGCGGCTTCATCATCTTCGGATGATGAAGAGGTAATCACTCCCGAATTAGACAAATGTTATAGGACTATTGCATGTTTAACCAATTTGTTGAAAAAGTCAAAAAATAAGGTTAAATCATTGATAGAGGTTGAACATTTGAAATCCTCTAAGGATAAGGATATTGATGATTTACATTTAGAAATGTTAGAGGATGAAAACAAATCTTTGAAGAGTGAAGTTGAGAGACTCAAGAGTGTTCTTGAGAAATTCTCAACTAGCTCAAAGACTCTAGACATAATTCTAAATGCACAAAGGGCGGTTTACAATAGGGCCGATATTGGTTACCGACCTAAAGAACCTTCATTTGTTTCCTTGATGTCTAGGGCTGATGTTAGACCACTTAAGACTCCTAGGGTTCAAAAGAAAGTGGTCAAGGCATGGGTGCCTAAGTCTTGCATTGTAGGTGTTTTAGGTCCCAAGATTTGGGTACCTAAATCTTCTATTTTTTGAATTGTGTAGGTTGTGATTGAGGGGGAGTATCTATCAACTTGGTTCGTTGATAGTGGGTGCTCCAAACACATGACCGGTGATAGATCCTTATTCACTACCTTTCAAAAAAAAAGTATAGGTAATGTTTCCTTTGGTAACAATAGTAGTCTTAAGGTTATAGGGATAGGAGACATTCAAATATCCGAATGTCTTAGGATTAAGAATGTCCTTCTAGTCAAGGGGATGACATTTAATCTCCTAAGTGTCAGTCAATTGTGTGATGCGGGTTACACAATTGATTTCCAATCAAGTCAATGTCTAGTTAGACAACATGACATCTTTGACACGGTACTAGTAGGCACAAAAGTAGATAATATTTATCAAGTTTCATTTAAAAGTGCTACTAATGCTTGTGTTAAGTGTTTCATGTCAAGAGAAGATGAGTCCACCCTTTGGCACCGGAGACTAGCACACGTGAACATGAAGAATATCCGAAAATTGGCCAACAAGGGATTAGTACGTGGCTTACCAAGCATCAAGTATGAAAAGAACAAACTTTGTGATGCATGTCAAATGGGTAAGCAAACAAAATCTGCACATAAAGGTAAACGCACTGTAAGTACTTCTACCGCATTGGATTTACTTCACATGGACTTGTTTAATTGTAGCACTATTATATCCTTGAATGGTAGTAGATATTATTTTGTTATCATTGATGATTTTACTAGATATACATGGACCTATTTTCTAAAATATAAGGACCAAACCTTAGATGTTTTTATTTCATTTTGTAGAAGAGTTGAAAATGAAAAATCATCAACAATTAAAACAATAAGAAGTGATCATGGAGGTGAATTTTAAAATCAAAAGTTTTTAGAGTTTTGTCAAGATAGAGGATATATACATGAGTTCTCCACTCCTAGAACACCACAACAAAATGGTGTTGTAGAGAGGAAGAACCGAGTCTTACAAGAGGCTGCACGAAGTATGCTCAATGAGTACTCATTACCGGGGTACTTATGGGCCGAAGCTGTAAACACAGCTTGCTACGTGCAAAACCGAGTCCTAATACATAGATTTCTAGGAACTCCTCATGAACTTTGGTTTGGAAAACCACCTACAGTTAAACATCTTAGGGTGTTTGGTTGTAAGGTGTTCATTCTAAACACCAAGGACCATCTTGGAAAGGTCACAGCAAAAGTTGATGAAGGGATACTGGTCAGGTACTCCCTAGTCAGCAAAGCTTACAGAGTCTATAACAAGAAGTCTAGATTGGTTGAAGAGTCTTCTGATGTTGTGTTTGAAGAAATTCCAAAAGTAAATGATCAACCAGAAGATGTCGAAGGAGTTCAATTCAAACTTAGGAAACTAAGTTTGGATGGAAGTCCAAATGTTGTAGATAGTGGTGATGAGTCTGATGATGGTGAGATGATGATGATATATTTGTGGCTCAAGTATATGTCGATGACATAATTTGTGGCTCAAACAACAAGGGCTATTTAAATGAATTTATTGGACACATGGAGAGTAAATTTGAAATGAGACTAGTGGGAGAGTTGACTTTCTTCCTTGGACTTGAAATCAAGCAAACTCGTGACGGAATTCATGTGCACCAATCAAAGTACACACAAGAGATGCTCCGAAAATTTAACATGAGTGATTCAAAGGAAGTTACCACTCCCATGGCTACAAACACACGTTTAGACAATGATGAGAGTGGTAAACCTGTTGACCTGACTCAATATCGGGGCATGATAGGTAGTTTGCTATATCTCACAGCTAGTCGACCTAATATACTTTTTGCTGTGGGTATGTGAGCTAGGTATCAAGTCTGTGCCAAGGAATCTCATTTAATTGCTGTTAAACGAATTCTGAGATACCTTAAGGGCACAATTGGAGTTGGTCTTTGTACCCCCGTACCGAGTCATTTGACCTAATTGGCTATACCGATTCCAACTATGTTGGGTGCAAGTTAGATCGGAAGAGCACAAGTGGGGGTTGCCAATTCTTAGGATCTTCATTAGTTAGTTGGTCAAGTCGGAAGCAACATTGTGTTGCTCTCTCCACGACCGAGGCAGAATATATCGCCATGGGAGAGAGTGTATCACAATTGTTGTGGATGATTCATACACTAGAGGACTATGGATTAAGCTACAAAGGTGTGCAAGTGTTGTGTGACAACGCTAGCACGATAAACCTAACCAAGAATCCAGTCCATCATTCTAGGACCAAGCATATTGAAGTGCGTCACCACTTCATTAGGGATCATGTTGCTAGAGGAGATATTGTACTCTCACATGTAGAGTCCAAATCGAACCTAGCGGACATTTTCACTAAACCACTCCCCGAGAATGAGTTTAGCTTCTTACGAAGGGAATTGGGAATGTGTCACGCTTTATAGGATTAAAAAGCATTCAAAACCCTTCATGATCATTTCGAAATTGTTAAGGGAACAATTGGGTAACTTGGGGATATCTCACACAATCTATAAGGTTTAACAAAATGTTTTTTTTGCTAGAAATGGGGTGAGATGCTAGGATCAACCTAATTCCTCAAAATGTCAATGCATCACTTGAGAAATTAGGTTGACGAGATAATGATCATTAAGTTGACCAAGTATGGGGAAAACCAATGCATAACATATGTGTACTTGGCTCTATGATCATACTTGGACATTCCAATCAAGGAAACTTGATTGGAGACCTTATTTTGATACAAGCTTAGGTCAAATTGGACGGATGTTTGTGATTGCATTTGACTTCACTTTGGTGGAGCAAATTGATTGTTAGACCCATAAGGACCTTTGATCCTTCTTAAAAGATCAATTATAGTCAAGGGAACACCTTCAAGATCGATGATTTTTCATCTGATCTTATCAAAAATCGATAGGTAGTCTGAAACTGAAATTTCAGATCGTATCAGAAAAATTCCTGATACCTGATCGGTCACCAGACCGATCAGGAGGTTGCCTGATCGGTCACCAGACCGATCAGCAGTATGTCTGATTGGACCAACAAACCGATCAAGCTGAATTGCGATAAACCCACTGCAATCTCTCCTTGTTGGCCTGGATCGGTCGATAAACCGATCTGCCTCACTGTGGTGATCGGTCCACAGATCGATCAGGAGGCTCACAGAAAACCTCTCAAACTTACTGTCCGCTCTCTGATCGATCATTAGACCGATCAGGGTCTTACCTGATTGGTCTCCCGACTGATCAGGACTAAGCCAGTCCGATCAGGCTGGAACCTGATCGGTCTAGGCGCTCCCAGATCGAACAGTGATCCGTTCGATCGCAATAAAGTCTGGTTGGTGATCGGTCCACCAACCAGCTTAAACACATCAAACACGTACTCCTTCAACCCTAGCCGACTCCTCTCCCTTTCTACCTGCGAAGATCATCTTGAGAGCCTGCTGTTGGGTTTTTCTTCAAGCCTCTTCTTCCTGCGCGAGAGTTCCGATTCTCCTTGGTGTGTGAGTTTTTCTTCCTGTCAAGCTTCTGCTCTTTTCCTCTCGTGCGCAAGGTTTCCACAAATCTCACCATGGCACCTAAGTAAGCATTTAGTTTCCAATCATTCCTTACTAAGATTTGTGATGTTTAGACTAACCATGTTATTTTCTTGTGATTTCTTTTCGTGCGGTGACATTACTTTTGTCGTGACCTTCCCTTACCGTGACATGAATCTTATTGATTAAACCTCACTTCACTGATCAAATCTTTTCTTGCGAACTTTTGTGTGTTCACTTGTTTCTTTTGATCCGTGACCTATGTGATTATTGATCAATCCTTCGATTACATGATCAATCTTGTGTGGTTTACTTTGGGGTGTGCCGTGACCTTACCATGATCTTTAACCCTACTGATCAAACCAACTCATTTCAAATCTGTGTCATGATCATTTATTTTCAACCCTTAGGAAATCTCCTAAAGGCAAAGAGCCGGCTGAGGGCATCTCACAATCCAAAGCTCCCTCATCTTCTTTAAGACCACAACCACCCCCTCATACAAGATTTAAAAATGTCCATTACGCACTAGCCTTTGAATATCACACTTTCAAACTCATGCCCTGTCGAACTGTGGACAGAGCATTCATATACGAACATTGTCCATCGGTACGACGAATCATTAAGTTTTATGAACTTCAATCCATTCTCTTTCTCGAGCGGTCGATCAACTTCGATCTAGTTTCCGAGTTTTATAACAACATGGTCAGTGGAGAGGGTTCGGGGTATAGGACCCGAGTCGCAAGTATTAACCTCAATTTTGATTTATCAGCTTTCACTGCCTTTTTAGCGTGTCGCTAATCAGATAACGACTATCCGCTCTACCCTTATCTTCCAGATCCTCTACCGGTTCCCTTTGATGGAGTCACACCTGACTCTATCCATGAGTACTTTTTCGATTATCCCAGGTCAAGGGATCTCGGTGAGGCTGCCAGTGATTTCCCCACATTTGCTGCCCTCAGGCTTTCCCCCACTGATTATGTCCTGTTTAAGATTATCACTAACTGCCTGATACCTATTACCTCTAAGCCTCTTTCTGAAATTCACTCATTTCACTGCTTGATACTGTACGGGATGCATCGGGGGTTAGACTTTGACATTGTGATCATCTACTTCTCCATTATCACCTACAGTCAGATCTACAGTCAGACGGTTTACATGCCTTTTGGCCATATCATTACCGCTTGGCTTCATTCGGTCGGTATTGACATATCACAGGGCAGGATCGTGCCGATGGTTCGGCAGGACTGTCGACTTGACCGATGCACATTGGCTCAGTCTAGCATTGTTGTCGGACCACAGGGACTGAGGTGGAAGGATAGGAGAGATGTAGGGGAGTTACCGAGAGCAGCCCATGATTAGATGCATCGAGAGCCGCCTGTTGTTGCAGAGGGCCACTATGAGCCAGATCCCGATCTCCGCTGGCAGGTTGCGGAGCTGGAGCAGACGATGCAACGCGAGTTTCATATCTCTGAGCTCTGGCGACAGGAGGCCTGGTCGGCGTTTCGCTCTTTAGATCGCATCCTACTGGCGATAGAGTCTGACGTCTCTGGGATTCGGTCCCAGCAGCAGACCTGGTACGAGGAGTGGTGCCAGCATACATTTCTTGGAGCTGCGCCATCCAGCAGAACTGCGCCAGGGAGCTTCATATATATTGATGATACCTCTGACAACGACCCCGCTGAGGATTGATGATTCTGATTTTGCCAGTTCTGACTTGATGATGTATTTAACTGTTACGACTTGATGTCATTGACTATATTTTTGATGCTGTGTTATGCATCTGACTGTATGACTGATTTCCTTGTATACTTTGCCATATTATACTTATTGCTAGTTCATATGTTTGTTCATATGATAGATATCTTCATGTATGCCTTCCTATATTATGCATTGATATGCTTATTATTACTCCATGTTCATATGATACATATGATTGTCTTGCCATACTTTATATTTGTCATATGGTTTCATATGCTTTCAAAATTCAATCATACCTTTGGTGTTTTGGGATAACCCCTAGGATTGAGGGGGAGGTTTTATTTTTAAACTTAACAACCCCTCTAGACCCTTTTCGGTGTTTGACAAAGGGGGAGAGTGTGGGTAGTTAAGTTTAGGACAATAACAAGCTTAATTATTGTAGGGGGAGGATCCTGATTCCCCTATGAGTGTGAAATTTTGCAACTATTGATTTCAAATCCCTAAACTTAAAATCGGATTGTCAAACAACAAAAAGGGGGAGATTGTTGATGCAGTCTGACCCTGATTGTTGTTTTGGTGTTGACATCGATTTTAGTTTAGGTTGATGAGATGATTATGATTAAGTCCTGGTCGGGGACTAGGCTTTGGATGAGTGAAAAGTCCTAGCTTGGAGGACTAGGTGTGTAAAAAGTCCTAGCTTGGAGGGCTAGGTATGAAAAGTTCTAGCTTAGAGGGCTAGGTGTGGAAAGTCCTAACTTGGAGGGTTAGGTGTGGAAAAGTCCTAGCCTGGAGGGCTAGGTGGATGAAACCCTGGCTTGGAGGGTCAGGTCTTAGCCTGGAGGGCTAGGTTGGATGAAATCCTGGCTTGGAGGGTCAAGTCCTAGCCTGGAGGGCTAGGTGGATGAAACCCTGGCTTGGAGGGTCAGGTCCTAGCTTGGAGGGCCAGGTTGGATGAAATCCCGTCTTGGAGGGCCAGGTCCTAGCTTGGAGGGCTAGGTTGAAGTCGCGGTGAGTGAGACTGGGCATGGAATCTTGGTCCGGGGGACTGAGCACGAGTCAGAGAAGGGCAGGAGGCTTGTTCTCGTGACTTAGAGAAGATTTGACCTTGCCTGGATCAGTCTGGTGACCGATCAGGGAAATTGGCACGGTGTTCCCTCGTGGATCGGTCTGGTGACCGATCCAGCGATGACTGATCGGTCTGGTGACCGATCAGGAAGCATACAGTGAGTTTGCGAACTCTACTGATCATCTCCTGATCGGTCTGGTGACCGATCTGGGATACTGTTCAGACCGTTCTGGTGAACGATCAAGTGTCGTGGACTCCTCCTTATGACCGATCAGGCTAGAGCCTGATCGGTCGGAGAGCCTCCTGATCGGTCTGGTGACCGATCAGGGAACATACAGTGAGTTTGGGAACTCTACTGATCAGCTCCTGATCGGTCTGGTGACCGATCTGGGATACTGTTCAGATTGTTCTGATGAAAGATCAAGTGTCGTGGACTCCTCCTTATAACCGATTAGGCTGGAGCCTGATCGGTCGGAGAGCTTCCTGATCGGTCTGCTGACTAATCAGGGCACAGCCTGATCGGTCTGGTGACCGATCAGGCCCTTGTGGCTGCGAAAGCTGGGAATCCCAGCAAAGCTGTGGATCGGTCCGGTGACCGATCTCTTTAATTCAAACGCGCTGTCAGACGCTCTGATCACGTCTGATCACATCTGCTTTCTCTGTTCTTAACTTCTGATTGTTTGATTCTCTATTGATTTACTGCCCTAATGAGCTGCTAAGTGTGCAGGTGACTCAGGGATCATCCAAGGGGAGTCAAACAAAAGCTTTCGCTACTGCAGGTTTGGCTGTTTGCTTCCGCAGGTTGTAACGTCCTCTGGCGTGAGCTGCAACGACTGAGGAGCTGATGACCTAGGGCTCGACTGGAGGGGATTCAGTGAGTCCAGAAGAGGCCAGGGGTAGGTGGCTGTTGCAGGTGAGCAACTGGGAGCTGCTGCAGAGGAGCGTGTGACCTGCCGATAGAAGAAGGATAAGCCGTGGAGTGGAGAAGGAGCTGAGGAGTTCTCCACATCGATAGCTTTTCTGAACCATCTGTGTGCATTACGGTGAATCAATTGAAGTGATCTCTTGCGAAGCTACAACCTTGAGTCTGTGGAGGGAGTCACGACTGGATCAGCAAGCAAACGAAGAGCTGGGAGCTCTTGCGTTGGTGGCGCTGTGCTGTGCTCGGTGATCTGCTCTCTCATTTCTCATCCTTGGGCTTTGCTAGCGATCTGTAAGATCTTTCTTGTTGTCTCTGTGCTTAATTTCTGATACATTTGAGACCATTTGTGTGGAGAGGTTTCTCCACAGAGAAGGAGGATTTGATATCCGGATTTCTGGGGCTTGATCTGCTGACGATCAAGGGATCGCCCACCTCATGGGCACGCTAAGGAGTAGGGGCAAGTTAACCCCGAACCTTGTATATCCTTGTGTTAGAGTTCTTGCTTGTTACTTAGTTTCTGCACTTAGTTTTGTATTTGTTTTGCTTCCGCTGTATAATCTCTGAAGTGCAGAGAAAATATAAAAACTACTAAGTTTCAAGTGTCTGGCTACATTCACCCCCCTCTCTAGCCATCCAAGCACCAACAAGGACTTCTTGCCTAGTTTACCTAGGCCTTTCCTGCACACATAGTAAGCTT
Organism: Boesenbergia rotunda; assembly: GCA_024364735.1. Classification (NCBI taxonomy): domain Eukaryota; kingdom Viridiplantae; phylum Streptophyta; class Magnoliopsida; order Zingiberales; family Zingiberaceae; genus Boesenbergia; species Boesenbergia rotunda. The sequence goes on along the minus strand of JAGFNQ010000266.1, from coordinate 172,128 downwards.
GTTAGATCACAATAACACCTTAACTTCTGAACCCTTTGCCATTATCAAAACACAGGTTTTACTTTAGTGCTTCCGGCACCAATAGTCGGTTCGACCTAGGGTTTCACACTGAAATCCAAAGTCAGAACCTATAATTATATATTTGTTTGTCTTATGTTTATGAATCTAGCATGCAACCTTATGTTGTGGAGACATGATCATACATTTAAAATTTTGCAGAAAGTAAACTAATTTACTTAATACCTCGCGTAACTCATAGAAAGGGACGAGATCCAATCGTAGCGTCCCTTGGAAGCTCCGCCACTATTCGCGTCCATGCCGAGTTTTCTTCGGGATGACTTCGCAAAGCCACGAGTTTCGTGCCGACAAGAACTACTAGGTTCTCCAAAGGAACGACAAGAATACTAAGAGAGAGATGAAAGACTAACCACTAAACGAAGAACGGAATCAAGATTCCGTGAGGAAGGAAGGAGTCGCGCCCGCTTCTTCTTCTTCTTCGGCCTCTTCTTGGTGGTGGAAGCTCACGGCAAAGCGGGAGGGCTCTAGGGCCGGCGACACTAGAAGAGGGAGAGGGAGAGAAGGAGAGGGAGAGAGGCTAGGCAAGAATCCTTGATCTTTTGGATTGATCTCCAAGCCTTGCCTTGGTACCTTTATATAGTAGCCTCTTAATCTCCAAGTCTCCTTTTAACGGAATAAATTTTCATAAGAAATTTATCTTATAAATTTTTCTATGAATTATTCCATTATGCCAAGTTTTTATTATAACTTAATTTATAATAAAAACAACTATGTCTCCCCTTTTATTATGGAAAGAAATTTCTTTATATAAATTTCATTATATATAAATTTCTTTATCATGGTAAATCAATCCTTTATTGATTTTATAAAATAAAATAAACCAATCCAAGGTTCATTTTAATTTTCATGAAAAATAAATCTCTTTATATAAATTTCTTTATATAAATTTCTTTATCCATAATTTTATAAAACAAACCACGCGCGGTTTATTTTATAAATTTGAACCAAACAATTTGGTTCTTCCCTCTTATTGTGGCCGGCCAAACAAAGAGGGTGGGGACCCTCTTTGGCCGGCCAAACCCAAGCCGAAACCATACGAATTAAACTCATTTAATTCGTCCAATAAGTCTTCAAAAGACTTAGCCATTTTATGCTTCCGATGCGCCTCTGAAAATTCAGATTCGACTTATCTCTCTTGATCGGAAAATCTAATTTTCAGCTCGTTTTAAATCCCTCGGATTACTCGTAGTACGTGTGACTAAATAGGCTTTCGATTTATGTTGACCGTCTATAATTAACCAATTATAGAACGATCATGAGTGGCACCTAGTAGTACATCATGATCCCCAATTAATAGAAAGATCAATGGTTGACCTCAGAAATAATTCTGAAACCCTTCAGCAGCTCTAATGAATCGTGCCTCATTCCCTTCACCATCTTATACCCACTTGGTTCAGGACACGGTCTATGTGTGTCAGTCCCCACTAGGCTGACTACGTCACACCTAGCCCAAGTAGTGTCTTTCTCGTCCAACGGATTTTAATTACTCTCATGTATCTGAGATATTCATACTCGGAACATGTGATGCTCTGGCCAGAGGCTTCGAGTAACAATCTGACGATAGGCCTTGGGTATACGTCTCCTCGCAAGGAGTGGTGAATCCGTTGTAGGCTGTTCAAACATCTTCGGGCACTTCGGCTTATACCCAATCATCCTGGGTCCACACCTCTTTGGGGATGCTTCCTTAAGATGTCAAAGTATAAGTCTTCATGACCAAGATGACTTGAACATCGCAAGTCAAAGGAACATCGCACTTAAGCTGCAGTAAGAACTTCATTGACATATCTATATGTAGATTACCATATGAAGTTTTACAGCTAGTCACTCCAATGAACTAGTTCCCTTAACTAGCATTCATGTTTATCTCCGGACATCCCAATGTCACCAGCCAGTGAGAATCGACTGATTAGAGAATAACCCATGCTAGTCTCAACAGAATTGATAGTGTCCGTATTTATCAATTCATCGACTAGGGACAATTTCAATACTTCACAATTGCACATGTAGAGATAATCACTAGTTGTGAATTCATTACAAATTCTCTCATGCTGTGAATTGTATTGCGGACATTCAGTAAATGAGTTTAAGATCTCAATTAAATACACGAACATGTATACTCAAATTGTGAATATTCATTTATTAAAATAAATGATTACAATCATAAGGTGATTGCCTTAGGACACTTCTCTCATATTACTAACAAACTCTCACTTGGCCTAATGCCAATCGCTACGGTATCCAATACCCCAGGCTCTAACATGACCCTCAAACTTGCTTTGAGGCAAGGCCTTAGTTAAAGGATCCGCTAAATTCCTTTCAGTGGGAATTTTCTCAATTTGTATATCATTCCTACTTATAATCTTTCTGATCAGATGATAGCGGCGAAGCACGTGTTTGGATCGCTGATGAGACCTTGGTTCCTTTGCTTGTGTAATAGCTCCATTATTGTCGCAATAAACTGGTATTGCTTCATCAATGGTTGGAACCTCACCAAGTTTTGAGACAAACTTCTTGATCCAGACTGCTTCCGTGGTAGAATCCGCTACGGTGTCTTGTTTGGAACTCTTCCAACTTATTGCGCCTCTATTCAAAATAAATACATATCCAGACTGAGATTTGGAGTCATTCTTATCTGCCTGGAAACTGACATCTGTATACCCACGTATCATCATATCATCTTCTCCATATATTAGGAACACATCCTTAGTTCTTCTTAAGTACTTAAGGATTGTCTTGACAGCCGCCCAATGATCCATTCCTGGATCCGACTGGTATCTGCTCGTGACGCTCAGAGTATACGATACATCGGGCCTAGTACATAACATAACATACATGATAGATCCTATCGCGGATGCATAAGGAATCTTATTCATGCAAATCCTCTCGTCTTCTGTGCGCGGACACATAGACTTTGAAAGGTTGATCCCATGCTTGATGGGAAGGTAACCTTTCATGGATTCCGACATGCTAAACCCTTTTAGCACTCGGTCTATATATGTAGACTGCGAAAGACCAAGCAACCGTTTTGATCTATCTCTATAGATTCTAATCCCAAGGATATAGGTTGCTTCTCCCAGGTCTTTCATGGAGAAAGTTTTGGACAACTAAATTTTAACCGACTGTAAGACTGATATATCGTTTCCTATAAGCAATATGTCATCGACATATAGTACTAGGAATACGACTGCACTCCCACTAACCTTCTTGTACACTCATGGTTCTTCAGGATTTTGTGAGAAATCAAACTCTTTGATTATCTCATCAAAACGGATGTTCCAGCTCCTGGATGCTTGCTTCAGTCCATATATGGATCGTTGAAGCTTGCATATTTTGGTTTTATCAACCGATGTGAAACCTTCAGGTTGTATCATGTATACATTCTCAAGCAGGTTTCCATTAAGGAAAGTTGTTTTCACATCCATTTGCCATATCTCATAATCTTAATGAGCTGCTATGGCCAGGAGCATTCGAATGGATTTAAGCATAGCTACTGGCGAATAGTTTTCGTCATAATCAATTCCTTATTTCTGACGATGTCCTTTTGCCACTAATCTAGCCTTAAAGGTAACAACATTACCTTCCATGTTGGTTTTCTTCTTGAAAACCCACTTGCATCCCATGGGCTTAATCCCTTCAGGTGGGTTAACCAAGTCCCATACTTGATTTTCGTACATGGAATCCATTTCCGACTTCATGGCTTCATGCCATTTGTCCCTTTCTGAACTTTTCAGAACATCTTCATAACTGATAGGTTCGTCATCGCTTATGAGTAACACGTCGTTCAATTCACTTATGAGAAATCCGTATCTCTCTGGAATATTGCGTGTCCTATCAGATCTACGAAGAAGCGGTGTTGTTTTAGGTTTAACTGATAGCTCATCATTATAAGTTATTGGTTGTGGGTTTAGACTAGGTGTCTCTGTAATGTCTATTGGATTTTC